>JAPFBL010000532.1:0-190892 GCA_026182355.1 Hermatobates lingyangjiaoensis | reverse complement strand
ATTGAAAGTTTGGATGCGCTCCGATACTTCTTAGATCGGAAAACTCCACCTCTCACTCCATTCACCAATTTTATTGTGCAGTTAGCTGAATTTGTCCTAAGGCATAACGCCTTCTGTTTTGACGGTAATTATTACCTTCAAATCAGGGGCACTGCTATGGGCACGATCATGGGTCCATCCTTTGCAAACCTTTTCATGGCGGAGCTGGAACAAGATTTCCTTAATATTAAAATATTAAATATATATAATATATATATATATTTAAATATATATATATATAATATACATATATATATATACAAGTTGTGTTAAAACCTATGCCTATTTCTAATTTCACACTTTTTCGGGTTAATTTTTCCCATCTTCTGACTTCTGGCTTCCAAGAGTTCGGGACGAGATATATCAATTCTCCAAAATTTTTATATTTATACACCAACATGTTTCGGTCCACATCAACCATTTTCAAGGTTATTTTTACACAATTAAATTATACACACTACATAACAATAACAACATAACAATGATACTAATATACTAAAATACATTACTAAATAATTGTAATAAATCACTAAACTAAACAATGATAACAAAATAAACGCACAAGGTTAACAGTCATAATAAGTGGAAGGTTGTAGAAAGGTATCCGCAGAGTGAGGTTTCCTCAGGATTCTGGTTACCTTCCTACAGCCGTTTGTGTCTGGGAAGGTATTGGATTATCTTCATCACTCTCAGTGACTGGTTTTTCTTCTGATTGCCATCAAACAGCTTCAAAATTCTAGCAAATCCACCACCCTGGCTGTTAATGGTAGGTTGATTTTGTAGGATAAAAATGGCCTCCAAAATTTGCAGCCTGGTATGGTCATATTCTTGTTGCAAAATCGTGGTATTGTCGGTTAGCATTTCTCTCGTTAATTGTAATCCATGTGCTTTTGCGACATACTCCTTAGGTCCTCCAGAGGCACCTCTGTGTGTGGTAGCACACAAGTTAAAGAAACACACATACAAACTCAATTTTTGGTCAACCCGTCTTCAGGAGAAAAGAAAAGGGAGACCAAGCACGTTGTAGACGCAACGGCTAGTAACCCAAGTTACTAGCGTAACTACGTAAACTATGTAACAACGTAGACGCCATGTTGCATCTACAATGTGCTTGGTCTCCCTTTCTCTTTTCTCCTGAAGACGGATTGCCCGAAAATTTGAGTTTGTAAGTGTGTTTCTTTACTTTGTATGCTACCTATCTTCAATTTTGAACTGTGAAATATATATATTATATTTATATATATAAAATAATATAATTTATATATATATAAATTTTTATAGTTTATATAAATGCATAAAAAGAAATAATGGCAAATATTTTGGATTTTAAAAATCTTAATCTAGTGGGATTTTTGGATTGCATCAACAGCTAAGGACAATCCAGATCCCTGTCGTTGTTGGAAGTAAGGCTTCTTATCCTTAGTCAATCTTGTAACTGGAATCTGCTTACATCACTTAGTGTAACCTGGACTGCCAATCCCTTCCTTGTCTGAAACCCTAACTTCTGTACCAATTATCCCACATTTCAAATATATTTCAACTGTGTTACCACTAAAAATGATTTAACATTTCGAACTAGAATAATTAACTGCTCAATCGTAAACTTGTTCTGTCTCTGTTAGATCTCTAATTAATTCCTTTACATTTTATTCTCCCAAAATTTTTTCAGAATTATCTATTTTGAATCAACTTGATTGTGAATCAAATTGATAAAAATGATATTAATACTATAATTTTAGAAAAACTAGAAGATAATTTAACATGCATTACAAATTGGTTATGACAATAGAGCCTTTCTGTATTAAGCTGAAAAAGCTAATATAATTATTAGTAGGAATTTACATTTCATAATTTTCACAAAGATTATGACAACTTTCTTTAATAGGTTCTTACTTACCATAATCTGTGTTCAAGCAATTTTTTATCAATGGTCAAAACCTCCACTTTATATTTTGACAACTTATCATATTATATTCAGTTACAAGAACGTCCAGTGAATTTTTACATAAATAAATTCAACTGATAACACAGAAAGAACTAGAATAACTCAATAATAATTCACAATCAGTGAGGTAAACAGATGTCTTTCTCAAGAAATTACTGACTTTATTTTATTTATATTTTTTACTAAATATTTTACAATTTTTATTATGTATGAATATTTCTATTATATTGAATATGTAAATCTTCATAATTTAAATCAAATATTTAGGAACATCCTTCGTTAATTACTCTTAATCGTACGACTTAAGGAATTTGGAAAGTTTCAAGAAATTAATTAAAAAACAATTAGGCCTAAATTCAATCTCACACACACACACACACACACACACACACCTATATATATATATATATATATATATATATATATATATATATTATATAATATATATATATAAAATATATTATATATTAATATATATATATATATATAAGGTGTGTTCTCTAATCGAGGTTTGGTCAATTTTCCAGGATAAAAAATCAAACTCTCGTTGCCAACGTTTCGGTTTTATTTAAAACTTTTTCATAGGCAGAAGTAAGAATTTTTTAACTAAGAAAATGAAATTTACATTATTTAAAGAAACAACAATATTAACTGGACAAAACCTTTGACTAACCTATGAAAAAGGTTTTAAATAAAACCGAAACGTTGGCAATGAGAGTTTGATTTTTTAACCTGGAAAATTGACCGAACCCCGATTAGAGAACACACCTATTCTATCCCGCGGTCGATATATTATTGTTTAAATTGCAGGCTTCTGCATATATATATAATTATATTTAGAAATTTTTGTTAATAACAAATTACTCAACTTATTATATAAAACGAACAACATTTTCAATCTATTAAGGTGAATTCTATGCACAAGTGGAATCTCAGTGTATTATTTTCCATATTTCATATTACTGACACAAATATAGTCAATATTCGTAGATATTTTGTATCATTTTTGGAAAAGAATTTGAAAAAAATATAAATATATTTGATAAAATAGTAATAAGTTTGGAATACAAATGTGAGTATTTATGACTTGTTTTTAATGTGTATAAATCATTCCAAACTAATACATTTTGAATATGACTTTTCGTATCTTTTATTAATATACTCATAATTTTTTTGTAATTTGTGTAAGAACATATTATAAAAATTTTATAATTTAAAATTAAATATTTTTATTAAAATAATAATATTAAAAATTTATTATTATTTTATTTTAAGAAAATATAAAAATAAAAATATAAATGTATAATTATGAATTTGTAGCTATATGCATTCATTTTTAAAATAATAATTTTTAAGAATTACTATTTATTAATTTCAGTAATGGAATGAACAGTAAACATATGCAAATTAGTCGATTTCTCATATGTAATGAAGTACCAAAAAATAGTACAAAACTGATTCAAAAAAATATCTGCATCACTGAGAAAGCTATGTATCAAAACTTAATCAAATTGTAAACGCCAATTTTAATCTTTTGCAGTGTTTTTAAGCAATATATTCTGGAATAATGTCTAGAATAAATTTGTAATCAGTCATGATTTTCCGATAGTTTTTAGTAATGTGTTTTTATAACATTTTAATCTGGTATTTTACTATAATTTTTTCATGTTTTTTCACTGCTATAACTTTTTCAGATTTATTGTCTGTACATATGTAGATAGACTCAATATAGGTCCGACATACATAGAGACAATATAAAAAGTCATTCACAAATATTTTCAAGGCTTAATTAGGTATACTAATTTTGTTTATTAATATCATATGTACAAAAAATGTCAAGGAAATGTTTAACAAAGTGCTATAATTATTTGTAATGATATGTTTATAATATATGACCTAAGGGTGTTTTATAAGTTACGTAATTGAATTAATGGATGCATAGCATAGTATGAATGGTATACAATACTAGAACGTACAGTAACAACTTACGTTTGGTTAACTTCTTCTAGTTTAAAGCTTTTCAGTAATATGTGAATTAATTTTTTGAGAAATTTTTATAATTTACTTGGAATATATACAAGGAAATAAGTCGCCATTGGTAACTCCTAATTTGGTTAGGAAATTGGGAACTAATTTTTTGAGAAATTTTTATAATTTACTTGGAATATATACAAGAAAATAAATCAGGATTGGGAATTCCTAATTTGGTTAGAAGTTCCCAAATGATAATTTTTTTCCATTTGAGAACTATAGTTTATAGAGAACTATAAACATTTGAGTTAATAGTGCAAACAGTTGCATAAACAGACAATTACATAGATCATTCTCGGCTTTGTTCATTTGTTTTACATTATTTTAATGTTACATATAAATTTGAATATAAAAGAGCTAACAAAAAAATAACTAAAATTTCAAAAGTATAAAAGTAAGTGTTTATCCTAGTAAACTTGAATTTGCTTCGAATTCGTTTAATTGAAATTAAAAATACATGGATTTTGCTAAAATTGAACTGACTTATTTAAAATTACATTTATGTTATTATTTTATAGGCTATGCATATAATATATGATTTAGGGTGTTTTATAAGATACATAATTGAATTAATGCAAGTGTAATACTGCATGGACGGTATACATTACTTGAACGTACAGTAACAACTTACGTTCAGTCATTTGGAACGTAACTAAGACGTTTGTTGAGATTAGCCTTGTACTTATAGAGTCAGTGTAAATATAATTGAGATTTATTATAAAATCAAATTAGTATGAGAAAATAAATAAACCTGAATTTATCTCAAAGGAATTGATTAACTGTTGTACAGCTTTTAAGGACCGTACATGTGTTCATGAAACAGTAATTTCATTTGTACTTGTTATTAGAATGTTTCATAGGTTGTTTGTATTATCGTTGAATATTGGTCTAAATTACTGTGTTTCGTGTAGGCTTTGCTATTTTATCTTAGCACGAGCTCTGCTAATAATTCTGTTTATCTTCGCTAGTTTGTAGCAGTGAGCATGAAATGATCTCTAGTCTACGTGCCAGTTGGTCCATGGCAGAAAATCATCGGTATTTAGAATTAGAAGCACATACTCATTAATTGCCTCCCTACGCAAGGCACATTAGCAATTAAATGGTTCCACTGGGCAGACTTTGCCGAGCTAACCAACAGCGCATACTAATGACTCACTTGCATTCTGTACACTCGTTAGTCTGTTGACTCTCTCTATACCATCATGTACACAAATCAGTCTAACAAAAATCTCCATCCACTTTCTATACTATATTTGTTTTTTATGTTTATTCCATCAGTTGACAAGCTAAAAGCTTCAAAAACTATTATAAATTTTGCTTTATAAGTCTATACGGTAGTTTTAATAATCTAAACAAACGTTTTTGTGCTATTTAAAAAAAAAACAAGAACTGTACAATTTATCAAGCACATTGCATTGATTGTCTAGGCACGTAATATTAATATCACAAAAGATACCTTTGAGGAACAAAAAAAATGGTTGTTAGAATCCCTAAAGGAAGGTTCAGAATAGAAATTATGTATGAAATCTTAAAATTAAAAAATAGGTTCTGGAGGAATGGTCCAAGATTAAAATTACTTCTGATTATTAGTGTTATGTTTATTCACAGTTGAAGCTAAAAATTTCAAAAACTATATAAATTTTGCTTTAAATCTTTATTAAGTTTTAAAATTCTAAACAACTTTTTTATTTAAAAAAAAAAAGAACGGTGCAATTTTGGCACATTGCATTGATTTCTTGGCACGTAATATTTATTCCATCGGGGATATCCTTGAGGTTAAAGAAAATTTGTTAGTTAAGGGTTTCAGAATAAAAATTAAAAAATCTTAAATTAAATTTTCTGGAGGAATGGGTCCAAAGATTAACTACTGATTATTAGCTGTTTAGTTTATTCGAAGTTAAAAGCTTAAAGTTTAAAAATATTATAAATTTTGCTTATATAAGCCTATTTAGTTTAATAATCTATAACAAAGTTTATGTGCTATATTAATATATAAGGGAAGTTCTAGAAGATAGCAATTTAATAGGACATTGCATATGTAATATGTCAGATGACGTATAATTATTTATACTATAGTAAAGATAGGATATCACTTAGGAACAAGAAAAGAGTTGTTAGATAGCTTGAATAGGTCAGAATATAAAATATTGAGTATGATAATAAAATTAATAAATAAATGAATTATCTAGGAATTGATTAACTATTACCGTTATTAAGGCCGTTAATGTTTATTCGAATTTCATTTGAATTGTTAAAAGTTTCAAAATTTTTATTAAATTTGGCTTTATGTTTTGGTAGGTTTTAATTTAATCTTAAAACCCAAAACGTTTTTTGTTATTTTAAAAAAAACCAGAACGTGCCAATTTATGGGCAAAATTCATGGATTTGTTAGGCACTAATTTTAATTTCCCAACGAAAGGGGCCACCTTAGGCAAAAATGGTTTGAGATTTCCCTTAAAAAGGATCAAGAATTAGACTTTTAATTTATTGGAAATCTTTAAAATTCAAAATAGGTTTCTTAACCAAAAATTATCCACTTTCCATTATTTTGTTTTTATGTTTATTCGATCAGTTAAGAAGCTAAAAGTTTCAAAAACTATTATAAATTTTGCTTTATAAGTCTATATGGTAGTTTTAATAATCTAAACAAACGTTTTGTGCTATTTAAAAAAAAAAGAACGGTGCAATTTATGAGGCACATTGCATTGATTGTCTAGGCTACGTAATATTAATATCCAACGAAAGGGATATCCTTGAGGAACAAGAAAAGTGTTGTTAGATCCCTTAAGAGGTTTCAGAATAGAAATTATATATGAAATCTTAAAATTCAAAATAGATTTCTGGAGGAATGGGTCCAAAGATTAACTACTTCTGATTATTAGCTGACGTTTTGCTGGAGATTGTTTGGCATTCACAAGGGTTTTTGAATAAAAGCCTTGAGAGTTCAGAACAATCTTCAGCGGAAAGTCGGCTAGTAATCAGGAGTAGTTAGTCTTTGGACCTAATCTTCAAGAAACCTATCTTAAGTTTTAAAAATGATGGGCTGGAAAGCTATATCAATATTAAAAAAATATTATTTAGAAATATAATATGATTTTCATTGTTTGTATGCAAGAAAACCAGATGTTTTCTGCATCTAGTGTTTCAGTTGAATTTTTTACTCTGACGAAGACCACCTGTTACGGATGAAAGCTATTAGTCTGGTTTTCCCATGCCTTATTGTGGATTGATCATAGCTTGTTATTTCACGTGTTTGTGAAATGTATATATATTTGTGTACGTGTGTGAAGTTAAATTTACAGAAATTTACACATAAAAAAAATTACAAAAACTCGCTATTATATTTAAATTTCTTCGTCATCAGGTAGAATGATTACGAAGGTAGTAATATGAAGGGGTCGTAACAGTTGTGGATTGTTATGACCACTTTTATTTGTTGTTTCTGGAAGTTAGTATATTATTTTTCTTGAAATTGTTTTATATATATATATATATATATATATATATAATATAAACCATTTAAAAAGAATGTAGTACACAGATAGACAAAGTAATAACTCGCTTCTATATTTCAACTATCGTCGTTATCAGGAGGCGATGAGTTCTGCAGGAAGATAGAGCAGCAACTTCTACACTATGGGACTTTTAGCACTATTTAAATGTCCGATGGACTGTTTCATTTAATTACAATTTATATAAAAACTTAAATAGTTAAGAAGATAGAGATATTTTGAGACACATATAGGAAAGAGAAAGAAAGAGAGTGAGAAAGCTTGTGAGATAGTTGTCCAGAATTATAAAATACGTTGAGGTAGGCTTGGATAATAAACAAAAATACACATAAGATTTGAAATCGATGGTAGCTGACATTACAAAGTAGGTACCACGAAAAGTAAACAAATCTTAGTAATTGAAAAAAAAAATGTCTAATGACTTTTAGCCTTTATGGCTCACTACCAAACCCTATTGTTCTTCCAATAGCTCCTTGGTAGTTATAAAAGAAGACATCTTAAATGTCATGAGAGCTAATATGCATTCTTAAAGGTCAAACCTGGTGACCCCTCCACTCTGTTAGTCATAGCTAATGATCTCTTAAAAATTAATCATGAATCATAGCAGTGTTTTAATTTCTAAACAATATTACTTCAAGTATTTATTACTGTATAACTTATTTACTTCAAGTAATTTTGTTAAATACTTAATTTGTTTATTATACTTTTTTATTTATTATATTTTTTGAGATGAAATATTTTGATATAATGGTGCTTGCATGGGATATTCCAGTTCTTAAATTATCATCAAAATAATAAATATTAATTATATATGTAAATTTGAATCTTCGCTCTAAGGACTGCCTGGTTGGTTGACCTGTGATTGCACAGTTCGTTGTCTTGACATCACTTGTGAATGGACAGTGTATCCTAGTTAGTGTTTTCATTGTAAATTAAGGAAAGGACTATTAATCAATGGTATAGTTTAATAAAAACTAACAATAGTTTATTTGTCCGACTTTCTCTAAAAACTTCCACATCACATATAAATAATTATATAGAATATCAAATTTATTGCACAAATTAAAATATAATGTTATTAATATAAACAATAATGAATTCTTTACCGTAATAAATTCAAATATTCCTACTTTTCTAAGTTCATTGTAATTTTTTAGATAGGGTCCTTCTTTTTATTTTCATTGCTATTCTAATACTCATTATTCTATTTAATTTGCCACAATATACTTTTTTACTTGTGTTAAAATGTACATATTTTATTTCTTAATTTCCTTTGTATTATAGGCCTTTGAAAACGATTTTGAATAAAATCGAAACGTTGGCAATGAGAGTTTTATTGGAAGTGGAAGAAACTGACTGCATACCGATTTATCTTTTTTATTTATTTATATGTTATTTTATAATAAGGTATTGTTTTCTTGAGCACAATTTACTAATAAAAACTTTTTCTTCTTCTTGGAGTTTGGTCAGGGTTAATATACGGAATCACCTTTTCACCAACGTTTCGTCTTTATTTTAAGATATCCACAGGGATATAAACTAACAAAAAAACAATGGACATTAGTCATATCTACCTACAATCATCATAACTGTATCATTTTTTTTTAATTTATTATGATGATTGTAAAGTAGATATGACAAATATCCATGGTTTTTTGTTAGTTTATAGCCCTGAGAATGTCTTAAAATAAAGACGAAACGTTGGCGAAAAGGTGATTCCGTATATTAACCCTGACCAAACTCTAAGAAGAAGAAAGCGTTTTTATAAAATTTTATACAAATATTTAATATTTTACTAATGTAGAGCATGAGATTATTCATAATGGAATACAATTAATGGAACAAAATTATATTTAACATATAATACATAATAATATGTTAAATTATTATAGTTATATTTGCAAGCTATAGGTGTACAAGAAACAGATACATATTTTTAGATATGTATTTTATTAATTCTTTAATAAAAGAATTAAAGAATGATTTTATTGTATAAAACACTATAAAGGAAACTTCACTAAAATTGAGTTCGTAAGATGATGAACTCTGAGGAGTTATCCTCAAGTTGAGAAGGCTATACTTTGAAAACGATTTTGAATAAAACCGAAACGTTGGCAATGAGAGTTTTATTAAGTGGAAGAAACTGACCACATCGCGATTTATCTTTTTTAGTTATTTATATAATATTTTATATATCCTGTATTTACATCTATCAAATTTGCAAAAATCTCTAATAGTATATTATCCACCAAAACTATGGGGTAAAATTTTCAGTGCGGTGCTATTTCCTTTCTTTTATTCTATCTTCTAGGATATCTTACCAGTTTGAACATAGAAAGTCGGAAATATTCATCCGGTCTCATCACTTCTTAGTTGACATTGGTTTGGCACTGTTATTAAGATATCTCACAGTTTTTTTTCTTTCTCAGCTACTTCTATCTCTTATCAATTTATCTCACTTTCTTACTGAAACTATCCCAACTTAAGAGTACTTTTCTATATTGCTTTTATGCTCCTTGATCTTACTAGATGAATTAAATGATGTGGCCGAAGCAGTAGTCCAAAGTCTTGTTATTAAATATAGTTAATGAGTTATTTCCACCGAGGATAGTGATATTAGAATTAATAGTCATATTATTCGTCATAAATCGTAAAATATCTGGAGAGCTTGTTCGGTTTCGGGTCCTTCTGGTTTCCATCTTCAAAAGCAAGTCTTTGTCCAAAATAAAGAATAAAATCTAATAATTAAATAAACATACAAACCAAAGTTTAATTAAATAAACAGGCACCATAGGTTTAATGTTCTAGATAGTAGGTGTAGGTTATCAGAAATAGAAAATCTTCAATTGTTTCTCTTGAAGATCGGAAGAAGAAGGACCCTATATTGGTTGAGCTCTCCAGAAATTACACGAGATATAACGGTTAATATTACTATTAATTGTTGTTATTAACCCTAGTTCTTCCTTCACTTTCTTTATGAAGGATGAAACAATAAGTGCTGCTCCATCTATATTAATACTTCCTATACTTCCCACAAGTGAGTAATTGCAAACTATAGGTGTACAAGAAACATATACATAATTTTAGATTTTCCTATTTTTCGTTCCACGAAACAGCAAAACCTTACGACCTTACATTTCAGCAGGTCAGAGAAGAGAGAGAAGTCAAACACATATTGAATGAAATGGTTACAGATCAACAGTCATGTAACACGCTTGTGTTCAATTTGAAGAAAAAGAGGAGGAATTAAAATTAATTTGAAAAATTAAGACAAAAAAAGAAGTTAAAATTAAGACCAAATAATGAACGGATAAAGAGGATAAAAAGAAGTGACATTTTAACAATTACAAATGTTTACTATGAATTATAAACAAGTACCAACATCGTTAACATAAAGGTTGCATAAAGTTTCACGTGTTCAGTTTGTTTAGGCAGCTTATTTGAATTAACCCAGTCATAGGGTTTAGTGTAAGCAGGTTCTGCACTCGACTTGCTGGTCATAGCGTCAATTGTCCCATGGGTAGATTCAACAGTTGGGAAAAGCTTGTGGCCTGGTTACTCCTGTTTGTCTAGTTTTTTATAATATTCAGATCTTCTATTATGATTAGATTGTTATTATCCTTTCTTGATAAAGTATATATATGCAAGAAAAAGGCGTATTTATCTTTTGTTCCACTTTATAGAGATTATATTCAGAAGGTTGAATTTCTTTGGTATTTAGCTTTTCATTTCTTCTATGATTAGAGTAAATAGACTAAAATAGACAACAAAGTAGATTTAATAGTTCTAAAATAAACAGCTGTAATTGTTTCACGTTCAATGAAATAAAAAAAGAAAATTATTTTTATCTGATAACAAAAGATCCCATTGTTTGAGCATGAAATTTCCAAAGAGGATACAAAAGTTAGTTTGAAATTCATCAGAAGCAAATGCGCTAACTTTGAGAATGTGCTTCTCTCATTGTATTGAAGTCAGTAAACTGAAAGTTTGCTGTTTGCAGTACCACATAATGACTTCCCATTGTACGCTTCATTGGCATCGGCTTAAGACGGTTCTTGTCTGTTCCCAAACAGTCGTCACGTATCGAGCATAAACCCTTCCTCTACCTTGATAAATGTTTATACTTCAACCCTTTCCTAATCCCGTCATTTCAATGCAACTATACCACTGAATTTCAGTCAAGTATGATCAAATTTGTTGGCAACATTATATAAATTTCTTTATTTTTTCCTCTTATCTTAAACTTTACAATATCTATTCTCAAAATATATTCCCATAAATAAAAAATTAGTATTTGGCTACACTGGCTTCTTATGAATAAATACATCTTGTATACTGATAAATGAAATTTACTTAAACACACACGCACACACACACAAACAATTAAAATCTCAATATATTGAAAGAATTGGAATAATAGAACTCTCTGAGTTTAATTTGCTTTAATACAACTTTCGATAGGCCATGCTACTTCGGATATTCTACGAATGTTGTCCGACAGCTTACAGCTGTAACTTCTGTTTGTGAATGGATAGGTTATTTCATCTTTTTTCTCACTATTCTGTTGTCATCGATTCAAAGAATGTCACCCTTCCAAGGTCATAGTTAACTGTACACATAGTTTAAATTAAAACAATAAAATGTATTATTATTATTACACAATTATTATAACAGTTGCATAATTATTTTATTGTAGATCTTTTTTTCATATTTAATGTTGTGTCTTTTCATAGTTTTCTTAAATATAATACTAAAATATGATGAAACCACAATATGAAATGGGAAAACGAGACTAAGAACTTTCAACCTTATCAAGCGGTCTTCGTCAGAGTCAAAAACCCAACTCAGTTGGGTTTTTGGCTCTGACGAAGACCGCTTGTTACGGTTGAAAGATCTTAGTCTCGTTTTCCCATTTCATATTGTGGTTTCATCATTGATTGTTATTTCACGTGTTTATGTGAAATATATTCACATATTTTTAATAATAATTCTTTCCGCATGCTTTGAATATACCTGAAAAGTATTTATATATTATTTAAGTAGTTATTATTTTTTTAACATTTAAAATTCATTACATTTAAGCATAATATTTTATTTTAATTTATATAATCTTTTACAGATTCAATACACATTTATTTATCCACAATTATAGTTATATGTTCTCTTATTAACTATTTCATATCCTTATTTTTTCCTTCTTTACCTTAATTGCAACTATTTTTTTCTCGATCCTACTCCCAAATGCGTACTCTCGATTTAACCAAATGCGTGTTTGGTTTCACTATTTAATTGACTGCGTACTACTACGCTATGTTATAGCCGATTTTTTACCATTAAACAGTTATATAAAGGCTTTTTTCTTTGCAACACCCGGTTTGAATCCATTATACTACTACATAACAAGTTGGACATCATTGCTAGAATTCATGTATACATGGAATGACACTGCCACTACTAAATAGACGACAATATCTAGGTTTGACTAGTATTTTACTAATTGCTTTGACACCATGTTATTGTCTGTAATATTACTGACATCGTATACTACATTGTCACTGGTTTTTCACTAGTAGTACTTTTATGTATATTGAAGGGAACCAGTGTCAGTACTGACACTGATAATAATAATGTCAGTACAAAGATTAATAATTAACAATCGTTATTACTTCTGTATAAGGCTTTAATTTATCATTACTACTACATGAAGATTAGGAATCATCACTGCTACTACATAATAACTTAGTAACCACTTATTCAGTGGGACCAGGCTAGCTCAGTAGCAACGATCTCGCCTTAAAACTGGTAGGACCAGGTTTCGACACTAACTCTGATCCTAAATTTATTCACATAGGAAGTGAATAAATTTGAACACATGACCTCTCGAAGAGGTTTAGTATCGGAACTACTAAACCGTTAGTTCCGAGTCTTACGATGTTAAAGGTCCCTACTGTAAATACAGTAATTACTCCCAATGTAGAATCAATGGGAGTTGAAATAATCTCCCGAGAAATCAGCATTGGAGGGATGACTTTATCAATCCCTCGGCTCTCTACAAAAGAAAACACTCATTCAACTGCATAACATAGGTTAATAATGAATAATATAAATCTTAATTATTAATTATTACTAATAATTAACATTAATTATTACATTTGTATAATAGGAGGAACATTACTACCTCTAAAATTTGTTTGTTTTCCTCATTGGTTGCAACTATATTATGAGGGAGTTATTTTTTTACCCTGTTCCCTTTTAAAACGGGTATACTCTTAAAATATACATAGTTATTCCAACTGTAATTATTATATTATTTTAATGTATGAGCCATGGTACATATATTTTACAATAGTAACTGTATATACAATATATATATATATATAAACTAGAATTTAAAAAAGAACACATAGAAAGAAAACCACTGAACTCACTACTATATTTTGATGTCCTCGTCTTCAGGAAAAGAAGTGAATCGCTCCAAAGGCTGATAACGACTATATATATATATATATATATATATATTCTATGTTTTGTTATTGAGGGCTAGGTCAAATAAAAGAAAATAAACTCCTTCCTAGGCCGACATTTAAATGTATTTGTACATCATCTTCAGGGCTAAAATTAGAGTAAGAACTATAATATGTTTACCAAAACAATCTACAACTCACATAGATTGTTTTGGTAAATGTATTATAGTTCTTACTCTAATTTTAGCCCTGAAGATGATGTAATTATTACATTATTACATGATGATACATCAAAACGTCGGCCTAGGAAGGAGTTTATTTTCTTTTATTTGACCTAGCTCTCAATAACAAAACATAGAATAGAATAGAAGAGGTCAAGAACAATTTTTGGAGTTTATATATATAATGATTTCACATAAACACCTGAAATAACAATCAAAGTCAGAGAGTCAGTTGGGTTTTTGACTCTGACGAAGACCGCTTGGTACGGTTGAAGGATGTTTATATATATAATATAATATATATATATATATATATATATATATATTGTAACTGCCTCTAACACATAACAGTATATACTATATTAAATCTAATATTTAAATAGTTTCATTACAACAACTTTTGTAGCAATTCAACCAAAAATTATAATCAAAATCTAATTGCATGCAAAACATCGATTAATTAATGCCAAATATAAAGACATAATTTAGTGTTTGATAAGAATCATAATTCACAACAAAAATAATTACTTTTATTTTAAATTTATGTTTTAAAAATAACGAATAATTGAATATATTGTTAAATTAGTTAGAACTCTGTTATAATGATTGTTGTTTTAATTGTGGTTGCATGATTCACTCCTAGGTGGTTTATGAGGTGAATATATGTCCAAGGTTTAGGTTGGTTGGCTTAAACGGGAGTTCTGCCAGTGATACACGCTTGGCCTCGGGCCAGAGACAGCAAATGCAACAGCATGTGCTGATAGCTTGCCAATATCTAACATGCTTCCTTCGCCAGCTAGTCCTATTTCCTCACTCTAGATTACCCTTCCAATATGCAAACTGCAACCCATTGATCTTGTTTGTGGCAAACACAAGATTATATTAATGTAAATGCTGCGAAAGAGAGAGAGAGGGCATTAAAACTGGCAATAATAATATTAACAAATTATTTTAAGTTAGATCATAAAAATACAAAATAATCTTAGTCATATACATTATATTATAAAAAGATTTCACATAAACACGTGAAATAACAATCAATTATCAAACCACAATAAGAAAATGGGAAAGCAAGACTAAGATCTTTCAACCTTTCAGTTGGATTTTTGACTCTGACGAAGACCGCTTGTTACGGTTGAAAGATCTTAGTCTTGCTTTCTCATTTTCTTATTGTGGTTTGATCATTGATTATATTATAAGAAAAAGTTCCTTTTCAGAAGAAATCCTGATTAGAAAAAAAAATACTGAAGAACTTTTATTAAAATTAAACAGTTATCCTGATAAATTAGCAACTTTTATTTTATTCCTTTTTTTTTACTTTCAATTTATTGCACATATCAAACAAACTTACAAAGGACTACAATGTTGTTAAAAAGTGGCAAAATTACTTTATTTTTATTCATTATTATTCTATTATGTCATATAGTAACACATATTTATTATTATTTACTTTTTGTTGAAATTTAATCTATTTTTTTTAAATTTTTAGCCTTTTGAGAAAGGTTTCAAATTATAACGATTACTATGGAAATATTAAGTTGTATTATATCTAATATCATAATATATATCGTATCATAGAGTAAATGCTGGCTCTATGTAACTATAGAACATGTAGCATAGTTGCTATGTTTTCAGTGGTTTGTTTCCTTTGAAGCAAATGATAGTTTAATTGCTCTTATTTTCACTGACTGCTGAATAATGCTATAGAATAATGTTGGTTTAATATAGCATTATGCGGGATAATCTATAGCATATAAGTATAAAATCAATGTTCAAACCACAATAATACTTAGTTGGGTTTTGATTCTGATCGCTTGATACAGTTGAACCATCTTACTCTTTTTCCCCATTTCCTATTGTGGTTTGAACATTGATTGTTAGTTCACGTTTTTATGTGAAATCTTGTCATAAGTAGAGAAATAAGACTGTTTAGGGCTCTTTTGTGAGTTCTGTTAATATAGTTCAGAAGTGGCAGCCCCTAGTTTTTTTTTAATTCTTTATTGAAACATGCTCCACACAAGGTATTACATGTTTGTAATATTTTTTTTACAATTATATATATATATATATATATTATATATAAAGCTTTCACATCAACACGTGAAATAACAATCAATGATCAATCCACATAAGAAATGGGAAAACAAGACTAAGATCTTTCAACCGTAACAAGCGGTCTTCGTCATATATATATATATATATTAAAAATAATAAGGACTTGATTGAAAAATTTATTGATAGATTGATAGATCTCCATAATTGCCCTACATGTATGGTCTGATTAAAACGCATAAGGAAGGTAGCCCAGTCAGACAGATTGTTAGTTCCAAGGGTTCAGCTGAATATAAGTTATCAAAATGGTTAGTAAAAGTTTTATCTTCATTAGTGAGTACCATTTCCAATAGTCAAATTAAGTCCTATCAAAATTAAATACATATATAAATATTGATAAAAGTATGGACCGTGGAATAGAAATAAAACTATAGTTTATCAGGACTCGGTCAGGTTGGTCAGCTGACTGAGTCCCGATAACTTCGGTTTTATTTAAAACCTTTTTCATAGGCAGAAGTAAGAATTTTTTAACTAAGAAAATGAAATTTACATTATTTAAAGGAACAACAATGTTAACAGGACAAAAACAGTTTAGTCGAAGGTTTTGTCAGGTTAACATTGTTGTTTCTTTAAATAATGTAAATTTCATTTTCTTAGTTAAAAAATTATTACTTCTGACTATGAAAAAGGTTTTAAATAAAACCGAAACGTTTGCAACGAGAGTTTGATTTTTTATCCTGGAAAATTGACCGAACCCCGATTAGAGAACACACCTATTCTATCAAACGGTCTTTTATATTATTGAATCTGTTATATATAAACTATATATACATATAATGAGTTGGGTTTTTGACTGACGAAGACCGCTTGTTACAGTTGAAAGATCTTGGAAAGATCTTTACGCTTTCCCATTTTCTTATTGTGGTTTGATCATTGATTGTTATTTCACGTGTTTATGTGAAATCTTTAAATATATATATATATACAATGATCAAACCACAATAAGAAATGGGAAAATAAGACTAAGATCTTTCAACCGTAACAAGCGGTCTTCGTCAGAGTCAAAAACCCAACTGAATATATATACTGAATATACTGAATATATACTGAATATATATACTATATATATATACAGAGTCGTTATCAGCCTTTGGAGCGATTCACTTCTTTTCCTGAGACGATGACATCGAAATATATTAGTGAGTTCAGTGGTTTCCTTTCTATGTGTTCTTTTTTAAATTCTAGTTTATGAATATATATATATATTTCGAATAAAATGAAAGGTCCGTGTGGACAATAAACACTTTAACACATAGAAAAGAATACAGAAAGACACTACAGAACTCACTTCGATATTTCGACATCCGTCGTCATCGGGAAGAAGTGCGAAGTACTCGCGTTGAGAAGCAAATGCTACATATATATATATATTTATACTCTATATATATAATTAAAGAGACAGCTAGAGAACACAAGAAAAAGGACGAACACTCACGAATCTCGATAATTTCGGCGCTTGCCGTCTTCAGGAGAGTAGAAAGAAAGAAAATAAAAGGAGAAAGAATGAAGGAACGGAGACGTAAATGCGTCCACTGGCCGATGCAAACTCATTATATATATATATATATATTTATATATATATATATATATATATATATATATATATATATATATATATATTTGGACTTAATATGACTGGCAGCCCCTAGTGTTGTCAAAAACTATGACAGATCTTCTATGTGAGAAGATTCAATGTTCATCTTCTCATTTTATAATTTTCAATAAAGTAAGGTCATATGTGATTACTTTAAAAAGGTTAATAAGAACTATCATTAATAATATTAATTTTTTGATCATTCAAAATAACTTAAACTTGTTAAAGAAACATAAAACAAACATTTTTCATAAATGATTTGATTTCAAAATAAATATAAACAAATAACAGACTTTTGAGAATCAAGTGAGTAGTGTGGCAAGATTTAGAGCAGAGTTTTGCAAAAGTGGTCTAGATCAAGGCTTTGGTCATAACAGTCAAGATTTTCACTGGCCTTTTATTCAAATGGAACTCATTTTTAGCTTAGTGCTAAATAATTCTTTTGTTTTCAAACAACTTAAAAGAAAGGAGTGTCATTGTTACATTCAAATTCACCTTTTTGTGCTTTTGATTCTAAATCTTTAAGCTCTTGATTTTTTTTTTCTTAATTGTAGCTACAGTACAGTGACTGTGGAAATTACAATGATTGCACAATGTGAGTGTCTGTTTATATTTCCAGTCCACTTGAGCCAATCTTGAACAATATATATTCCCAAGAAACCGTGGCACTTCGTGTCCATCTAAGTTGCAAACACCCTTTATTCGTTTACATAAATATAAATTTAATATTTTTATACATAAACATTACATTATGTACATAAAGTATATATTATTCATTGCTATTGTTTTAACAACAATTATGAATAATATCAATAAATAATAGGTAGTATAAAGTTTTAGGTAGTATAAAGTAACTGTTTTTGCCGCCTGGTGCTTCTCGCTCCGGTTTTCCTTTATTATATTTTTTTTTATTTATTATTTTATTGCAACTACCAAACAGGTAACAGGTAATATTGATAAATAGTACATACAAAATGAAATAAAAGAGTGGAGAAACCGCCCATTGGTGATACTCCATATAAGTTATTCTGATCACTGGAAATCAGTTAGTATTGCTGAGTAAATCTCGGGGCCAAGATCTTTTTAGCCTTCTGGTAGGGTTGGTAGGAATTTGGTTGGATGATAATTGCTGAATTAAAGGGTTCAGGTTGGAGGGTAAAGATTCATGAAGTTTGTGGTATCGTGATCGGATTTCCTGGTGGATAAAAGGGATTTTTAAATCGTTACAGATTGTATCATTAGAAACATAAAAGGGAGCTGCTACAATTTTATTAAATCTTAGATTTTTTTTATTTGAATATTGGTGTCCTCTCTACCCTTTTGAACGTTGGATTATTCAATAATTACCTTTGCAATTTTTTACTAGTACAACTGAGAATTTTTGTGGTATTACTAGCCCAACCGTACTGAATGACAATTCAGTAACGTATACCTGTATTGAAATACATATATCATACCTTTATACCAGACACTGTATGGTATATCTGTATATTCATATATACTATATGGAATAAACATGGTATGTCCATATACGTATCTTTTGTGAGTAAAATGCTTAAAATATAGTAATTTAAAATACACAAGTCAGTTTTATTTCTCTATTTAAAAGTGCCGTCCCTGCTGTATGCATCCCTTCCTCTCTTAAGACACTGATTACAACAAAACTGTCATTTTAGATGAAATATATGGTCACTGGAAATCAGTTAGTATTACTGAGTAAATCTCGGGGCCAACATCTTTTAGCCTTCTCGTATCTAAATATCTAAAACATCTGTTTTTTAATTTCATTTTAAAACTAAGTGTCTTTATTGAAATTAACTATTATTTGTTTAATTCAAAAACACATTAAAATTTGTATAAAACTTTAAATATTTGACGTAAAATCTATATAAAATTAAATTAACACATCATATTAATTTGAGAATTTCTGAAACAATTAAACTACTCCAGAATAATAATTTAAATTGGATGTTGTCGTGACATCAAATGGAATGACAATTAACATCAGAGCGAAATTGACTCTCATTGCACATGCTACGCATAACTTTTGTCAAAGGAAATAGGTTAACTGTGAATGAGCAATTGAGCTAGTGTAGCAGTGGACAGCATTTTGACGAGGACAAATAATGTTAAATCAATTTCATCTCAAATAAAATCACACTAGAGGAAATGCAGTCAAACGTACCATAAGCAATCAAAGTGTTAACTAAACTTTAGTTTCAGTAAATGAACAATTTATTAATAAAATA
Source organism: Hermatobates lingyangjiaoensis (assembly GCA_026182355.1). Lineage (NCBI taxonomy): Eukaryota > Metazoa > Arthropoda > Insecta > Hemiptera > Hermatobatidae > Hermatobates > Hermatobates lingyangjiaoensis. The sequence goes on along the minus strand of JAPFBL010000532.1, from coordinate 170,725 downwards.
AGTTTTAAGAGAAATACGAATAAACATTTTAATATGTGCCATAACTTTGTTTTGTCTACACATAGTAAATAAAAAGTATAGATAGTAAATAGTAAAATGATATTTCGGCATTCGTCATTATTAATAGTAGAAGAAATTCCTTCAAAGGTAAGACAGTGAACTTTGGATTATTTAAGAAGCTCAGTTATCTCTTCATTCAGATGGAAGTCAAATATAGTGATGAATTTTTGTTCCATATCATTGAGTTTTCTTCCTCACATATTATTTCCATATAATTTAAAAGTATGTCTAAAACATTTCAACCATGTAACGGTTTTTATCAGAACTCCTAGTTGAATATATTAGTCGAAAAGATAGAGTTGTAGAAAATGTTATAGATAGCAAGACAAAAGGAGTTTGAGAAAAAACATACCTGCCAGTTGATGTACACCCCCTAGACAAGGCTATTTCTCTGTTTAATACTAAGTAAATTTGAATTATTCATTACTAATTCACATACATTGTAGTTGATCTTTAAAATTGAATTAATAAAAACTTGAATGAGTTCTAGATCAATATTAGCCTTTCATGCTGGTTGAATTTATTTTTTTTCTAGTTATTTAATCATATACATTAACAAAAACAAAGTCAATGAAACCATTTACAGGTAATATATATGAGATTAATAAATGCATTGAAGATATTATTGAAATCAAGTTTCAAGTTTTTTCCGTCGTTTAGGTTCTACTCTTTCAAATATTTATTTAGAAAATTATTCAAGTTATAACTGCTGTATTATAATTCAGTTCATCTAATAATACCGTTTTATAATATGATTGATGTAAATAAATATTCGATGAAAAATTGAAGTTATTATGACATTTAGATTGAAAGAGAATCTGTTTGGTAGTGATTGGAAAGATTTATATAACTGTCTTTACAGAAAGTGGTAAGAAATAAAACGGTTGGGTTATTTTTCTTCTTTTTTTTTTCGGACGTGGTTGAATTTAAGCCAGATGTGATATAGTGAGCCTATAATAGTGAGAAATGTCACTGGGAGAAGGTTGAGACAGGGTATTGTAATGGAAGAAGAATCCGTGAAATGAACCCTTGCATTACCAATGAGCTGGCATAACAGTTATTACTACAACAAATCGAGTAAGCCCTTGTAGAAGCCCCATTCAATCATATATTAATAAGGTTTTTTGTATTAATGAGCACTACATGGGGGGTTTTGCTAATACTTATTCATTTCGCTTAATCTGTGAAAACCCATCCTGACATCCCCCTATACGCACAGCACAACACATAATGCCTGTCAACTTTTCACCAAAAGCTTTTAACGTATAAATCTACAAAGCAGCATCAAAAAGATTTAATCCACCAATTTATGAATAAAATCAGCTATTCTCTCAAAATCTTTAAATATTTTAACTTTATTTTATATTTCTTACAATGGAATTCAGATAACTTTTGACTTCTGATTTATCATATTATTTATTTTTAAAAACTGGTAAAGATAAAGAATTTTAAAATTTTAACGAACACTTCACCTTGCCTGTTCATAACTGTTTGTTGTTTTATAATAAATTCTAGTCTCCAAGGTAAGTAATTTTAAAATTGGATAAAGGGAAGATGAAAAAACCAGGCAAGAAAGTTTGAAAAGATTACCTACCTTGTGTAAATCACACAAGGAACTTTACACTAGGGTAACCATTGCCTGGGTATAACCTCACCAGGACAACCTACCTTTTCCAGTTTCTACAAAATTAGAACATTGGAATGTTGTATTCAGTGTTTATTTATTTATGAATATTCTTGAGTTATATGTATCTTAGTTATGTTTTTTGTACTGCTACAATTCTGGATAATAGTCAGTTAGGATTGAAAAATGTCGGACTAGATTAATGCAAATTTTAGTAAATTCAAGTTTTTGTACCACAAACATGGGGGAAGTTTATTAGAGAAATTGAGAGACTCAATAGAAAATCTGTGAAATTAAAAATGGGAATACGATTTAACAAGACATGCATAAAGAATGGACTGCTTCCTAGTTATACAAATAAATAAATATTTTTACTTTTTAACTGTTTGCTCTCTTCTGAAAGGCCTCAGAGCATTTATTTGTATTGTTTTCCTTTTTCCTTGTGGTTTAAACTTCATTGATTACATCACGTGTTTATTTATTATAATATATATTTAATAACAGTGCAATATATATTGCAATATTGTTTTATATATATATATATATTATATAACTATAGTTTATCGGGACTCGGTCAGTTCTTCAGGTTCAAGTTAAACTCTCATTACCAACGTTTCGGTCTTTATTTAAAACCTTTTTCATAGGCAGAAGTAGAAATTTTGAAACAGAAAAACTAAGTATCACATTACAAATTAATATTTATCACAAATGTAATATTTGTAACAAATTATTATCAATATATATATATATATATATATACAAAAAGATTTCACATAAACTCGTGAAATAACAATCAATGATCAAACCACAATAAGAAATGGGAAAACAAGACTAAGATCTTTCAACCGTAATAAGCGGTCTTCGTCAGAGTCAAAAACCCAACTGAACACTAGATGCAGAACAGCCAGCGGATAGTTTTTTTTTTACTTTTTCTTACTGTACTCCTTTGTTTCCCCAAACATCCCTTTCTGGACATTAGTCCTTTCCTGCGCTTTTACCCTTTTAAAATACCACTCTTCCCTCCCACTCTTCTCAATTCCTCACTAGATGTTTTCTGCATCTAGTGTTCAATTGGGTTTTTGACTCTGACGAAGACCGTTTGTTACGGTTGGAAGATCTTAGTCTTGTTTTGTTTTTCCATTTCTTATTGTGGTTTGACCATATATATATATATATATATATATTGTGTGTGTGTGTGTGTGTGTGTATGTATGTATACATAATATATATATAATATATAAAAACAACATTTCACAATGAACACGTGAAAGAACAGTCAGTGTTAATAAGAACAAGGAATAAGAAAACAGACTAAGATCATTTAACCGTACAAGCGGACATCGTCAGAAGGGTTGGAATTTGACATTGACCGCTTGTTACGGTTGAATAATCTTAGTCTTTGTTTCCCACTTCTCATTATAGTTTGAATATATATATATATGTTTGTTCTATATATATATTATATATATATATATACTAGAATTTTTCACAAGAACATACAGAAAAGAAATCACTGAACTCACTACTATATTTTGAAGTCCTCGTCGTCAGGAATAGATGTGAATCGCTCCATAGGCTGATAACGACTGTTAACAATATTTATATATATATATAAATATTGATAACAGGATCGACAGTGAAATAAATGCAAAATTAAAATTTATCATGACTCGATTAGTTCTTCAGGTTCAAATTAAGCTCTTCTTGCAGGCGTTTCGGTCTTTATTCAAAACCTTTTTCAAAGTCAGAAGTATAACATTTTTAAAACAGAAAAACTAAGCATGACATTAGAGATTTCGATATATATATATATATATATATATATATATATATATATATATATTTATTTATAAATAGATAGATAGACTAGATAGATAGTGAAGTTGTGATGGACCACGTCAAATATTTTATTTCCTGTTTTGGATAGAAAGATTTCAAAAAATGCATTGTGCAAATATAACATTTCAAAACCACCCAATGTTAATAAATCCGCTATAGATATACTTTATATATACATATATAAAGATCCTATAATAATTATATTAATAACAAATATAATTCAAATAAGAATATTAAATTATTTTAATTAATATTTATCTTCATTCTTTTCGATCCTGTTTAATTTTACCAACAGTTTAATGTATTAGAGATAAAATTTTCAAGAGGGATTACAAATTTACTCTTGGGATGAAAAATTTCTTAACTTGTCGGAATGTCAATTAATTCTTGCTGGAGGGAGATTTTTTTTTTTTAAGTATTTTAATCAGAGGGAGTTCAATTAATTATGTGAATACTGCCAACTGATGCCTTGAAAAGAATGGAGCTTATATTATAAATATAAATTATAAAACCATTTTTACTGATATTATTCTGATGTTTAGAATAACATTACCTAAACAAAAATATTTTGAAATAATTTATTATTTGTTTATTCTGAGATAAAATTATTCTATTATTATAATAATTATAAGAATTTACAATATTTATTTAGTGAACGCCAACTACACAAAAATAGTTTGAGTGGAGATGATGACTTATATAAATTGAAATTCCAGATTTTTCCTAGTGATAACTTTGAAATACTAACAATTGACTCTTCGATAACCATATATATAATTGTTGACATTGTATTTTGAGGGTTTTTGTCAGTTTATGATTAAACTCCTTTAATCAAACGTTTTTACGTTACGTTATGTCCTCTTCAGGTCTAGAACATATTTTACAATAGACTCTACTATTTTTAAACTAATATTTTAAATTTAAAATTATTTGTTTTATCTTCGTTTATAGAATTAGTATTCAATATGTGTGTTTAATTATTATTCTATTTTTTAATTTCTTCTTATTTGTTTGATTTATTTTTATTTATTCATTTTCTGAAAGAATAAAATATTCTAATAAATAATATTGATTACCAATGATTAATAGGTTAATTAATTAATTACTTGTTTGTCGTTTGTTATTGTTATAATAACTATAAATTTATAACAATTATGGTATTCCTTTTTAATGAGATCCTTTCTTTTATATTTTTCATTACTATTACCACTTCATTCATTCTTTATCACATATGTTCTCTATTTTCTTCCCTCTACATTGTTTCTCAGTTTTCGTTTTATTTATATTTTCTTCCTACATTCTACCCACCTTTTAACACATCGTATTTTCAAGTTGTTGTTTTCTAACCGTCTCTTCATCAATTCACGCAGTTTCTCTTTCATTCAAAATGACTTCACTATCAGTTATCTGTGCTGTTTTGTCAATCTGTTCATGTTTACTCAGCATCGGATTTTCAATGTGATATATATATATATATTATATATATATATATTTTTCTATTTAATTGATAATTGATCTAAGCTGCACAGTGAAAGTTCATAAGTAAATATTAGAACATTACTGCAGTTTCAAAATGCATATTTATTTATAAGGAAGAAAAAAGAGGGGAAATGAAGGGCAATGGCAGAATATTTGATTGTTATATATATATATATATATATATATATATATATATATGTATATGCTTTTAAAAACTGGATGTCTGTTTCCACTTGATTTAATTTTGTCTTATATTTTTCCAAATTACGAAATTTTTTCTTCAACTCAGAACTCAACTTAAAAATTAATTCACCATAATTTCTTATTTTATTATTGAACATGTTTCGGTGTACGTTCACCATCTTCAGCAAAACACACAATTAATTACAATTACACTTAACAAATGAATCTAATAGTTAAATTACATTGCAAAAACAATAAGTGAACAAGTAATTTAACTATTAGATTCATTTGTTAAGTGTAATTGTAATTAATTGTGTGTTTTGCTGAAGATGGTGAACGTACACCGAAACATGTTCAATAATAAAATAAGAAATTATGGTGAATTAATTTTTAAGTTGAGTTCTGAGTTGAAGAAAAAATTTCGTAATTTGGAAAAATATAAGACAAAATTAAATCAAGTGGAAACAGACATATCCAGTTTTTAAAAGCATGTATTGAAGAAGGACTGCTCCAAACTTTTATATATATATATAAATATTGATAAAAGTATCGACCGAGTCCCGATATATTTTATTTATAAAAGTATCGTCAGTTCTGACCGAGTCCCGATAAATTTTAGTTTTGTATATATATGTGTAAAAAGATGTCACATAAACACGTGAAATAACAATCAATGATCAAACCACAATAAGAAAATGGGAAAACAAGACTAAGATCTTTCAACCGTAACAAGCGGTCTTCTTCAGAGTTAAAAAACTCATCTTAGTCTTGTTTTCCCATTTTCTTATTGTGGTTTGATCATATATATATATAGAATAAAAAGTTAAAGGTTTGAGAAGGTTGAATCAATAGGAAAATGATTTCTTTTGGTTGGCTTTAACATTTTATGGTAGATATACGAACAAATCTCTTATTAACTAAAAATGTTCAGTCCTTCTAATAATAAAGTAGCACTTGAGAAGTGGACAAACATTTTATGTTTGTACTAAGCACTGCCTGATAATTTTAGGAAATTGTTGAATTCATAGAGGTACAAGATAAAACGCAGTGCTTTCCTTCTTCTCTCAACAGGAGAGGGTTATCTTTTTTATTGCTTTAGCCTAGGTTGCAGAGGAAGTCCCCTCAAGGGAATACACACAGGCCGGACATTGGCCCTTTGTCATATCACCCAAGGAAGATTGATTCAACATTGGGAGTTTAAAATTTTGCTTAAATCAAGTGTATTTAGAGTAGGTATCATTGCTGAGTAACTGATATCGTACAGGCGCGGGACCGACGGCTTATCGTCCTCTTCAAGGAACGATGTGTTCAGATTTATTCTCTATTCTCCTCCAAGTGAATAAAAGAGGCCACAGTGGGTATTGAACCCCTGACCTACCAGTCCAGAGGTTAACCACTGAGCTAACCTGGCACCTTTATTTTTGTATTATTTACAGTTGTTATTTTGGTAATTAGTTGCATAGTACAAGTTGTTTAATTTTTCTCAGATATATACCATATAGACGTACTCAAAAGAATGTCAACCATATTCTAACCTAAAGCAATCAGTTATGATATGGTATTTACTCATTGTGGAGTAAACAGCTAATGAAATGGTCTCCACATTTAAAAATTTAATGGTTTATACAACGCGTTTCGAAAACATAGTGTTCTTCCTCAGGCACCATTTCATTAGCTGTTTACCCTACAATGTCAACCATAGTTTACTAGTAGTGCTAATGGACGAAAAAAAAGAACTACCTATTAAACAAGTTGTAAAAATAAACAACTTTATTAAGTTTTTCAAAAATTTTGTTGTGGATTTGTACAAAATGCAATGTCAATTTTCGTGAGAGAAGTAAAACAAAGGATTAAATATGTTTGGGCAGCGCCTAGAAGTTGTGTATGTTTTTAGTGAGGATTTGAATGAATGAAGGAGATAAGAGGTGAGTGAGGGGGTCGAAAGGTGTTAACCCGGAAGTGGTATTAATGTTGAGTGATGCTTGGAAGGTTTTGGAAAAGTGGAGGGCTTTATTCTGTGAAGCAAGCTTTATCTACAGGCTAGCACAGCCAGCTGGCACGCATCACTTCTGAGTCCATTCAAAACACACTTCCTGCCACAGGATAACCTTCCTTTTTTAGCATACAAAATCCAACACCTCATTCTATTAAAAGCCATTTTAATATCGCTTCTTCATATTTAATTAAATTATCTGACTATATATGTGTTACTCGCTGCCAGATTTTGATAATTCTCTAGCTAGGGCATAATTATGGTTGCTACTTCCCTCTGGTTGGTAATACTTTCCTGTTATATTTACTATAACAAATTATAAACAAATTTAAATTAAGCAATTAATTACTAACAAACAGAAGCTCAACAAAAATTACTATTCCTCTTTGAAATATAAAACAATAAAGTTGCCAGACTGACAGTTTGTATGTGTTTGCTTTGAAGACACTCGAAATATAACTTTCGTTATATAAGTCACTTTTATGTGTGATGAGGTAGTAATAATTGTAAGGTTAGCATAATGATAAAAAATTGTTACACATCTTTTTATAAACGATATTATTATTTCATTATTATATATAATTTTTTTTTATATAAAAAGCATTCTGGAGCAAGTTTCTAAAAACCTAAAATGAAATCAAGGGGGTATCAAGGATCAGGGGTACATTTTTATAAGATTTGAGAATGGCTGATGATGTAGTCCTAATAGCCTCAAACACAAGAGAGCTAAAAATAATGATAAATCATCTACAAATAGTCGGAAAAAAGGCGAGACTTGAAATAAATTTAGAAAAAACAGTCTTAATGACAAACGGTCAGCAAAATAAAATTAAACTGCAAAATAAGAGGATTAGATGGTTGGACGAAGTTATATTCCTTGGGCAATTACTTAGCTTGCAGGATTGCTCGGATAAACAAATCAAAAGTATTGAGATTAGATGGAGAAGGTATTGAACGCTGAGGTATATATTAAAAGAATCGAAGAATGAAATATACCATGAAAAGAGGGTTTTAGAAAAGTGTGTATTTCCTTCACTGATTTATGTTGTTCAAACGTAGACAGTAACAGTAAGGAATATGAGGGAACTCCAGGCCACAGAAAGAGCAATGTAGAGAAATTTACTAGGGATTAAGAAACACGACAAAATAAAGAGTGAAATATTAAATAGAAAAACAGGAATAAGAAATATTTTGACCACAGTATACGCACTAATATGGATTTAGGCAGGACAAGTCATGAGGATGAAGAAGGAAAAAGATAATTGCTGAGTGATGTCGTAGAGAAGCTAGAAGAAAAGTGGGAAGACAAAGAAGAAAATGAGAGGATGAATTTATAGAAACAGCACCGCCAATGTGGTTTAGAGTCTCTCGAGAAAGGAAAAAAATAGATAGAGTTGGGTAAGGGATATGCTCAGAAGTTTCTCTACTTCCACAATTAAAAAAAAAAATTAAATTTTTTTTGCGAAATATTTATATACAAGTTTATCAAAGGAAATATGTTCTTTTTATTAAGAAGCTGGAATTGTTTTTGTTAAATAAATTTCTATTATTATTGTATGAGCTACGGATTAATGTTCATTGAACAAATTGTTTCGGAAGCTGGGTCCAACCAATTTCAAAAAGCAAGGAAACTTAATATTTCGTAGGGGCTCTTACATCCAGTAATGAGGTTGGCCTTGATATGTGATTATGCCTTGGTTGAAGACGATGTCACTTAAATGGCTAAAGAAGCTGTATTAGATACATGGAATAGAATACCTCTGGTATATTTATAGCTCAGTTTGAGAAAACGATGTTTAAAGAGTTTACAAAACTGCTGTATCCATCAGACATTTCAAACATGACTCTCTGATAGTGTGCACAATGATTGAAAAATTAGAGTGGTTAGCGACTCTGAATAATAGAATGAATATTATGCGGATATGTGCACAATGGAAATGTTTTTCCGTGAGGTAGGAGTCCAGCGGTGACCGGAACGCATTAGCTACAAGACGTAAAGAGGGACTTGTGTTGGAGACCAAAAAACTAACTGAGCTCCAAAACAGCAGAGTAGATTGATAATCTTATGCTATCTTTTGTAATTTTAATTTGAATTTTTGAATTTTATTTTTTTTTTATTTATAACTAAAATATTGTTAATATATTTTGGTACTGATGAATCTAGAGAAAAAATAATATTCTTAAAGTAAAACAAAATAAATATTGTTCTGTCTTTCTCTCATCTGTGAAATAAATTATTTGAACTATTTTATACATTATCAAAGGGACATGTAAAGTAAATATTTTGTTAGGGTTGTTGTACAAGAGAAGTGTGATAATGTGACAAAGGCCAATGTCCAGCTTCAAATTACGACACCCTCTTTACAAATATTCACAAAAGACCCCTTTACAAAGCTCTCGAAAACTTGGGAGATCGCAAGAATTCGTTTATACCTATTGTTTAACCAGCATGTTATTATCAAAGGCATTTTCACATTCTACGTTTGAAATAATCTCCACCCTTGTCCAGAACTTCTCTTTTAGTGGGAAAGCAAACTTAATTAGAAATGAATTATTCTTTTCATCGAATGGAAATAATTTTTTTTTTTAAAAAAAAAAGTTAGACATCTTTGTAATTAAAAAAAATATTATTTTAGAGATGATATCATTTTTAAAGTTCTAATAATCATTTTTTTCTACAGAAGAAAAAAAATATATTTAGCTTGTTGAAACATTTTTTGTTTTTTTGCGGAGAACTCTTAATGTGTATAAGAATAAATTAAAAATAAAGATAATGATATATTAAAATAAATGTATATATGATTATTTTATTTATAAATAAATATACGTATTTATTAATGTCATATAGTATTAAAATTTAATAACAAGGTCATGTAGACACTCATATATCCACAGGCAGTCGCATAACCAATAATCCCTTTAATGAACATCGGAGTAGGAATAAATTTCAAAACAATTTTTTCATCACGATTGTACGAGTATTCTACATCTCGTATTCTACATCAGACATGGGCATTCTTTTGTAAATTGGGGGCTACATTTTATAATTTCCAAGTGACTGCTGGCCGTATGTAATTTCTGTGGTATTTAGATACATTCAGCTAATATATAATGTACAAATATGCCTATTTCTATATAAGAAGATTTCAGTCGTACACGTAAAAGAAGATTAAATACGTAAAATAACAATCAATAATGAAACCACAATAAGAAATGGAAAAAAGGCTAAGACATTTTAGCCGTAAAAAGTGGTCTTTGTCAGAGTCAAAAGCCAAACTGATTTCTAGTCAGTTGGGTTTTTGACTCTGACGAAGACCGCTTGTTATGGTTGAAGGATCATAGTCTTTTTTTGCCATTTCATATTGTGGTTTGATCATTGACTGTTATTTCATGTGTTTTTGTGAAATCTTATATATATATATATATATATATATATATATTAGTATAAATAGGGAGCAGACCTTCTTTTATACAAATTCTGTTAAAACTGAATTGCCTTAATCAAACATACCTTTCTTTTGAGCAGTTTTTTGTATTTTCTTGATAATTTCAAATCATCTTGATTCAGTTAGTAAATTATTTGAGCAAAACTCTGGTTGGCCATCATTATTTATTGATTAAAATTTGACATGTTTCGGCTGTCTCCAACCATCTTCAGAAACTATTTTCAACCATCACAAAACAAAACTATTTTCATCGAACAAGTATGTAAACATAACAGAAAGATAAATAAAATTGTTCACTAAAAAATAAATATCACTTAGTCCAACAATAGGAACATTTAACATTCAAAACATTACAAGGATGGATAAAAGACAAATTAAAGTTAGGATGGGGGGGATCATTTACCCTAGCAGTTTGATCTGACGTGTGCTACCTGTGTGCTGTTGGTTTAATTTTGGTATGTTTGATTAAGGTAATTCAGTTTAACACAATATATATATATGTATATATGAGTTCAATATAAAAGAAGAGTAACACACAAAAGTAACGAAACACTCGTAAAAACTAAAATTTTTGGGAAGTCCCTCTTCAGAGCAAAAGAAGAAGGGTGAACAAGCAAGTTGCAGATGCAATAGCAAGTAACCTACGGTGCGTCTACAACGTGATTGGTCACCCTTTTTCTTCTCTCCTGAAGACGGATTGCGTCTTCCTTTTGTATATATATACATATTCCACAATATGGAATGGGAAAACAATACCAAGATATATATATAATAAATTCTAAATTAAAAATGAAACATTATTGATTTGTTTATCAATAACTAAATTATGAATGAAATTAACATTATTGATTAGAATATAAGGGCATGATTTTTTGGGACAATTTATTTATTTTGTAAATTCTATCACATTTATATATTGTTTTTTTATACTTCCAAATTTTTGAAATGTTACTGTTTATCTTTAATCACAAACTAAATTGTGATAAAGGCCTAGTTTATTTGGAATAATTTATTCTTACACATTATCAAACAATAAAAGGTTGAATGTATTTGTCCTCTATTCTTTATCTCCAATAAAGAAAACAAAACTAATTAAACAATTGTATTGTTTAGTTGAAATTGAATTTTAATTGGAAACCTTAAAAAAACATTTTCATGAAACAACTACTATAGAATTTAATTTAAACAATGTTGTCCTATTGTCTTCAAGATTCAAATGAATAGACTAAATTACAATGAGAATGGAAAACTATCACAATTAATTTTTAATAATAAATAGTTTATACAGTTATTACGAAATTAAAACTTTCAGTGTTCTACATTCAATATTACAATGAAAAAATGTATTCCCATACTTATTGATAACCATTTTGGTTGATTGTATTATGACAATATCACTAGTTTGTGAATTTTAACGAATTTTTTTATATTATAGAATAGAAGAGAAAATGAATATATCTGTGAGATTGTTTTAAGTAACAGAAGATCAATTTACAGTGTAAGCTTTTAATGTTATTGAGTATCAAAACATCTTAGCAAGTGTACAATGCAATACAATAACGCAAACAGTTTTCTATATGATAATAGTATAGAATAATACCGGTGGTGAAGTTAACAGGAGAAATTAATGGCAAATGTAAAATTTATTTTTTTTTTTTTGCCAGGAATGATAATAAAAAGTTATGAGAACAATCAGTTTTTAATTTTGTCAAGAGATAAATAGTGAAGTAATGAAGTCAATGAAAGTGCATAGAGTAAAGTGAGATTTGTTGAAACTTGTGTTTGGATATGAAAAAGTCATCAAGGTATGATTGAAATGGCTTCCTATATTGTTATTTTAACAATTAAATCTTACTTTGGCAGAGGTGAAACAACTTATAAACTCAAATAAGAGAAATGAACGATAAATCTCCATACAGATGATTTTATCAAACGTCGACGCGTTCCGAACTCTTAAGATTACATCTACAATGTAAAAAAGAACAGCGGAATTTCTGTATTCAGTTTCACGTTTTTTATTATATTACTGTGTTTGAAAGACGTCGTTTTTACGTCGTCCAACATATCTTTTGTGTGGAGACTTAGCATTTCTTTTACTTATTCTAATCATGAGTAAATACCACACAATAAATGATTTCCTAGCTCATGATCTTCATGTTAAATTCAAATACGGAGACACCGTCTTACCTTTTATAATGCTGCTCATACCCTCCATGTTCAAGAATATCACTTGAAGTACTATACGTATTGGGGAAAAGTGATTCTTGGAGTTCTTTTCGTGATGGACAGCAACCACTCCGGTTCTACGATACGAGATCTATGCTGAAACGTAACCACTCATACCTAATGTAATTTGCAGTACACTCTCTCCTAATAGCAATATGTTTACACTCATTCTATGAACTCTAATAATTTAATTGTTTCTAAAGGGATAATAAAGAAACTTTGAATATTATTCAACTTTAATTTAACTTTTAATAAAAAAATTTATAATTTATTTTTTACAAACAATTCACCTGAAAATTAATGAGTCTTACTAAAATGTAAGAATATCTAAAAGTAATTTATACTCACAAGGTTTGAATTATTTATTTGTTAATTTTATAATAAATCATTGTAATAAAAGTTATAACGAGTACAATAAAGAGAGGTTTTGATAATAGAAACAAATATTTTCACCTTAATGATAATAAGATGTATTTTTTAAAAAAGTGATGCTATAATTTTAAGTTTGATAACACTATGTTAAAGGAAAGGGTAAAAAGATTCTTTTCATCTCTTGGGAGAAATAAAAGTTTTCGCTTCATCGTCGAGGGATCGCTTTCTTACTCTGTAAGTGGAGAGTTCTTGCAATTTAAGAATAATTACCTCTTTCAATTTAAAGGCGGAGCCAATAATTATCCCTTTAATTAAAAAGAAAATATGAAACTAAAAATTTTAACAAAATCGTAAGTTTCGCTTTCCTTTTCTAAAAGTATCGTCAATTAGCAAATTAAATATTCATTTTAAGTACGCACAAACACTACGCTTATATACATTATTAAATAACGACCCATATTTGGCTTGTATTTGTTTTTTGTATAACTTCTCTAATTTCCAAAATTCCTTCCACGTCTGTTTGTCAAAACAGTAATGGTTATCACCTATAATACTAGTCAATACTATACGACTAGTAATACAGGTGATAAGCTTTACAGTTTTAACGAATCCCAACGACCAACGAGATTTTTTGTGGATTGCTGCACGTTTGAGTCAGGCAGTGCCACGACAGAGGTTTTCACCTGTTTGTTTGTACTACTTTAATTGTTCAGGTCTGTCGGGTAGGTCGGTATGTTAGTTTCTGTCCTGTATGTGGTGAGTATGTTTCATGGTCATATAGTCTTAGAGTCTAAAATCGTCAGCTATCGTAAATTTGGTGATCTGATTAGTCGGAGGTAAATTGGTTTTAGGGGATTTGAGGTAAAAGTGTTCTTACTAGCTGGTTAGAGTGCACTTGAAGTTTTCTGTCTTCAATGATAGTCAGACGCTTAATGTAAGTTTTTATTGATTCCATCCCTAGATCACGCTGGATTTCTCGCATAAAAAGGAGCATTGGCTATAAGACGAGCACACTTGTTCTGGACAATCTGGAGTCGGTTTTTGTTAGTTATCGCAGAGTTGTACCAGATCGAACATCCGTAGGTCATGGTAGTTCTTATAACCGCCTTATAGACAACCTCGTTCACTGCATGAGGAGTATCCCTTGATTTAAGGATGGGGTATATATGACACAGCAACGTTCTACCCTGTTTGTGTCTCATTGCTAAATGGGATTTGAATGTTAGTCTGCTATCCAGAATAACTCCCAGATAGTGCACTTCTCTTGTGATGAGATCCTAATTTTACCAATAAAGACAGGGGGAGGATGACGGGTAGAACCTTTGCTAAATCTGATGTATCGACTTTTATCCGGGGTTGGCCCGCAGCCGCCAGTCGGAATACCACTCAGTCAGCCTATCTATGTAGCTTTGCAGCTTCACAACATCATTAGTTTGATCATTGATATATATATATATATATATATATATATATATATATATACCAATTAAAAGAAATGGTCCAGCGGACTTTTTTAAATAAAATAAATTCAAAACGAAGGAAACACACAGAAATACACAGACATAACTCACATCGATATTTCGATGTGAGTTATGTCTGTGTCTTTCTGTGTGTTTCCTTCGTTTTGAATTTATTATATATATATATATATATATATATATACGTATATCTCAATGAGATACCAGCGATAAAATGAACTAAAATATAACGGGAGTAGTCAATTATGCTTTTCTGTTCAACAGAGTTTGAAGACCAGAAATACAACTTTTGAAAATGGTTAAATATTATGATAAAGAACTTCATGAAATTTATACTTTACGAGATAATTGATAATGTAACTTTTTAAATAAAGCATACGAAATTTATGTTTTCATTGTTTGTTTTTTAATATATATAACTCATATATAACTATTATTAATTATTATAATTCATATCTTGAGAAAATCCTGCCACCAGCATACGAGACTCTTATGTAGGAAACGAGTTCAATTTGTAAGTGTTTTATATATATATATTAAGCTTGTAATCTGTGATGAACACCTAGCTTTTAAAATAAAATAGCCGTTTGTTTGATTTCATTCTCCCCCACCTATAACCTTTTCACGAACCCTTTCCCTGTTCCGTTCTTTTCTATTCAGTTTCCCTTTATCCTTCAGCCACCCCTCTCAACCTGACAACCACTCTCCTCTACACTCCTGTGTCTCATTTATCCTCCAGTCCCATTATTTCATCTCTAATTCCTGAGCACTCTCATTCCCTTTGTCCTTTCAGTGTTCCATTACTTTTTTCTTTGTCGCCCTAAGTAACCCAGCCACTTTGATTATCTCGTCAAGTATATCTATTAATCAGTTTTTTTAAAAAAGAAAAAAAATATATGACAGTAACAATAAAATATCTTTGAATAAATTGATATTGGATAATCAATATTTACTTTATCTAAAAATTTAATGCTTTCTCTTGTTATGTATTCGAATAATTTATATATTTGTAAAATAACTTTATAAGCCGAAACTACTTATGAAAGAGATATGGAATTTGCATAGTCGTTTTCATTCATGAACAATGCAAACATAAAAATATATTTTTGAAATTCATCCGCTAAATTTAAATTCCAATGGCAATATCCTTTCCACTGGACCAGGTTCTATACCCAATGAGGTCTCCTTGGGAGGTGAGTAAATCTGATCACATCGTTCCTTGGAGAGAATGTTAAATTGACAGTCCCGTGCCAGTATGATGACCAAAATACTTACGCTCTAAATACACTTGGCTAATAGGCTATTTGCTCTGTTATTAAAGAATTATGTTTTTTGTACTGCTTGGAGTAAATGCAATGTTGGCGTGAAAACCATGTGAACTCTTTTTCGTATTTATGCGAGATTAGTAGTAAAAGGGTTATAATTACAATAATTACGTTTACTAACATAAACTCTACTATAAAAAAATACATCAAAATAATCAGTATTTCGTTTTTGATTATTATGTATTAATTATAATTAATAACTCAAACTTAATACTTTGATATATATGATAAAACTTCACATATTGAACATTACTTTCTCTTGTTATGTATTCAAATAATTTATATATTTGTAAAATAAACTTATGAGCCAAAACTACTTATGAAAGAGATATGAAATTTGCATAGTTGTTTTCATTCATGAACAATGCAAACATAAAAATATATTTTATTGAAATTCATCCCCTAAATTTAAATTCAAATTGCAATATCCTCTTTTCTGGACCAGGTTTGGGGTTCTATACCCAATGAGGTCTCCTTGGGAGGTGAGTAAATCTGATCACGTCGTTCCCTGGAGAGAATGTTAAATCCTCCGTCCCGAGCTAGTATGATAACGAAAACATTTACTCTCTGAATACACTTACTAATTGGTGATTTGCTCTGTTATTAAAGAATTAGCAACAAATTATGTATATCAAAAGATTTTAAACGTGAGTTAGCTTAATTGAACTTTCATTCTCTAGAGTTTTTTGTAGTAAACTATTTTTTTTTTTGTAAAGTCGTATAACCTCTGAAAAAATTAAAACTACTTAAAAATGTTCATATAAGCCTCTCTATATGAGTAATCTCTGAGAAATAAATTGTATTTTGATAGCGATACATATTGATAAAATACTAAATGTCCAATAATAAAGAAGTTAAAATTTACTTAATTTTTTTTAGTGTATGGGTATTATTATTAATATTACTAATAATAATGTGGATAATATTATTAATGGGTAATTTTATATTAATTTTTTGTCTACTTTATGCCGTATTTAGGGTTAATAATGAACAGCTGTGTAGTCACTCCACATGTACACACATATTGTCAAGTCTACCAACGACCAACGAATATAACCGCGCACTATAGTGCACGTTGTAACTAGCAGTTCCAGACCAGAGGCCTTCTACTGCTTGATTACTGTGCTACTTTAACTTAGAATGTCAGTCATTCATGTCGGATATTAAGTTAGTCTGTACAGTAGTGATATCGTATTCACGGTCATGTGGTCTTGTTAGTCATAGTTTTCAATGTTTTTAGTAATGAGCTG
Organism: Hermatobates lingyangjiaoensis; assembly: GCA_026182355.1. Classification (NCBI taxonomy): domain Eukaryota; kingdom Metazoa; phylum Arthropoda; class Insecta; order Hemiptera; family Hermatobatidae; genus Hermatobates; species Hermatobates lingyangjiaoensis. The sequence goes on along the minus strand of JAPFBL010000532.1, from coordinate 153,450 downwards.
GAAAGGCAGTCAGATAGTCACTGGATGAAGTAATTATTCAGTGAGGTTGAGGAAGGTTGGCGACAGGATTTAGAGTTTGTACAAGGGGGTTTGGATGAGTAGATGGTTTGTTGTCTTCATTGATAGTAAGATTGATTAAAAAATCAATCAATTAAATTACTTGTTATTTTTCAATTGGTTGAATTTAACAATTGAGGTAAGAATGGAATACTTCAAGTTGTCCTCCATAAATCAGTACTTACTGGGAACTTACAAAAATGTTTCCTTCTTTTCATTTATTTCGTATAATAAAAGTTTTTTTAAATATTACCAGGATGAATAAAAATTTCTGGAAACAGGAATTTCTTCCAAGCTGATATACAATTAAGAATATTTAAATTATTTAAATTCTGTATTGAATTTACATTACAAACAATTATATTATTGGATAAATTCTATAGAATATTTTGTTGTATTTGATATTATAGAAATGATGCACACGTCGAGCATATAAAAAACGCTATTACAAATACTATACATCTTCTTACTTGCAAAATTCACTTTGACTTGAAACAGTTATATAATTCAATTGCATTATATTTCCTTAAATTTGGTTTCTCTTCAAATATTATAGCATTGTACATTTTCTTTTTAAATATATTAATTTTCATTACGTATAGATTGATATTTATTTGTTATATGTTAATTATTATAGAATAACTAATTTTGACATTTTCAGGTTTTATTAAGAAGCAGTTCGAAAGAACTGAGAGATCAACCAATAGACTTATAAAGAACTCCACAAAAGAGGTATGAAGTTACTTTATATTAGTAATTTACTATTTAAAAAATTGTTTTATAATTTAACTAATATAACACAATTAAAAAAAATTTATTGTGACAAAATTACTAAACGTTTTTGTAAGCTTTTATCAAACTATATTTATGTTTGATTTCTTCAAAAAATAGTGCAGATATACAAGAGAAGTACAAATATAAACATTCATCAGAATAAAATCGAGGCTGCTTTTATCAATATTTTCTAATATTTCAAGAAATTTATGCTTTTTCTTTTCATTAATTGCAAAAGGCTTTGAGAAACTGTGAACTGAAAAACATTTTTTAGCGTCAATTAAAAGTAATCTTGTTTACCTACAAACTATACCTAATATCAAAATGTACATAGTATTTGTAATTATGAACATATCTGTTTGTATGTTTTCCAAGATTTAGATTAGCAAAAATGCAAAATTTTGACGATATTTTACGCCATGTTTTTAAACTTACAACAAAAAAGTGCAAGAATTTAACAATATTTTACACGATATGTTATATTATAGTACAAAGGAAAGATAAACAAAGCATTATTAGATTTGAAAAGAACATTTTAATTTAAAAAAAAATAGGAAGTATGGAACGTAATATAACGTAAGTAAACGTATAAGGAATAATTCTTCTTCTTCTTTTTTTTTGAATAACTTTAATAAGGAATATTAAATAGGCAGATTAAAGAGACTTATATATATATATATAATAATGATCAAACCACAATAAAACCGAACTGAATACTAGATGCAGAAAACATCTGGTGTTTAGTTGGGTTTTTGACTCTGACGAAGACCGCTTGTTACGGTTGAAAGATCTTAGTCTTGTTTTCCCATTTCTTATTGTGATTTGATCATTGATTCTTATTTCACGTGTTTATATGAAATCTTTATATATATATAAGTAACCTAAAATTAATTGAACGGAATATGATAATGGGTAATGAGAAATCTTTACTGTGCTAGTATACGATTTTTTATAAACAATGAAAATATTAACATGCGAAATGAGAAAATAAAAAAAAATTACCATCTTAGTTTTCACCAGGTATTATTGGTTGGTATGCAACTAAACATTTTCTTTGTTAAGCTGAGACTGACTAAAGAATTGACTGGTGAATACAGTCGGACATGAGTCTGAAGAATTGTGTAGTATAAAAGACTAAACTTTCAGCTTCTCATACATTGATGGAGTGGTGATGAGAGTGGAAAACACACTATATCTTCTCAAAAAAAAAAAATAAAATAAAGCATTTAATCATGCAACGCCTTTCAAACACTTTGTGTTCACATCAGATTACATCGCCTTATTGAGCCAGATATAACCTGATGAACAATAAGTGTTCGAAACGCTTTGTATGATAAATCCTTTTTGTATGGGAAGACTTAATGTTTCTTTTTCTTCTTAATCATGAGTTAAACCATAAAATAATTACAAATAAAACTGTGAGTTAATGAAATGTGTTGAACAGATCCAAAGGATCCCTGTTTTGGACGTCTTATTTACAACTTTGTAAAACACTCACTCACTTAAGGTGTATGGTGCTTGAATTACCATAAAATTTACTTAAATTAAAAATACATAGCTCATTAAGGTATTAGGTATTAGGAGAAATGCAAGACTTTGACGATATTTTACGCCAAGTCTTAAAACTTATATCAAAAAAGTGCAAAAATTCAACAATATTTTACACAATATGTTATATTATGGTACAAAGAAAAGATAAAAGAAACTGAAATTGAGCCAGATATAACCTGATGAACAATAAGTGTTCGAAACGCTTTGTATGATAAATCCTTTTTGTATGGGAAGACTTAATGTTTCTTTTTCTTCTTAATCATGAGTTAAACCATAAAATAATTACAAATAAAACTGTGAGTTAATGAAATGTGTTGAACAGATCCAAAGGATCCCTGTTTTGGACGTCTTATTTACAACTTTGTAAAACACTCACTCACTTAAGGTGTATGGTGCTTGAATTACCATAAAATTTACTTAAATTAAAAATACATAGCTCATTAAGGTATTTCCTTACATTTCATATAATTATTTTATTGGATTTAGATGCCATTTCCTCTCATTTTTAATCTTCTGCTTTGATTAGGAGAAATGCAAGACTTTGACGATATTTTACGCCAAGTCTTAAAACTTATATCAAAAAAGTGCAAAAATTCAACAATATTTTACACAATATGTTATATTATGGTACAAAGAAAAGATAAAAGAAACTGAAATTGAGCCAGATATAACCTGATGAACAATAAGTGTTCGAAACGCTTTGTATGATAAATCCTTTTTGTATGGGAAGACTTAATGTTTCTTTTTTTTCTTAATCATGAGTTAAACCATAAAATAATTACAAATAAAACTGTGAGTTAATGAAATGTGTTGAACAGATCCAAAGGATCCCTGTTTTGGACGTCTTATTTACAACTTTGTAAAATACTTACTCACTTAAGGTGTATGGTGCTTGAATTACCATAAAATTTACTTAAATTAAAAATACATAGCTCATTAAGGTATTTCCTTACATTTCATATAATTATTTTATTGGATTTAGATGCCATTTTCTCTCATTTTTAATCTTCTGCTTTGATTAGGAGAAATGCAAGACTTTGACGATATTTTACGCCAAGTCTTTAAACTTATATCAAAAAAGTGCAAAAATTCAACAATATTTTACACAATATGTTATATTATGGTACAAAGAAAAGATAAAAAAAACGTTTATAAACCTTCTATATATATTTATAAGAACCTTCTTATTTTTAAAATTTTTTCTGGGTGAAATTTGTTTGGTTAGTTTAAGGTTTCACAATTATCGCAAGGAGATTTATTGGAAAATATATGCAATGACAGCCAGTTAATTACTTATATTCGACACAACCAAAATTTTGCACAGTGTTTTCCAAAATGATATCTAAAATAATAATTTTCCTTTGATCGAAGTTTGGTCTATCTTCAATAATACAACACCTTTAATCAGACTTTTCGTCTATATTTGTAGATATCTTCAGTGCTACATCAATACAGAATTTAATTAGAATAATTGTAAAGTAATTGAAAAGTAATTGTATTACATTATTTAATTAATATATATATATATATATATATATATATATATATATATATATATATATATATATAATATTACCTGGGTATTTTAATATACATTAACACCAATATACATATACCTTTTATTTAATATACATTAATACCTTGATATTAATTAAATAATGTAATATAATTACTTTTAATGTTATTGTAATTAAATTCTGTATTGATGTAGCCCTGAAGATGTCTACAAATATAGACGAAACGTCGGATTAAAGGTGTTGCATTATTGAAGATAGAACAAAGCACGATAGAAAAGAAAAATAGTGTTATATATATGTGGTTGAGATAAGGAAAACATTAAAATATTAACAATAAAATTGGAGCGTATACCTGTTCGTTTCATATCTCACTTCTGTCAGAATTTTTGAGACCGACTTCTGGGTCAATTTACAGAACATTACTATGTATATTCTGCAACTAACTAAGTAGACTAATTGTAAATGTATATTCCATTATGCATATATGTGTGTTTGATTATATATCATGGCTATTTAGTGTTATGAGGTGACTTTTTTTCACTAACAGACGTATCCGTATTTGATAGATATTTTACAAAAATTTCAGAGTTGGTACATGCTATTCCTAAATATTGTTAGGAATAATAGAATAGCAGAAAATATCATCATTTGTACAGTTCATAATTGTCATTAGATCTGTAGTTTCTTTTACGCTTTGCATCTATAGATACTGATCTCAAATTTGATTTTATTCTAGACATAATTCTTATTTAGTACTCCAATAGGTAGGAGTCACTTTTATAAAGCAAGCAAATTATGATAAACAAAACTGAAATTAAAATCACTAACAATATCTACTTGCGACAGTATCAACCACCTAAAAGTACTATGTATTTCTATTGATCAAAGTATCGACTGTGAATTAAAAACAAAATTAATATTTATCAGGACAGGGTCAGTTCTTCAGAACTAAAGAACTTAACGAGTCATGATAAATTTTAATTTTAAATATTTTTAAATTCATGCATTTCATCATTACCACAGAGGTTAGTATTATTTCAACGCGAAGATGGGTGACACCCGAAACCGGTCCGACAGCTACGGCAGTAATGTACGAGGTAAGACGGTAGATTATATGTTTAATATTAATTAAATATTTTTATTTAGCTATCTATACGTCTGTATACCTGTATAGTTAGCCAAACACAGCTTAAAAATTTATAACTTAGCTTCTACATTGAATTTCCAATTCATTCAAATCTTAGCTTTTAAGGTAGGCATACAGAATCTACTCTTTATGTAGATTTTTCAGTTAAATCATTCAGCTGGCTGTGATTTATGGTGGCTGTGTTTGTGTGAAAAAATATATGGGCAAACAAACAGACAGACAGTTTTCTAATATGGATTCGATTTCTTTAAATTTATAAATCGAAAATATAACTTGAAATAAGTAATTTCTAAGCAATTTATGGACATAACCTTTTTTTTTATATAAACAGGTTATATTTTTTCTATCATCATCTGTTTATTTAAAATCAATTCACTTCTTTTTGAACATTTTGAGTACCAGTTCCCGTGTGTACCGTAATCAATAGAATCCTTAAATGAAATTAAAGATATATATGTGGAAGACTTTCTAAATGCTATCTAATTCATGCTTGAAAGGTGATAGGTTATACAAAACATAAAAAATGAACATCCATTCATTATGTTAAAACTATTTTGAAAGTAAATGCTATAAATATACATACAAGTATACATATATTTATACACTCTCCATCTTTAAATATTTTCAGATATTTAAAATAAATTTGAAAATATCTTAACAATTTTAAATTTAGTTTTCTATTCATTAATTGAACAACATGTTATAGTGTAGTATTTACTCATATTGAATAAACTAAAACGTGAATTTAAAAAAACTAACAACGTGTTTCAAACACTTAGTTTTCTTCTTCAGGTTAACATCTAAAAAATTTACATACCATTCTGAGTTTCAAATAATTAACTCTAACGTTCTTATAGCTAAGAGATATATATATTTTTTAGATATTAACCTGAAAAAGAACACTAAGTGTTTGAAACGCGTTGTTAGTTTTTTTTGTTAAACATTTTATATGATAATTCTTGAAATCCCCAATATGAAATTTAATTTTCTATATTTTTATTTGAAATATTTTTTCTTCCATATCATCAAAATTCCTGAAATGTTTTACTTCTTAATTCTTAATTTGGGCTTCCAATGCTTCCTTCTTCCATAACTGGATGTCTCCGGTATAAATCACCAGCAATATAAACATGGTAGAAGTTTCAAATGGGTGTTTAATTATCAAGACAATTAAACTTGGTTATATGTAACATGTGATTTTTTTTTCTATTCAGTTTCATCAATTGGTAAAATTATTTGTATTTTTTAAATATACTCATTTGTTAATTCATGATTGTAACCTAAATATACATGGATAACCTTTGATGCATTTGATCGTTTAATGATAGTAATTTTGATCCCCTTGAAATTTAATGTAAATATTTAACAATTCCCATACAATGAAATACGTGTTTCAATGTTTTAAACAAATGGATACCTTGTCAAATTAGTTCTAATTATTTCTTGTTTATCCAGTCCTTTATAGTTAGGGCTTACTAGAGACACAATACACTTCTATCAAATTACTTGTAATGCATAGAAACAACCTTATCACTTCCAAATGAGTTACTATACAATTTCAACGAGGATGAAACGTTACAGTCTAATATCTAAAAGCAAAAAACAATGTTAACATTGTTCTTCAGCAGGTATTGTATTTAAGTCTATTTAAGCTTATATTGTATTTAAGTAAATATAAGCATACGTTAGTTTCATTTTATAAATTTTAATCCCTTTCCTTTAGTCGTCTGTTTAATTTAAGTTTTATTTTCATTAATAATTTGCAATTAGTTTCTTCAAAGCTTAATATAAAAATATTTTACTCCGTTTGTTGTGATAACAAGTTCTTCGCATATTTTAAAAGAATGTTTGTGTTGAATACTTTCTGTTATTAATTCTATATAAAAACATTTAATTCAATTCCATGATGAAATGCATATTTTATTCTTTTAATTTAAACTTTTGAAATACTAAATATGTACCATATTGGGTTTTATTATTTATACTGGATAAGTATCATTGAAGCAATTGTCGTTGACAATTCTTATCCTGCTAATGGATTACCAAAGTTCTTTTGTATAACATTCTCCTTTAGCATGGTTCTTCTTGCATCTGTCCTTAGTTCTAAATCTGCAAGGTTGTCTAGAGTCAAAGCAGATCTCATTAATAATCTCATTGAGTGACAGAATTAAATTTAGAAGAACTATTTGACTTTTTTTGGTCTTGGTCAGACCAAAATATATTCAGATTAATGTCCTGATAACTAAATAAAACGGTTAAACTTCAAAAACTAACTAATTCTAAACTGTATTCTAAATAAAAGTCATGTTTAAATACAACTCAAGTGGTAATATCTCTATGGATTTTATCTAGCAGCACAGTAATACTGATTGTTACAACTCAAAAAATAAATTGTGTGAACATAGAATAAACAAATCACTCTCTATCTTCAACCTTCTACCTGACTTTTCTGATATATATTCATGCAAAAAAAAATATATATATATATCGTGATTTGTTTTCTTGACCGGCTATTCATGTGATTTACGACTTTTGAGGGTTTTAGTATATGATTGAAATTACTTATCTATATATTTATTCTTGATTTATATGTAAAAACGTTGGTGAGAGAAGTTTCAATCATAAAACCTCAACCCTCAAATATCCTAATAATATTATTATATATATATATAATATATATATAAGTAATGCCGGCCCGCGAGAGACGCCGCCCGCGAGAGACTAGAGGGTTGAAGTCCGTATCAACATTGCCCTCCTATAAACAAAGGAGCTGATAATAAACTCCATTCTTGTCTTCAATCACGTGCGAGCTAGTTTATTTAAATTCCTTTTTCTAAAAACCTATTCATTACCCGGACACGCTAACTGGTGCCGAAACCCGGGATCATTCGCCAACTGTTTAATATGTAGTGTTGTGTCCAGTGTAGAAACCAACATGACGAGTAAACGAAAAAGCCGATGTTAGGCTCGCAGTGAAAATAGAACAGCGAGAGTAGCAAAAGCAGGGTACCTGATGAACCTATTAGATTCGATAAAGAGGTTCGAGGGTGATGCTCGAGAGTTGGACTTGTTCATAGAGAGAATGGACTCCATCAACGAGCAGTTAGTCACAACTCAACTAGACCCAGCTACAGACAAGAACATCAAGACCTACTTCCTCGCCAGGGTCAGCCTTACGGTGATGCTGGAGTTAGGATTACGTTTTGTGCGGAGGGAGTGCGGTGCGAGCAGCCCTTAAGGACAGATATGCTGGAGCCGCAAAGCCTGTAGCTAGAAGTGCGCTAAAAATTTTTGAAATGCGGAAGGAGAATGGTGAGACCTGCGCTGAGTTCGGCGCAGATTGGGGGATGCGACAAGGAAATTAACTATGAAGATAAATGAAAAGTGCACAGACAGTCAAGAGCGAAATGGAGAACGACGATATATGAAGAGATAGCCAGTGAAATTTCCTCAAGGCAGCTCCAAACGAGTGAGAATGGCCCTCCGTATCATGAAGCCCACTAGTCTCGAGGAGACAATTAATACCATCCGGGAGGAAGAAATGGACCGAGAAGATAACGGTGTTATATACAGAGGGAAGTCAGAAGGAGGATGGGCAGTTGTGACCAGGAGGAGAGTACCTCAGGATAGGCAATTCAGAGCAAGAGCCTATGAGGATCGAGGACAAGGGAGGTATTCACAGGAGAGGAAGCCACGGGGACGTTTTGAAGAGAGAAGATCTCAAGCCAGGAGGAACAGCTATGAGGCAGTGGGAGGCTACACGCGAAGAGAGAAGCCAGTAAGAAGAGGATGTTGGGAGTGTGGTGAACTCGGTCACTTCGCGCGAGAGTGTCCGTATTTATATCGCAAGGAGAGACCACGAACGAAACAGTATAGACCAACACCAAAGATGAGCCCATGGAAGTTAACACAACCCGGCGGGAGAAGATGTGGGGCAGGAGAAGACAAAAAGGGGAAGGCTCTTCAGAGGACGGGAGCTCATCAGAGTCAACAGGGTCGGAGCAAGAGACATCGATAGAACGACACGAGCGTGGTACGAGCGAGGGAAGTGGCCTTCACTGGAAGAGATCGTGGTGGGAGGATCGCTATTCGAGAGAAGAGGAAGAAGGATTGAAGGTTAGGCGAGAGGTATATAGGCGAGCAACAGAGGGATAGCATAAGAGGTAAGCTCCCTATATTTTTTTTTTCCCAAATGGAAGACTAAGTGTTTGGTAGATACAGGGTCAGATAGCACAATTATGGACAATGAAGTGGCAAAAAGGATGGACAATTATTCAGGGTGACACCGTGCAACTGCACCTTGGTCACCATGGCAGGAAGGAAGAGCCTGGTAGGCGAATTACAGGTAGAGATGGGAAATTAATAGGAGAGACCTTGGAGATGAAAGTGCATGTGACCCACTTAGAGACCCAGAAATATGGAGTTATTCTAGGGTGCGACTTTTTGGAGAGAATCAATGCAAAACCTGAGTGTAAAAGAGGGAAGTGGGACATTAAACTAGGAAAAAGGAAATACTTCGTGGAAGGGAGAGTTAAACCAGGGAAGAGAATAACGGTAAACTGTGGAAAAGTGATACCAGGAGAACATGGTGAGTGAATTAATGAAAGAATTTGAAAAAGTATTCTATAGTGAAGGACAGGGTTATCAGCTACAGGTAGGGTCAAACACCAAATAGAACTCCCTGAAGGTACAGTTGTTTACGTGAAACCTAGAAGGTACCCACACCAATTGAAAAAGATAATGCAGGAGCAAATAAAGGAAATGCTGGACCAGGGCATAATACAGAGGTCTAAGTCGCAATTTTCGAGCCCTATTTGGTGGTCCCGAAAAAGGTCGAGGAGGGTAAACCCCCTAAATACCGGTTGGTAGTAGATTTTAGAGAGTTAAATAAGTACACTAAGCTTGAAAGATACCCTCTGCCAAGGATAGAAGACATACTCGACCATATGGCAGGAGCAACTGTATTCAGTACCTTCGACCTCAAGGCCGGGTATCACCAGATTAGGATGCACCCGAGAGTGTCGAGAAGACGGCCTTTACGTTCGATAGAGGCCACTTCGAATTTTTGAGGATGCCCTTTGGCCTAAAGAATGCGCCTTCCACGTTCCAACGCCTCATGGATGAACTGCTTGAAGGACTGGGAAAGACTTTACGCAAATCTACATGGATGACATCATAGTGTTCAGTAAGTCAATAGAAGAGCATAAGGAACATGTTACAAGGGTGCTGAAAAGAATAAGGGACTTTGGCTTAAAGGTAGCGATGGATAAAACCCGCTTATATCAAAAAGAGGTTAGATTTATGGGGCACCTTATCTCAGGTGAAGGAGTAAGACCCGACCCTAAGAAGGTTGAAGCAATAGATCGATTACCCTATCCAAAGGGACCCAAAGACATCAGGGCTTTTCTAGGTATGATAGGTTTCTAAGAAGGTACGTAAAGGACTTTGCAGCAATCACGAACCCCTTGACGGACAGTTTAAAGAAAGGAAAGAAGTTTATACAAACAGAAGATCTAAGAGAAGCAGTGGAGCAGTGTAAGAAGGCGTTGCGGGGCCCGCTGTTGCTCCAATTTCCTGACCTAAACAAACCATTCATTGTAATGACAGATGCCAGTCAAGAAGCTATCGGGGGAGTCTTGATGCAGGAAACTATCCAGGGAGAGCGACCAATAGCCTACGCCAGCAGAAAATTATCACCAGCAGAAAAAAGGTATAGCACAATAGAAAGGGAAATGTTAGGCATAGTGTGGACTGTAGAACATTTCCGACCCTACCTTTTTGCGGCTGAGTTCACTATTAGAACAGATCATAGGCCCCTAATGTGGATCGGGAATTTAAAGGAGACGTCAGCCCGGATAGCAAAGTGGAAAGAAAGGATAGCTGCATACAACTTCAGGGTCCAGCACGTAAAGGGCGTTGATATAAGTAGCCGACTGTTTGTCCAGAAACGTCAACGTCATTACGAGAAGTAGTACGAGAGAGCCAAGTACCTCCAGGGACGTGCGAGAGTTCTTCGCCAACGGGACACCAGACGAAGATGAAGACCAAGAACAACGAAATGGACCGGAAGCTGAGATTAGTCAGGATTAAAATAAACAACAAGAGAAATCAAATAATTATAAAAGACGACACAGAAGAAATAATAAACACCCAATTGCACAAATATGGCCACTTAAAAATAAATATTATTACAGGAGGAACGAAAGCGAACAACGAACAATTAAGTACAGTCATAAACCAACTAACAGTGCCAGGAAAGGTATACCATTTCTTTATAGAATCACAAGAACTTGAAAATAGACTACTCCGACTAATTCAGGAAAGAGAGCTGAGACAAGGAGCTCATTTCATAATCTGTAAGAACCAGGTAGAAACGGTAGAAGACGAAGAGCAGCAGAAAGGTCATCCTAAATTATCACAGGGGAAAAACCAACCATCGTGGTGTCACAGAGACCCTTAAACATCTACAGAGGTCGCATTACTGGCTCCAAATGGGCAAGAGGATAGCCCAAGTGATAAAGGACTGTGAAATATGCAAAAGGAGGAAGTATGAAAGAGTACCACTTGTACCTCCATTATTACAAAGTCAGACGCCCGAGGGACCCTTTGAGGAGCTAGAAATTGATATATTTACATACGACGGAAACAAATATTTAACAACAATAGATAGACTAACGAAGTTAGCCTCAGCATGGCCACTAACAAGTAAATCAAGTGAAAGTACAGAAGAGGCATTGCTGTCGTATTTGGCCACGTTTGACTGCCCGAAACGATCTATATGGACAGAGGGCGAGAGTTCAACAACGTTAAAATAAAAACCCTTTAAAAGAATTCAATATAAACCCCCATTGGTGTACACGGGTCATCCAAGGTCCCCGGAGCAATAGAGGACTACATAACACTCTAACGGAACACTTGCAGTTATTGGCTGATGCAAAAAACATAAAGGGTCATGTGGCAATGGCCAGAGCGGTCCTAGCATACAACAGTAGTATTCACTCGACCACAGAGGCAACACCATTTGAATTGCGGAAAAAGGAAGCGGATCCACAAAGGTTACATAATAGAGTCAAAGCAGCAAAAGAAAGATGGACCAAGCAATATAATCAAAGGAAAGCAGAAGAAACAGTAGGGTTGATACAAAAAGGGGACTTCGTATTAAACTAAATAGGCAGAAGCGAAGGAAATCGGACCCGAGATACGTAGGGCCATACGAAGTACTCGCAACGTTACCACGGTACAGAGCACAGATATGGAGGATAGGAACGGACACCCTGAAACAAGAAATAGTTCATTTTCAGGAACTGCGACGGGTGAGAAGGAAATCCCACCAATGGTGCGAACGATATAGTGTAGTTATTGTGTTTACCTTTTTAATTTTGTTATTTTTGTTTTGTACAAATAATCATAGAAGTTCATCTTTTGTTATTTCTGTAATTTCTATAAACAATGTTAATTCAGTTACTTGTGTGGACGTCATTTTATTTTTGAATGTTAAAACATTATATTCATTTCTTATGTTTAGAGTCAAGTTTTGTTTTGTTTTTTATGATATAACTCAGACACTTGTACGGAGAGCATTGTTGATAAGGACTGGGAGGGGCAGTAATGCCGGCCCGCGAGAGACGCCGGCCCGCGAGAGACTAGAGGGGAAGTCCGTATCAACATTGCCTTCCTTAAACAGAAGGAGCTGACTAATAAACTCCATTCTTGTCTTCAATCACGTGCGAGCTAGTTTATTTAAATTCCTTTTTCTAAAAACCTATTCATTACCCGGACACGCGTAACTTATATATATACTTAAAATGAACTGTGACACAAAGACAGAAACATAACAAAGACTCACTTATCAATATTTTTACCGTAATGGCGGTCAAATATTGAAAAATGAGTCTTTGTTATGTTTCTGTCTATGTGTTACAGTTTATTTTAAGTGAAATCTATCCTACCGGACTGTTTTTGTTTATCATGGTATATATATAATATATATATATAAACTCAATACGAAAAGAGAAAAACATAGCTAAAGGCATACAACACTCACTAGTATATTTGGACTAGCGTCATCATCAGGTAGAAATACTCCTCCGTGGCTGACCCATTTACAAGTTGGCCAAAAGATTTTAGTCTTTTTTACCCATTTTATTTTTTTGGTTTTATCATTGACTATTTCACGTGTTTTTTGTAAAATTTTGTTATATATATATATATATATATAAAACAAAACTTGTTTATGCTCTTGTTGTCTGTGTTGCGTAATCCTGTCTTTGAGCCCTGAGAATGAATTAAAAATACATCAAAGCGATGGTAAAAAAGAATACTTCAATTTAAATACCTAATCTAAAAAAAAAACTCTGTAATTACTGTGTAATAGAAGATGGGATGAACATATCAAGGGCATATATATATTATATATTTAATTATTATATATTTATATAATTAAATAAATATATATAGTTATATTGGAATGTAAACAATTGGTCTTTATTTAGACTTTGTCATTTAAATCGAATTCAGCTCTGCTGTGAATGTTGTTTCAAAGTGAAAGGGAGAAACCAATTTGGTACTCTACTGTAGATTAATTAGGTAACATAATTGAACTTCACATGTCTTCGAACTAACAGATATATTGAAATCTTCTCTGTTTCATAGTAATATGATATTACTAATTACTGAATCCACTAGATTAAACAAACTAATATGCTATCAACATGTTTAGTCAGTGTTGAGTAACAATCTAAGTGAAGGGTATCGTGTTCCGAGTCAAGACCGCAATCCTCACTTCTCAAGAACAATATTGATTATATCAAAATACAATCTTTACCGACTCATGTCCAATTAACTCAATTCTGAAGTCTTCTACAATTAATTATATTCTTGATATTATTCCTCTTGTGTTGTTATAATTAACTTATCAGACTTATACACCATTATTAATTACAATTAAGAATTCAATAAATCAACAATAATATTTATAATAATAAGAATTTACTGACCAAGAGGTATGCAGAAGTCCTAAAACGGTGGGAGAGGAAAGTACATCGACTTATATTTGGACCAGTATGTGAGGAAAGAAGGTGGATATTAAGGACGAATAGAGATCTGGATGAACTTTTTGGGAGGTTGAACATAGTGGCAGAGTTACGTCGAGCAAGGCTCAGATGGTTGGGGCATTTGTGGATGTGGAAAGGATACCGGCAAATAGAGCAGGAAAGAATGTCTACATTAGGGGACCTCGGAAGTAGACGATTAAGAGGGCGGCCCCGGTTGAGATGGCTGGAATGCTTGATTTTCACAGTCAAGATTTTCCATATAATGGTCGGAAGGCTTTGGTCTATGGTAATAAATCAAAACAGGTTGTGATGGCTGGATGGTGGGAAGGGAGACCTGAGAGGAATGAGAGTTAGGAGATGGAAAACTTTAGCCCAGGACTGTCAGATGTGGAGGCAGGCCCAGGCTCTACGAGGGCTGTGGCACCAAGGAGGATGATGATCAAATAATAATATTATGTTTGATATATTTAAGATTATCAAGATATTATACAAATAGGCAATTTGTTATATAATTATTAATTGTGTTTTTATAATCACTCTCAGATGAAAAGGAAAACATATTAAGAATGTAAGTTAGGTTAGATTGCAGTTGCTGTTTCCCGACAGAACACATATAGGCCAAAGATTGGCACTTTGTGATACCACATAATGAACGTTCTACATTGGAAATATCGAAAAATTGTAGAAGCTCCCTTTTGTGTTTCTAATGATACAATTCATAACGATTTAAAAATTCCTATTATCTACCAAGAAATCTGATCACGATACCGCATTTCATGAATCTTTACCCTCCAAACCCTCCAAAAATAAACCCTTTAATTCAGCAATTATCATCCAACCAAATTCTTACTAACCATACCAGAGGGCTAAAAAGATGTTGTCCTCGAGATTTACTCAGCAATATTAACAGATTTCCAGTGATCAGAATAATTTATATGAAGTATCACCAATGCGTGGTTTCTCCACTCTTTTATTTCATTTTGTTATGTATCACTTATCAATATTACTTGTTACCTGTTGGGTACTTGTAATAAAATAATGAATAAAAAAATACATTGGGAATGATAAATTTTGCCTGAATCACGTGTATTTAGAACAGAAATCTTCAACGATTAACTGTCATCGTGTAGCTTCAAGACTGACAGCTTAACGTCATCTCGACGTCGTCGGAGAGACGACGTGCTGAATTTTTTTTTACCTCCCGCGAGTATAAATTCAGTGCCTGAGTTAGAATCGAACTGGTCGAGACGAGGGGCATGCATGGTCGTCTCTAGCCATCACGTAAGTCATCGTCTCATGGCCATCACGTAAGCCATCGTCTCATGGTCGTCTCGTAAGTCACGGGGCTACCCTGTCCCCTTAATAACAATATAACTATATATATGAGCTATACAAACTAGAATGATTCAAATTGGTAACTAATCATATTACATCTTTCCTTTTTTATTTTAGTTGTATAATTCATTTTATAATTATAAATCATGATTGTGTGCAGACCATATCATATTTTATTTACTTGAGAAGTTGCAATCCATAAACTTTTTTACAGATTTTATAAGATTATCAATATTTGTTATCAATTTACGAAATTAGTAGATAATTATAAACAATTGCTGAGGCATTATTTTCAAAAGCTGTGGAACCTATCATCATTTTAAGAAATAATACTGTACTGTCAACACCAATTTAGATTAAGATTAAATTGTAAGAATTTATCTTAACATGTAATTGCCTAAGGCAATAACTTTACACCGCTCTTATGGAAACATCTGAAACTAATCCAATGACATGCTTCAATTGGAATATTGTCTGTTTACTGTAATAGGGATGCTTCTAAAACCTTTAGTTTTCTAGTTTCATGTTTTTGAAACTCCATAATAAACTATTATAAGATTTAAAATTTAAACTAAAACTTACTATTCAAGCAGAACATGAGAAAAGTTTTTACGAAATATTGACTTTAATGAACTTTAAACATAATCCTATAAATCTAATAATCATTTATATCTGTATTTCTCTCATAATTCTGTTTTCTTTTGCTTTCCCTGTATGTTTTCTTTGTCTTTTATCTCTTAATCTAAAGTTTGTTAAATATATTATATAGCTATATTGAATTTATAAGAGAATCTGTATAAGATATACATGTAATATGATAATGGAGCATGTATCAATAAATTCCCTGGTCTAAGGGTGTACTTTCAGCAGGAAAACACACACACACACACACACATACACACACACACACACACACACACACACACACACACACACACACACACACACAGACACACATACACACACACACACACACACATATATATATATATATATATATATATATGAATTAAACACCAGAATAGACAAATATATATTAATTAAAATGCTCTACGGCTTTTCGTGACAATATCATCCGAGAGCTAAATGAAACAAACAAAAAATATAATAACAAGTTAACCTGGTTGATTGAAGTCTTTAGGATTGCTAGCATCCCTGTCTGAATTTAATGTTTCTAAAATTGAAGGAGTCTTGATTTTCAGGACATTAAATGTCAATTTTAGGAACATTAAATTCAGACAAGGATGCCAGCAATCCTGAAGACTTCAACCAACCAGGTTAACTTGTTATTATATTTTTTGTTTGGTTCATTTAGCTCTCTGATGATGTTGTAACAAAAGGCCGGCCTTAGAGCATTTTAATTAATATATATTTGTTTATTGTGGTGTTTAATTTATATATTATATCAAGAGTTATTGTTGATTATTAATTTATATATATATATGTGTACTTAAAAAGGTTTTTTATATATTTGTGCTGTTATCTACAAGTAAGCATACAGGTTGTTCTTACTTCAGTTGTTAAATAATTTTCTTTATGAATGTGGAATAAATATCACAACAGTGTTATTTTAAGTAATTTCAGAAAGCAACTTTATTTATTAAAGACAATTTCATATTGACAAACAAAATTAATAAAGCAGAAAAAAAGGAAAGTAAATATAATCTTGATTATGCTTGAACAGTTCTTTATTATCCCTTCTTTTGTTGTTTAAAAACTTTTTAAATTTATTTTCAAAAATTCAATTCAAAATGTTTCGTACAGAAGACAGAACTTCTTTACTACAAAATAACCTTTAAAATTCACGTCAACTTTCCCATCAGAAGCTTTCAAAACTTACAAAGCAGTGCCCCTCCTCTTTTTGGCAAGGGGCTTGTCTCAAACCTGTTAAGAAGTAGCAGCTTTGATTTCATTAGTCCGCATTAAGATACCTATTTACCTATTATGAAAGTAATTTCATCTTCTTCTCACAGTAATTAGAAAGAGGATTAAACCTTAAGTTGATAACCTGATATTGGAGTATTATGTCTACTGTTTCTTCACAAAATATTTTCTTAAATTTATAGCGTCGTTATTTCCATTTTTAATTAGATTTATTTCTCATTGAATTTGACGAATCTTTTTTATAGTCAAACTTATTACAAGTTTGCTTAAAACTTGAGATAATTTATTAAACAATTTAGGAATAAAACGTGTACAGGAATAATTTGATAAGAGATATTGAGCCTGTAATTCTATTATCTAATATATATATATATAGAATTTGCAATTTTCAATATTCTATGATTTATAAGTTTTCTTAAGTTTGTTTTATGATTTATATAAATTTTGTTTCTTATTACTGACAAACACAATTTTTTTTCTTACGCTTTCTTAGTTTCTTTATGTTTTAGTTCTTAAAATATAAACAAAAAACTACGTCTAATAATGGAGAAAAGAAAAAACTTCCAAACTTCCTAAATCCTAAACTCCTAATACTTCCTAAAACCTTCCTTTAGCAATTTAAATTTTATAACTATTTAGCATATAATTCAATATATATTGTATATAAACCTGAAAATAACACTATGGGTTTGAAACCTATTGTTGTAGAAATAAAGATTCTATTCAATATAAAATAATAAATTTTACAAATTAATGTAAAAATTATATTACGTTATTTTATGTATTTCAATTGTCATCTTTATAATGAGTGTTATAATACTATTATAAGTTAAATATATAATTGATACAAAGTTATTCAAGGGTTAAGGAAACAGAACAAATTTTTTCTAACTTTTGCATTTTTTTTTAGGAGAAACAAGTAAACAAAATAAATTTGACACATTATTTGCTCAGTGAGTTATTTTAAAGTAAGAAAATCAAAGAAACTAGTCTTACACATATTACTTTTTGATGACAATTTATACAATTTAGACAATTATATAATGCTTAAATGAGACATTATATATTATATACCCGAGAAGTTTGATATTAAGTTTATATTTTGTTATTGTTATAATAATATGAAAATTATTTTAAATCAATAACGCTATCAATTTATATAAACTTAGAATATAAAGAAGTAAATGCTTGCACTATAGTTGTGCTAAAGTTTTTACTTTAATTGCACTATTTCTTACTTTATTGCACTGAACTTGCATCAGTGCAAAAAAGAAAACCTTATAAATATCATTTGCTATTGATGAAAACAGCAGAAGATTGTTAAATACAATTTTCTGTTTGAAATACTGTGAAACGTTTATTTGCTCTCCTAATAAATTAAGACGCCATTATTAAGATATAGTGGGGGTAGTTTTCTCAGTAGAATGAATGAAAGTGTACTTTTGAACTCTATAGTAAGAGACATGTCTTAACACGTCAGTTGTCTTCGCGCTTCGCCTCACAGAACAGAACTAAATTACGTCTCATCATGTTAAGGTATGCCTATTTGTTCATAGATCATGTCCTAAGATATTATTTTTCATAATTTTATTTATACGTACCTCCACATACATTGAAAACAATATTTTATGTACCATAACTGTATTAAAAGTTAAATGGAAGTTACTTTACTTCTTTTTGATCCACCAGTATCAAACAAAAAAGTATTGGCTCATGTAAATTTTAGTCTAAAATTATTTATAAAGCTTATCTAAAATAATTTGTTTGAAATAGTTAAATACAATTATTTACAATGAAATTAACAATGCATAATTTAATTTTTTGGACCAGTTGTTTTAGGTTATTTTACTAACCAATGGTAATGAGCTAGTTTACCCCTTCAACACATTCCATGTTACTTTTCAACTACTCACTAATTAGAGTTTCACTTCTATTAATTATGATTTGTAAATATATTTCTGAAATTTACTTATTTAGAGTGTAGATCTATAGGACTGTTGATTGTGGACTGTAGTGTGTACACAAGCATTTCGATACAATAATACTTTGGTCCCATGTACAATATTAGACTTAGAGAATCTGATAATTTATATGCCCTTAAAGAACTTGATTTGGAAATTTTGACCTGGAATACAACTTTTTACTTTCGTATAAGTAAAGTATAGTGATCGTGGAAAATTCGTTCTCCAGATTTTGACATAATTATATGTTTTGAGGTCTTAAAAGTAGTTTTATGATGTTTTTGCGGTGATGTGTTAGTGTGTGTGTGTGTGTGTGTTTGAGTGTGTTAGCATTGCTTCTTACCACGCTACGGTCCAGAACCTTTGATGGATCGAACTTGATATTTTACACGAAAATGGGTCCCATAGTGTAGATGATCCCTATTGTTTGGGAAGAATTATGCATGACGGGAAAGTCACTTTTTTTTCCAAAAACCGGTTTTTTGAGAACATTTTTTCTCCTAAACTGCTAATTCTAGAGTTTTGAAATTTTAGCATTATCTTTGACCTTACAAATGGAATAATTGAAAAATATATTCAAATTTTTAAAACAAGGAAAAATATTTTTTTTTAATTAAATGTAAAAATTTTGACTTATAATTCAATCTCAAAGCTTGTTAAAGCCATACAAGACATACTGTTTGACGGATAAAAATAAAACTATGCCTAAAAATAGAACCTTGTATGGAGAATGAGTTGAGATAATTTTTTCCTAAAAATTACATTCTTCTAAGGTGCGCTACAGTACGATTTATGTTTTCAGAAAATTTATTTGACGCTAAATGGCTCATTAAAAATCATGATAATTTGACCAAAAACGGAACATAAAATTAGCAATTTATAAAAAAAGTTCATGAAATTTTAAATTCATAAAAAATTCTTGTAACAGAGTACAAGGCCCAGGAAAAAACGGTAACACTCACTCATAGAAAATTAGTATACTCGTATATGATTTTTGACAAAGGGGAAGGAAAATTATTTTATTAAATACTAAGGAGCCATAAATTTCCCAGTATAATAATTCTATAAAAGACCAAAAATTCTTAACAGAAGTCAAAATTGATATCTTTTCTTTGATGATTAATAAATGTTTTTATCGTACATCCTTAATTATAGATTATCTTAAAACGACATTTTTACTTCGCTGCTTTTCAGAAAAAATAAGAGTATTTTCTTGTTTAACATTTGAAAGTTTTACTTAAATAGTCAATGTAGAAGCAGTTCAAGTAACCGATGTAAGTAATCTGCTGGCTATTTGAAGAAAAGTCATTTTCTCTTGTAGGTGATTATTTCGTGTCAAGAAATTTTCACTTTGACTTTTCAAAAATCTTATTACTGCTGTTGTTAAACTAATGAGATTATTTGCATCATCTGTGTGATGTACAAAAATAATCTTATATATTGATAAGTCGATCAATCACTATCTGTACTACCTTAGGCATGCAAGACTAATAAACATCTCCCATTTAAATGTTTACATTATGCTTAAATGAGATGTTATATATTATATACCCAAGAAGTTTGATATTAAGTTTCCTTATAGTAAAGTTGAGTGCAGGCCACTCCACATTTTTTTTTTAAAATTTGTAGATACATTTTTTTGTTTCAAATATGTATCAATCAAAACTCCAACTTCAAATTGAATTCTATTTGAGTAATTCTCTACTGCAAATTGCCACATAAACAATTTATGTTTACCTGTTTACATATAAGTATATAGTATTCGGTTTGGATCGTCCTTAGGAAAGATAAGTGTGGGAAGCGTACCAGTACGTTTGGTTTCCTTCTCTTATCTATTCTGATGACGGAAAAATCAGCAACTATATGTGTGTGTTCTTAATTTCTTTATGTTTCTTTATCTATTTTGAACTTTAGTTGTCCGTTTTGCATCGTATTTTCAACGAAGAGGATTTTTAGTATATGTATCTTATATAACGTGCTACTGTTGAGTTTTGACACTGAAATTTAAATGATAAGTTCTTCCTAAATGGAGTGCGTTAGAGGCATATTATAGACATCATTGTTAAAACTTCAATGGGATAAATCACTAGGTATATCTAGTATAAACTAACAGAAATAATAGCAAATATATTTGTAGCACTTTCATCAAGAAAATTTATTTTAAATGAAATATGATATAGAAATGAAAGAAACTGTATAAATTTAATTTCAAAATATCATGAAGTAGTAAAAATATAACTAATAATAAAGATTATTGTTGAATAAAGTCAAAAAAATTTCTTGTTTCATGGAGTTTTAATAAATTTCCGTGTCAGTCTGGTTTTCAGTAATTTGTATTTTATATTCTGGACTCCTTCTGCCCAACTTTTCAATTTGTATGCTACTCCGAATCGTCACTCCTGACGTCAAACTGTCTACATTTTTTTCTCCCTTACTCATTTTTTAAAACAAGAACATTTTTTCCAACCCCTTGCTTAACTAAACTTCATCGTTTTAAGTTAAACACTTTTAATACTTTGAATATGGACTTTAAATAAGTGGTTAACTTTTTCTTTGATATATAAAGAACTAATTTAATTAACTGATTAACTCGATTAGTTTTGATGTGAATGAAGTTCTATTTGTTTCCTTTAGAAGTTTCGTGAGAACAATTTTTTTTTTTCGTAGGAATAACGATTGAGCAGATTAATTCGAAACTTTTCGATGATTATTTCAAGCCATTTTTAAGTAGAATGAATTAATTATTTATGAAGGGTTTTGCTTGTAGTATGTGTTCTAAAGATAACTATTGAACTTTAATATTCTAGAATCTTGTTCATGCAAGTAGCATGATTTACTAAGATATTAATGTTTACTAGCAGACCCGACAAACTTCGTACCGTATAACAATCAGTGAATGTCGTTTAACTTTAGCTAAACTTAATTTGGTATTTAATTATTAACATAATAGCTATCCCAACAGACGTTGTATTGCCTAACTTGTAATACATTCAAATCGAACAAGAATGAAAACTAAAATAAAAAATTAAAAATTTATTTTATATATATATATAACTGTATATGTTATTTATATTTCATATAACTATAAATAATGACCAAAAATTTGTAGTAATTGTAAATACATGTTATTAGCCCTGAGAAAGAGATAGATATGTGTCGAAACATGGATGAAAGATATTGCTTAAATACTAAGACTTAAAATCTCAAAAACCTTTATATATATATATATATATATATATATATATTATATATATATATATATATATATAGAAGATTTCATATAAAGACGTGAAATAACAAACAATGATCAAACAACAATATGAAATGAGAAAAACAGACTAAGATCCTTCAAACGTTTAGTATAAAAACCCCACTCTGTTTACGTTTTTAACTCTGACAAAGACCGCTTGTTACGATTGAAAGATCTTAGTCTTTTTTTCTCATTTTATGTTGTGGTTTATATATATATAAACCCCAATATAATATATATATATATATATATATAAAACTATATTCTCAAAATCTTTTAGATTCTTGAGTCTTAGCCTCTTTTGTTTTGTAGTTATAACTTTTATTATATATATATATATATATGTCTGTATATATATATATATATATATATATGTATATATATATATATATACACACTTAAAATAAACTTTGACATATAGACAAAAACATAAAAAGACTCACTTTTCAATATTTCGACTGTAATGGCGGTCGTCCTCAGGAGAAGAAATTAATTAATTAATTAACTGAGTGACGGAGGGATGACAGTCAATATATATATATATATATATATATATATATATAAAACTATATTGACACAAAGAACAAACAGAAATGAAACAGAAACTCACTACTATATTTCGATGTCTTCGTCATCAGGATGATAGAAACGAGTCGCTCCGCTGGCAAAAACAACTCATATATATATATATATATCAATGATCAAACCAGAATAAGAAATGGGAAAACAAGACTAAGACCTTTCAACCGTAACAAGCGGTCTTCGTCAGAGTCAAAAACACCACTGATACTTGGGTTTTTATAAACCCCTGATGAGTTGGGTTTTTGACTCTGACGAAGACCGCTTGTTACGGTTGAAAGATCTTAGTCTTGTTTTCCCATTTCTTATTGTGGTTTGATCATTGATTGTTGTTTCACGTGTTTATGTGAAATCTTTTATATATATATATATATATATATATATATATATATATATATATATATATATATATATTTATAAGGAGATAAACTGCAGGTCACACAGAGATAGACCAGGCATAACTCACTTCTATATTTCGACAATCGTCAAAATATGGAGGTCTGTTATGCCTGTTTCTATCTTTCTATTACATTCGTTTTAACTCCTTTTTTATTTAAAAGTTTGCATATATTAAATATATATCATTTATTTGATATATACTCGTATTTAGGGGGGGAATTCAGCAAATGATTATTTGATTTATTCAAAACAAGTCCTATTAGAGAGAATTATTAAAACTAAGTCATTTTTGTTCATGATATTTTTAGTTTGTATTGGATGTAATACATAAGTTGGCTTATATATGTTAAAACTCATCATTATTAGGGTTTTGTCTTTTATATAAATAATTTATTTTTAATCTTTGCCTACATTATTCCATTAATCTGAAGTGGTTTGCATGTGATAGTTGGCGAATATGGATATTGTTGACTGAAGGAGGGCAGAGTAAATATGACAGCGGAGTGAATGAGGACACATAATTGAAGTGATGCTGGATTGCGTATTGATGTTGGTGTAGTTTGGGAAGGGCTCCAGACTTGTCTACCATTTCCAGTCAAGATCCCTTCACTTCACCTCAAGACATATAAATCCATTATAATTTACATACATTAATTTAAAACCGTTATAACGGTTTCAAACATATTTCAATTATTTCTAGATATATTATAGATTCAGTTGATGTGGATATTTCATAGGAAATGTAAACCTCTTATAGAATACTATATCTAGGGATTCTTAGACGTGAATAAATAACCAATGGTTTGATGTGAATTTAGCAAATATCACCCTTAATTTCAATATATTAATGCAAATCAGTTTTTACAATAAGACTAACTCTCTTATACTTCTTACTCTTTGTAAAAAATTACAATTATTGGGCAAACTATTATGTCTTCACACAAAAAATATAAAAAAAACTAACAACGCGTTTCAAACAATTGATGCACTTCTTCAGCTAACATATAAAAAAAAATGACTATATGCGCTTTAGGAACATCGGGGTGCATTAATTAAAATTTAGTACAATATCTGACACGATTGAGTGATATGAATGATTGATTGGTAATAGTATTAAGTAAGCCATTTTAATTTGTGTGGTATCACAAAGGGCGAATGCTTGGCCCACGTGTGGGGTTCCTTGTGGGACTACCACTGCAACCTAACCTAACCTAACCTAAGACATTTTAATACTATTCCCATGAAATGACCCAATAGTGTGAGATCTTCAAAATGTCAGATATTGTATTCAATTTTAATTAATTCACCCCGATGTTCCTAAAGCTCATCTATTCATATGTTTCTCAGATGTAACCTGAAGAACATCAATTGTTCGGAACGCGTTGTTAGTTTTTTATAATATTCTTTTTCTGCGTGAATACATAAAACTTTCCCCAATATGAATAAATACCATACTATAACAGATGGCATAAGTAATGAAAATTGCTCTTTTTTAGTACAATTTCCTTAAAAAATTGCATACATTTATATCTCTGTATCGATTTCACAAACATTTATACAAGTATACCAGAACATTCTACTTTTAATTTTTTTTTAGCACTTCTTCAAAACGTGTTTTATTTTTTAAATATTTTTCCTTTATGCAGGATTTTTTATCGTAGCTAATCAAACATATTTGATCAGTTATTGCCAAAATGTGAGGCACATTTTTTTGGGAACTCATGTTGACGCAAATAGAAAAACACAATTGCAGTTGTAAATAAAAAAGTTTTACATATGATAATGAATGCAATATTAGATAGTAGGAATTGATGGACCACGAACCAGCAATTCTTTCTATGCACTGTAGTGCGCGTTGTAATTAGCAGTTCCAGGTCACGGACTTACTACTGCTGAATTCTTATACTGCTGTGTTTGAGAAGTCAGCAGGTAAATGACTCTACTCTATTATTCAGTTTTTGGTGTACGTTATTTTGTGGTAGTTTGGTCTTCTTCAGTAGTGAAAAGTTTTTGGTCTAGGGTTTGACTTTTTATTTTCACAACAGCCTCTATGATGGATGTGGTTGGGGAGTTCTTAGAGATAGACTCTGAACAAGGGGGTATGGATGGGGTGGGATTTTGTGTCCTCATTGGCCACCAGTCTACTTGTGAATTTGTCAATTGATTCTAACCTGAGGTCTCTGTGAATATCGACATTTCTGGCATACCAAGGTGCCTCAGCCATATGGCGTGCACATTTATCTGAACTATCTCTACCGGGATTTTTTTAGTTCTTGCAGTTGAATTGATGGAACAAAATGAAGTTCAATTCAGTGTACTTTCAGGAGTTGGGGTGTTAGGAAATATTGTGATAAGGTTAGGTTAGGTTGCAATGACAGTCCTACAAGAAAACACAATAAACCGAACAATAGCCCTTTGTGATACAACACAATGAGCATTCTACATTGGGAGTCATGAATTTTGCCTTATTCAAGTGTATTTAGAGTAGTGATCTTTAATGGGTACCTGATATCCTACAGATCTGACAACGTCCTTTCCCTAGGACAACGTGATAAGATTTCACATCTGACTAATTTTCACCTCCTCCTTGAATAAATCGAGGGCCAGAGAGGGTAGAGTCCCAGACCTACCAATCCAGGCAAACTTCTTACCACCGGGGCTGACCTGGCACCTAGCATTGTAATAAAGAGAAATATTTAAAAAAAAATGACATCCCGGCTCGTCCATCCCAAAAGTTAGTTCATTTAATTATTCGGTGCTTTAAAAAATTATAGAAATAAAAAAAATGATACCAAAATGGATACAAATTGAATAAGGATCATATAGTCTTTCAATAAATTAGCTATTTAAATTTGGTATAGGAAACGGTGGAATATATTTATTTAAGAAGCAAATGCAATTTGAAAGTTTGGGAACCAAGATTTCAAATGACTCATTACAAATTTATAAAAACAACATAAAATGTTAACATATAATTTATAATTTTTTTTGCAAAGTAGTTTCATTGTTAACAATTTCATTTTCAATATTTCTTTCTATAAAGCAAGGGTATGTCTTTTTATTATAAAATAGTGGATTTCAGACTGGTAAGGATCTTAAAGATATTTAGAAATAAAAGAAAGATGAAATAAGATCCTGAAAGGTCGTAAGATTCTTTTATACTTTGTTTGTCATTGCTTAGATGAAAGGATGAAACTTCCTCTTTCATCTTATCGTAATAAAATGACCCCTTCTTTTCTCAAACAAAACTGAATCGTTAGTTGAAATGAGGAAGGATACATTTTCACTGATGTCACATAAGACTAAGCTTGTTAACTTGTTGTGAATTACTTTTGATTTTTTTAGTATTATAAATTAAAAAAAAAATTAACACAATAAAAATTCCATATGAGTTGTTCGCAAATTAAAGAAACTTTTTCTTATTAGCAGAACTGACTGAAGTCTTACAATTAAAATAAGAACTACTTTATCTCCACAATAATTAGTCTTATTAATAATGTATGAATTGAGTCGCTGTCTTTGAAGCCTCAAAATTGGAGATAGTCTACTTTTTGATTTTAAAAATTCTCATTATTTTTTTAAAATATATTGTACACTATTTTACTTTTTAATTTCTTGGTTTCCTTTTTTATTTTGAATTTCGTAAAATTATAATTCATTATTTACTTTTCACCATGATTTTTAATAATATTTTTTTTTGGTTATGAATTCAGTTGTACTTGAAACAGGTCGTAATTTTGTGCTGTTTTGCTGGTAGCATTATAGGTTAGTTGCTAAATTGTTAATAAAGTTAGAGTTCACAGATTTTGATGTATAAGCCAGCTATTATCTATAATACGCATATACATTTGCAAAATCACAACTGATATTTTAGGCCATCATGTAGGTAGCTAGACATTTCTAAATTATCTAGGAGAGTTTTCAAAAGCTGAAAAAAGCATACTGGTAAAGATCACATTGCTTTAAATCATCAACTGTTTATCACAAGTACAACCACGGGAGATATCTCTGTTTCTCAAACAGTGATGAGGTTCTTATTCTTATTTTTCGATTGGTCTAGGGGTCTCTAAAGAGTTCAACATCAACTCTCTGAGGTTGATGAATGAGCCAAGGGGGTTGGTAAATATACTAGAATTTGATGAGTTCATAGTGATGAAAAAGAAGTCAAGAAATATTGAGTGTTCATATAAAAACTAAAATATACGAATAAGTTGAAAAGCAAACAAGATTCTATTTGTAAGTAGTACAAAGGAATAGACTAAATTTGGATAAAAGTGGGGACTTGCGGCCAAAACTTACTGAATTTGAACCCAATATCACACCGTTATTGATGCTCACCAAGGAAATTCTTCTCATTAATCTCATTCACTCAGTAAAAGAGGTGTGCTGGTATATTGTTGTGTTATTCTTTAGCAATAAACTGGCAGGTAAGACATAATCATCAATATCATTTTTGCTCCATTTTAAAAGATATTTGTTGGATTTGTTGCATTTGATGCATAATGGCAAATAACATATAACAAACTGAGGCAAACTGCCATAAATCTATTATTTTATCTGCATCGTACAGTCATCCAAGGATATCATTATATGTGGAAAAAAAATGCTCTGATTGGATTTCTATGCATATCATTAAATTTCTTGCCATTACTAATGTGGAAAAATCTAAGTTTTTTATCACTTGTTTTCATGAAAAAGATAGAACATCAATGAATTTCCTTCCTTAGATGTTAGTCCTATGAGTAAACGTTGGGATGAATTCTTTAACGTTTCTTTCTGTAATTATTTTTGTATTGCAAATTATTTTATGTCAATTTTAAATTATTAGTAATACGAAAATAAAATTCATGCCAGTTGTCTTTTGCTGACTGATTGCCATTTGGCTACAATTTCGTGAAGTGATTCTCAGAACAAGCAAAAAAAAAACCTTTTTTTTATACAAAAAAACTGCGGATTTTGTTGATGATTACTAAAATTGTTATAAAAAAAAAATAAGTTTGAAACTAAAAGAATGTAATTTAGTGAACTTGTTACGTTCGTAAGTTTTAAAAGTAATATTATCAAAATAATCAATACATTTGAATGTGATAAAACATATAATATAAGAGGAAAAACTTTGCAAATATCATAAAACTAGTTTGACAGAAATATGAATTTATCTTGTGTAAATAAATTACCATAAATTCTAAAGTATCAGAAAGTATGTCATCATATTTGTAGAAATCATTAATAATTCAGACTCTTTTTGTTTTACTTATAAAATAGCTTGGTTTTCTATCTTCGGTATTTTAAGGAAAACTTTAACCATTATTTGCGTGATAAATTCAGGAGAGAGGCGGCCATTAGTCGAATGCACTTGGCTCTAAGTTTAAGGAGGTGGTTGAGGAGGAGTTAAGAATCAATTTGAATTTCTACCAAAAACTATCAACATTGCTTTAAAACTTGTTCAAATACAGTTTATACTTTAATTGTTACACATATTTAAAACTACTAACTTTAGGATAAAATATTTAAAGTTTTCATTTTCAAGAAGGTTAGTACAGAATTATTTATATTCACACATTTTTTTTCCTTTTATTCCATATGACGTACTTCCAGCAACATCAACTTAGTTGATTTTGAAAATGAGCAGTCTTAAATCAGAAACGTGGATATATATATAATATCTTTTAATAACTAAGTCCATTGAAAACTACTATGGAATTTCATTTTTTTTTTAATTTCTCTCCAATCCTCTTTGATTTCCTTATATTTACCCAACTTGTAAGAGCATATCTGAATATTTCGTTCTTATATTCTCTGAATTCTATTAATTGAAGACCGGGTGCGAGGGGCAGAACTGGCGGTTGCCGTGTCGGTTACTTGTCGTTGCGTCTACAACGAGCTTGGTCTTCCTTTTCCTTTTCTCCTGAAGACGTATTGCTCGAAAATTTGAGTTTTTAAGTATGTTTCTTTACTCTGAGTGTTACTCTTCCTTGATTTTGAATTTGTTTGCATATATATATATATATATATATTCGTAAATTTTGGTAGCAGTCCTTCCTTGACACACACATTATTGAAAATGACACCGAATTTAGCTGATACCTGTTTCTTAACAAGTTTCTCAATTTTTTTTTGATATATATATAATCCAAGTTAAAGTTTATCAGCACTTGGTCAGTTTTTCAGGTTCAAATTAAACTTTCATTGCCAACTTTTTGTTTTTATTTTTAAAATCTCTTTCATAGGCAGTTAAAACCTTTTTATATTTCACCGTCAATACGTTTATCAATATATATAATGAGCTGTGGTTTGCTTCTCAACTTCAGTACTTGGTATTCTTCTTCCTGATGACGACGGATGTCGAAATGTCAAAGCGAGTTTCTGTAGTGACTTTCTATGTTTCTTTCCTATGTGTTAATACATATATAAGATATCATTATATTTAAAAGAACCCCATATTACCAATTATTACCAAAATTACAAATTACTTGCAACCCGTTTTAAGCTTTTTTTTGTTCCATGCGGACTACATTGAAAACTCCTGTTCCGCATGGATAAAATCGATGTACTCTATCATCCTGATGTTTAGTCACCCTCATCCAAAAATCTTATGGAATTTCTTTTGCATGTAATGTCCACACTTTATTGTAATTAACTTGCAGACTCTAATAATGGTTTTACAATTGCTTATTAAGTGATAAAATTATTTGTTAAAAGTATATGGAAAATGTCGTTTCTTAAAGAAATTGGGATGAAGCAAAACTTATCATAATAGAATTCTAAGTTATGTAAGGAAATTAAAAGAGTCTTCCATCTTGATTGAAATCCATCCCCGTCGCAAAATCCTCCCTTCCAAAACTGAGTTAAAACCACCACTACTTCTAATCTTAAGAAAAATGTTATTACTAAACAGCTTACTGCATTAAAATATAATCTAACTACATTCAATTTAATTACAATATGATTTAATATAGATTTAACCTTATTAAAGTTTATAAATTCAAAGTCATTAAGAATAAAAAAGTAAAAATTATTAAGTATATTTAATTTTAGAAAAGGGAAATAAAATTAATGTAACGCAAAATATATATTATTAATTTATAAATGCTGCATATATAGTCAGATTTGAATAAGTATCTATATATAAAAATGAAGTTTATGTATAGAAATCTGTGTCTGTTCCATCGATAGATGTACCAACGAGATCAAATTTGAATAGTTATTATTTGCTTGCAGTTTTTTTTTGGCATAAGTTTGTTGTAAAAATGGTCGTAACCTTAGTGTACTAATAGCGAGTTATTATAGGAGGAGGCTTGGGAAAGTCAAATGTATACAGGAAATATAAAATTGGACCAAGAACACTTCCCTGGAGAACACACCCATGCATTTGTCCAGTTGGAGAATGTCTGTCATTAATAGAAACAAAAAAGTTTCATCCAAAGAGGAAAGACCCAATAATGTCCACAAACCATTTAGGCAAACCAAAGCAGCCTAGTTTGCGAAATAGGCCCTTATGCCAGACCGAGTCAAAATAAGTACTTGACTCTGGGTACTTACATTTAAGAAGAAATCTCAATGAATGACTCGTTAGATCGCATCTACTTCTAAATCTATAAAAATATAAGCAATGAAAGTTTTAAAAACAAAATTGATACCAATTATTTACATTTGTTCAACACATTTTCATATATGACGTAACTTATTCCTCAAAATTAAAAAAAGGAGTAAAATAGCTTTTTAAATTTATTTATATTCCGCCATTCATCCGTCGGTGTTTCAAGTATTTTTAAGGCAGGAATTTTACAATATTTCAGTTTTGTATATCATAATATTTTATTCCATTCTCAATAGCCACAAATTTATTGTTACTACGTTGTATGAATTGTGTCTTTTTTTAATTTGACACGTTACTTATAAATTATTTGATTACTTGAAATTTAGCGTTGGCACTCAACAATACAGGAATGACAAAACACATTTTCCAGTATGTCAATAAAATTTTTTTTTGAAAATAAATATCATTTATTATATTATTATTATTATTTCTTCAACTATACAAAACTGGAAGAAGTTGCAAACACGTTATATAATTTATATTGCATGTGTAATAATGTGATATGTACCATTAGTTCTTCAAAGAATAAGTACCATGTTTAATCAAGTTCATGTAATTTTTAGCGGGACCAGATAAATTTTATTTGATTTTCCACCTTCTACAGGTGGTAATTCAGCTTTAGTACTATACAATAATTGTATTAGTATTAGTACTATTAGAAATAGTATTAATTCTAGTATATATAAATATATATTAGAATTAATACTAAAATATTCTAAAATTAGATACATTTTAGAATGTATTCTAATACATTTATAAGGGAAAATGTTGTTTTCCCTTATATTATACTAATTTTATCATGTTAAATTTAATATAATTTTATCTTCAATATTAATTTCAACTATTAAAAATTTAATATTATTATTGAACTATAGTAATAATCAATATATATATATATTTATCAATATCAATATATTTTTATAGTTAACAATAGTTTGGTAAGGATTTGACTTTGATTAAGACTGCTGGTTATGGTTGAAAGATTATTGTCTTTTTCTCATTTGTTATTGAGGTCTGGGCATTGAATATTATTGCCGTATCTATAACAATATTATATATATAATACTTTTTTATTACATAGTATCTTCTCTAATGGGATAATTGTACGTATGGATTACTGAATATGACCTTGCTAATCTCATTATAGTTAGTTTTATATATGTGTGTATCCACGATATAGTATAGTAAGTAAAGATTTCTTTAACGACTTTTCTATAACTAGAATAATAGGATAGATAAAAATGATTAAGGAAGTATTTGACAAATTACTAGTTACAGGAAGTATTTAGTCACTTCGGCACAAGTGGGATATTATTTTTAAAATAAAATAGGTCACTTTAAAACATTTGTTCGTAGAAAATAAAAATCATGAAGTTCTGACCAAAATGAGCACTTAGAAAATATCATTTCCGTTAGGATATGAAAGGTTTTTGGTAAAAGGTAAAGAAGAATCATTCCTTTGATAATTTGGTAGCTCAATCAGTTAAGAAGAATGAAACAGACTTATGAATGTAGTGTAGTCGGAAAAAAAATTCTATGGCCGTAAGGCAGAAAATTTACATCTTGAGTTTAATTTTTACAGAATTATTGATCTTACGGATATAATAATTACAATTTAATAATTCTGTTTTTGAAGATCTCGTAAATAATATTATTTTTCTCCCAAAAGAAGCGGTATGAAATGTTTGAAATAATCAAGTAGTGAAATAGTGCTCGTTACGAATAACGTGTTTTCTAGGCAATAGCTGCCACCTTCAATTTTTGAATAACTATATTATAAGGAAGATTGTGTCAAAAGATAATATTTGTTAAGTTGATTACAATTCATCTTGAAAAAAGGGAAAACATTATGGTATTACCAATATTTTTGTAAAATAGTAGAACATGTAGAAATATGATGATACAGTTGCTAAAATGTCTATTATTTCAAAATTTTATTCAAAACAGTCCTACTTAAAGAACTTTTTTGATCCTTAGATGAGGACGAACTGTATGGATAATTTTATAAAAGACAAGGAGATTCGAATATGTTTTTTAAGATATTCTGAGGTAAAATGGATAAACCAACAAAAGTCTCTACACAACTGAAGTTTTATTTAACAAATGAAAAGTCTCCACACAAATGAAGTTTTGAAACGCGTTGAACAAAACTTCATTTGTGTGGAGACTTTTGTTGGTTTATCCATTTTACCTCAGAATGAGTAAATACCACACAATTACGGATTGCACAACTAATGATTTTAAGATATTAATAAATGTGAAGCAAATAGTCCAAAACAAAGCATTCACCTTTATCTGTAAGTTATATTATAACTTATAGTTATATTATTATAAATGTTATTGTAAGATCAATTTTATCACTAATTTATAATAAGTAAATAAATATTTTTGTAAACATAATTTAGTAGTTGAGTTTTGATGTGTTTTAACAAACTCTTCAATGCTGGGTAATACTGGAATTGACATGAATATTAACAAGCTTTAGCTAGGGACGATTGTCTACAAAGCATATATGGAATTTCATTAGTTATTGCAAACACGTTGAGTACACGTTTCTGTCTTCAGTTAGTGCTTTCAATGGAAATTTGAATATTTATGTCAATAAATCAACGTTTGAATTACTATAGTAAATGAACATTACATTGGCTGAATTACATAATTTATTTTGACTTTAATTGATAGCAATATAGAGAATAATGTAACAAGAAAAGAAAAATATCCATTAAATTATATTTAAGAGTTGAACTTAGAGTTAATAATTTCATGAATGAAAGGAAGTTGAAATTAATGAAACAGACATTTAAAAAAATAATTAAATGCATAAATTCAATCCATCAAATACAATAATGATGAATTTATGTCAAAACAAACGTTTGCTAAACCATTATAAACAAATATTGCTAGTGAAATATGTTATTTGTTATACTAAATTTAGTTTTCAGTTATTAGAGCTACATTGCCGTTTACCGTAACAAATTTTTTCAAAACTTTTTTGTTGATTACTAATAGCCAGTTTTTTCAAAGAAATGTTGATTTCCCTCAGTTAGCTCTTTAGCGTATAATGAAAAATATTTTGCGAAAATATTAAAACTATTATAAACCAAGCCATTGCTGTTCATGTATTTTTGAAAAAAACATTTTTGTCTGACCTATTCAAAATTTCCTAGTTTGTTGTAAAATTTCAAGATATTTGGACAAACGGTATGACTTGTATTATATCAACAAGTTTTCAAAACCAAAGCATTGGTCAAAATTTTTTACATTTTGTTCCAAATTTTGCCTTACCAGTTAGTTAAAAAATTTAAGTTTTTTTTAAAGTTATGGATCTGTCAGTTTAATAAAAATATCAATGTTTTAATACATTAAAGTTAGTAGTTTACTAGAAAATTATATTATTAAAAACTACATTCTGAGGTAAAATGGATAAACCAACAAAAGTCTCCTCACAAATTAAGTTTTATTCAACGCGTTTCGAACACTTTGTGTTCATCATCAGGAAAGCACTATAATACAAATTATATCTAATTAGTTACAAAAATTAGAGTGAAATAATAAAATTCAATTACGAGAATTCAAGACATACCCAATGATGTGGTACTGACGGGTTGGTCCAGTGAAAACAACTAGTAGGAAACAGATCCGTTGCGAAAGAGTGGGGATAAGCATTTAGGAGATAAGGTGACAAAAGGTTTCGGGTATGCTTGAAAACCGTTAACTGAAATACAGAAGGCCAGAACCACTAATTTAGAAGAAAGAAACCTTTTTTTTTATTTATTTTTTAATTTATTCCTTTGTGATTCTAGGAACAGTTTCCTAATTTTTTTGTGAGTAAATACCACACTATTACGGATTGCACAACTGATGATTTAAAAACTACATGTAGTTCTCTAAAACTACATTTTAGCCCAAAATATGCTTTTACCAGGATGTAACAGTGCCCAGAAGATATACTGGACAACTACATTATAGGATCCACTTTTTTTTTAAGATATGAATTTGATTCATACACAGTATTACCTGAAACGTGTTCATAAAGAATTTAGGACAATCTCACCAACTCAGATACAGACGTATCGTAAGAAGCGATAAAAGTAACTTTTGGCATTTTAAAATATCTATCTATATCTGTCAAAAAAAGGGCCACTATACATGACTTGTAATATTTTTTTTAAAAATAATTCAAGTTAAGTGTAAAACATGTATTAATGTTTCCTATGGATGAACAAATAAGTAGTCTCTTTCTGAAGAATAGAGTCTCCTTCTTTGAACATTTATTATAAATCATTGTATATATGTCTTTTTTAAGTTTTGACCATCAGAACAGATAACATATGTGTTATTAGGACTAATAACGATGTGTGCTACACAAAATGTTTGTAAATAATAAATAATATCGCAACTAATTTATGCGAAACATATTTTATAAATAACAAGTGAAATAAAAAGGAATAAATCACTCTCTCTATATTAATTTCGACTGAAAATATCATCATAAAAAACGAGATAAGAAACAAAAGCACCATAAAGTGGTTACAAATTTCAGTTGTCAGATTAAACAGTCTCTTTTCCTGTTGATATTATTTTTAATAATTTAATGTTTTATAATGTCTCTATTTTCAGTCATTTTTATATTTAATTTGTTTAGATATGGTTTGTTGTGGAATTATGTCAGCCATTGCTTTCTCTATATTTCTTTATCGGTTATTCACTACTAAACAAATATTTTCAGAATTTTGTGTGTATCTACTTAGTAAAACTAACTAGTTTGCTGGCAGCTGTCACAATGCTAAACTGTCAAACTCCCTTTTCTTATGCAGTTGAATATTGTAATTATGATTTTCATTTAACTAAAACTGAGAGTTATCATCGTTTTGATTTTGTTTACCATTTATTTAAAAGCTGACTCTAACAAAAACTACTTGTTATTGTTCAATTTTTATGATTTCTTATTGTGGTTTGAAGTTTTATATACTAATATATATATATATATAAAGTTGGGTTTTTGACTCTGACGAAGACCGCTTGTTACGGTTGAAAGATCAATAAATAAGATTAATAAATAAGTATTATTGTATAAGTATAAGTAAGGTAATCAAATAGTGATCTCTATACTTATGCAATAATTCTAAAGCAATAGAATAATTATAACAATATCCTTATGTCAATGTATAACAAAATAATCCATAGTCGTAATAACTGATTTATCAATAAATTCCTCTTTGTTACTGTACATATTAAAATGTAATAAATTACCAAATATTAGTAATAGTAGTGCTAATTGTAAAACAATCATGTTGTAGCCCTGAAGATGACAGAAATATATGTCGAAACGTCGGCAAAGGTCTAGTTTAAAATCATTCGACCTCAAACCTCAAAAAAATCATGGTCGAAAAAAAAACAAATCATGATATATATATATATATATATATATATATATATATATATATATATATATATATATAAATGATCAAACCACAATAAGAAATGGGAAAACAAGACTAAGATCTTTCAACCGTAACAAGTGGTCTTCGTCAGAGTCAAAAACCCAACTCATAAAAAGATTTCACATAAACACGTGAAATCTTTTTATATATATATATATATATATATATATATATATATATATATATATATGTATGTATGTATATTTTTGTCACTCAGGAGGTAAAAAAATTGAATTACGACATTGTTCAGAAAGGACCATAAAGTATCAGTCCCCGTCAACAATCCGATATCAGGCTCGTACTTGTTAAAGATCGCTACTACCAATATATTAAGTTCTTGAAAATATAAAAAAGTTATCGTGCCGGCTCATAACAGCAACTCAGTGCATATAATGAATCAAATACTTAATATCAAGAACTTTTTATTAATAACAATAATAGAAATAAACTTTTGACATAATGAAACAAGAAAGGGGAGTGGGAGGAAGATTTTGAATATGAGGAATGATTTATGATAGCAATGCAATGGGATTACTAGGATTTATCGAATTAGTACCCCACATATACGAGTATGCCTGTTCAGATCTAGATACCCCAGCATGCTTTACATGAGTCACAAAATTAATCTTCCATAGAATGTCTAGAAACTAGGGTTTGTCAGTTTTTAAAAACCGGTTTTTTGGAGAAAATTATGAAATTCAAAAACCGGTTTTTTAGTAGAAAATATCGGTTTTCAATGTTTGAATAACACTTAAAAAAATTTGGAAATGACAAATGTAGCGTAATATACCAGATTGATGAAAACTGTTGCAAGTGGTTTGGTTCTTGGAATCATATCGGTCCGATCTATTAATATGGTTACTATAAATATAATATGGTTATAAAATAATATGGTTAATAATATAGTTATTATAAACATATGAAAATATATTGTTTATAATATTTTTATTTACTCGAACCCTTTGCTGAATAACTCGTTTCACTATTATAAAAATATTTACATCCTTATATGTGAAAATTATGCATAAACAACGAATAATTGTTTTTAAAGTTATTTAATCGTCTTCAACTATTATTTCTTTGTTCTATTAAATTGCATAAAAAATTTTTACTATCAATAAAATTGAACAGTAAATAATTTTAGTCAAAAACTGCTTTTAATCACTCTAAATTTTCTGTTAAAATTTTTTGTTCGAATTACAGAATATTCGAGTAAAAAACTTTTTTTATAAAAATTCGAAACCGGTTAAAACCGGTTTTATGAAGAAATTACTATACGAAAACCGGTTTTCAAAAATGTCGTTTTTTGAATAAACCCTACTAGAAATAATATGTGTGCCCAAAATTAAATATTTGTTGGCAGTAATATGAATAAAGGGATTTGTGTTCATGACACACTGATAAATTAAGAGGTTTGTAATTAGACAAATAAAATATTAGTTATTATTATTTTAGTGTGATGTTAAATTATGTAATAGAAATTGTATATACTGGATCTTAGGAAACGTACAAATAAATCCACCAAAAATAGACTAAATAACCCTAACATTGTCATACATTTGAGAGCCCATTTCAACAGAGACAGGTTGAAATAATTATTTATTACTGTTATTTGTAACAATATCCAGTATACATTATCAATATTAATTTGCAAAAGTTTAATAATCTGAACTATAGAGGTAATTATTCAAATAGAAACAAAGTTAGTTATAGAACTTTATGCCAAATTGCCTTTGGTGAAACATATGAATCAATCATATAAGCGCATTAAATGTTACACAACATTACTATAGTTATTTCTGTTTATTTAATTTAAAAGAAAAATGCACATAAAAAGCATAGGCTTATTATAATGTTTTATTCTGAATTAATAAATTATAAAACGCATATAATGATTATTTTTCTTAAATTCGTCTGTGTGTGTGTGTGTGTATGTATGGTTGTGTGTGTGTTTGAATTGGTAATTAAATTCCCTACCTTTTCTCATATTTTTATCAATTTTAAATAAAAGTGACTATTTATCTGTAAGTTTTACAAAATTACTTTCTCAGTTTGCTATTAAATAGCATCGTTTGCATTTCTTCTTTAATCTTAAATAAATTTCCGTTGAATTTATTAGAAAATATTAGAGTTAATCTTCTCCTCTCCTTATATTCAAACGAAAAAATTCTTCAGTCACAAATTTGATTTTCAAAAACCAAAAATCCAAAAAAAAAAAAGGGTCAACAAAGTTATTTTTTTCCCTAGTGTAAAAACAATAGGAATTTCAGAGAAAACTAAGTGAGAGGCCTTACAGAACTATAAAATTTTGAAACAGGAAAACGTAAGTATTGCATTAGACATTTTTTTAAAGGTAACAATTTTATTGTCAATCTAGTCAGTGTTGAAATTATCATTTTTTTTTTAAAAAATCTCTAAGATAATACTTAACTTTTTGTATTTCAGTATTTTTATTTTGTTTTTATTTCTGCCCTCTCATTTACTTGTCTGAAATTCCTATAGCAATTTTTAGCGCTTTTTATATATGTTTTGTTTTTGTATAATTTTATTATTTTTTTTTGTATTTCATTTTGTTTTGCAGGCCTAAGAACCAAAGTTTAAAAAAAAAACCGAAACGTTAGCACTGAGAGTTTAATTTGAACCTGAAAAACTGAAAAAGCCAAAATGAATTTTATTTTCTATATGTAAGCAAATATATTGAACGGTTAAACGAACTAAATAAACAAATTTATAAAAAAAGGAAATCACATAGAAAAGATCGCAAAACCTCACTACTGAATTTTGTTTTAATTTGTTTTGATTTAGATGTGAGCTACTCTAAGGATAACGAAGGATTGAAGTGTCATTCGGGAGGCGCACAATTAATGTTACCATATATGGAGTGGGGGGAGAGAGGAAATGGAACAATAAAATAAATAAAAATAATAATTAATTAACACTGGAGACATTAAGATTAAATTTAAAATTAAAGTTTATTAAAAAAAAAGATAAATTTGAAAAGAAAACAAGTAGGTAGAAAAGCTCTTTTGAAATTAATAAATACATAAAAATAGGAAATAGTTAATGATTCAGATATATCCAAGGGTAGTTCTGCCTTACAGGAGAAAATAAGTTCTTCTTCTGAAACTCTCAAAATATATTAGTGTTGGTGTCTGCTTATGAACTGATATTGGGAAACAGTTGTTGAAACTGAGTCTGGGAGAGCTGTCTTGAATATTAACAGGAAGGTCAGTTCGCTTACCAACAGAATACTTCTGATTGGTTCTATTCCTGTACGGTCACCGCAGAGTCAAATCTTTGCCAATATACAAAGTTTATTTACCACTAACGATTAACAATTCAGTTAATAACAAAAACTAAACTTAATAATTATTATGAAACTTTTGGTAATCCTATTGTGTATTATTTATATCAATACCCCAGTAGTATGAGACTAGAGGCAAAAAATTCGTGAAATTGTGCTCTTTTCAGTAATCTATGTGGAAAGTATACATTAGAGCTTTCTTTCTGCCCAAAAAAGTCTTAATTTTTCTTTAGTGAAAACTTTTTTTTTAAGAAATCCTGAATAGTTTAGAAGTGCAGATAAACGTGTTTTTTTGTCTCATTTGAATAGGATGGAGCGAATAAAATTTTTGTATCTTCTATGAGGAGTTCTGATGATTACAAATTATGATTACATAATGATATTATTATCATAAATAATGATTTCAATATCACACCACCAATAGAGTCACTTACTCAAGTAAC
Source organism: Hermatobates lingyangjiaoensis (assembly GCA_026182355.1). Classification (NCBI taxonomy): domain Eukaryota; kingdom Metazoa; phylum Arthropoda; class Insecta; order Hemiptera; family Hermatobatidae; genus Hermatobates; species Hermatobates lingyangjiaoensis. The sequence continues at coordinate 113,152 of JAPFBL010000532.1, read as the reverse complement.
TCATTGTTACCTGTGACAATGAAAACCTGTTCGATTTCTGAATTGTTATACTCAAATTGGTAAAATTAGTCCAGATTACCTTAGAAACAATAAAACAAATTCAAATTATTATCCCTAACTTTAATAACATATTATTAAATAGTATTGTATAGTAGTGTAAATTCTGAGTGAATCCAAGTCCAGTTTCTATTTAACCTACAAGTAAAGTATAGTGATTGTGAAAAAATTTGATCTCGTGATTCTGATGGAATTACATGTTTTATGATGAAGTCGTTTTATGAAGTTTTTTTGATGATGTCTGTGTGTATGGGTGGGTGGGTGCGTCGATAGGTGGGTGAGTATGTATCTAAAGTTTCTATCCACGCTACGGTCCAGAATCTTTGATTGTAAATTACATTTTTTCTCCGAAATCACTAATTCTAGATTATTTAAATTTTGGTATTATCTTTGAAGCTACAGAATAAATACACGAAAAATATCCTCAGGTTTTTAAAAGAACAAGAAATATTTTTAGTTTAATAAAATGTAACAATTTTGACTTCTAATTCAAACTGAAAGCTTGTTAGACCATTTAATGGATCAAAATGAAGAAAGAAAATGAAAATAGAACTATATGTGGACGATGCATTGAGAGTATTTTTTTTCAAAATTGCATTTTCCAAAGGAGCATCAGAGTACAATTTCTGTTTTCAGAAAATGTAATTTCGTTCATAAGTGGCTCATTTAAAATTATGATTTTTTTCCAAAAATTTGAACAATTAATTATATATATATATATATAAATTTAAATTACACAAAGCACGACACAGAAAAGAGAATAAAAAGAACACTTACAGAATTCAATATTTCGAACTGTTGTTCGTCATCAGGAGAGTAGACTAGAAGAGAGGACGAAGTGAGAGAGATCTCCCCACGTCGAAGAACGGAGCGCGAATATATATATATATATGGATTAATTTACCACAATGAAAACAATTTTTGAAACAATGCTCTAAGGCCTTTCGTTAACACATCTTTGGAGAGCAAGTGAACTAAAAAAACAATAAATACTTGTTAACTTGGCTGATTGAAATTTCCAGAATTGATGGCAACCCCGAATGTGTTTAATGATGAAGTCTTCATCTGTTTAATTATCTTTAAAAATTGTTTTCATTGTGGTAAATTAATCCATCTATTATATCAAGTGTTATTTTGATTATTCTTCATATATAATATATATATATATAATATATATATATATATATATATATGAAGATTTCACATAAAAACGTGAAATAAGAATCAATGATCAAACCACAATATGAAATGGGACAAACAAGAACACGAAATCTTGGCTTTGTCTTTTCAAAAATATTATTACTGATAAACAAAAATAATCGTGTATATTGATAAGTGGATCAATAACTATCTGTACATCTTCCACGAATGAAAGGCTAATAAACATCTCCCATTTAGACATTTAAGTTATGCCGTAATGGGACATTATATAATATAAACCCAAGATGTTTGATGTTATGTTTAAGTTAGTACTGTGGTAAAGCTGATTGTAGGCCTCTCTAGATTTTATTAGTAAATAAATTAAAATAAAATTTTAAAGTAGCAGAAGGTCAGATAAACTGCATCAAATGTAACAATATAATATAATATATTGTTAGAGATGGCCATATGTGAGATCCACTGACTATGGTAGCAAACCTAATGTTCTCCTGTAAGAGATTATGTGGTAACACGTTTTTTATTTGGTTTTAAAAAAGTTACGTGATATGGCCGAAAGGCTGGGTACACGTTCTAATATCAAAACAGGTTTTAAAAAAGTGTTATTATTTCTGTAGTAATACCAAGAATATTACATGCATCATTTGTGTGATATACAATAATTGTATATATGGATAACTGGTTCAATCACTACCTGTACAGTCTCCATATGTATGAAATACTTTTATTCATCTGCCTTATAGGCATTTATATTATGCTTAAATGGAGAATTATTTACCAAACAAGTTTGAGAATATATTTAAATATAGCATAGTAAATTGTACAATTCCCTACATCTAAACTGCGTCATGTAGGTGGTTTTTATAATTGCATACTAATTGAATAAACCATCCACTTTGTGACATGACATATTGATTCGTGAAATTTTTCATATTTGACAGCACTCAAATTTACTTTACTATCAAATAGCTGATACAGAGGATATGGTAATTAGGTTAATGGAAATTTATTTTCAATGGAATATTTTTCAATTTTTAATGAAAATTATCACTAATAAAACATCAAACATATTGGGCTGCATCCTAACTTAACATCGTTTTAAACTTATTATTACAAAAACTGAAATCCATTTGATGAAATAACCTTTGAAGATAAGAGTTCATGAGATAACAACATTTAAGGTATAACGAGGATTAAAAAAATCATGTGATTTTCATCTTATACTAACGGATAACCAGCTAGATTTACCAATTTTTTTTTCAAGTATTTACATTGCTTACATTGAATTTGAAATTTTTTAAGTAAATTAAGTAAAATAAAATTGTTTTTTAGAGGTTTAATCTAGAAATTTGAAATATTTTAATGATTTAATATGAGATATAAGAAAAATATAATTCTTACATGTGAAAAATGAACGCCAATAAGACATTAGTTTCTAATGCTTTCCATGAAAAGATGGATTTGTCTAACAAAACGCTCTAATCAATCTATATGTTGCATCCTTGAACAAAACTTAATATCAGATGTGGATTTTTTTATGTATTATATTATCTTTGAGTAATGCCGAAGTATGAGTAATGACACAATGTCTCTTTTGATCTATATTACATTACGTATACTAATTATGAGATATTTCTTAGGTTATTCCATGACACTAGCTGTCAAGAAGTTTGACATTTTGTTCACTTATAGTAAAGTTAAGTGTAAACCACTCGAATTTTTTTTTATTATTTTGTTGTTATACAGTAACATATTTAAGTTACACACACAAAAATAAACCAATTCGTAACGTTTCATTATGAGTTGTTTGATTGCTTTCAAATATTGGGAATCTTAGGGACTCCTTTGTTTTTTTGGGCATTGCCTAAAACCAGAGAATGACTCAAATACCTTGTAGATACAAGGTCTCTTCATGTAGTGTTTGCCACCCTCTATAGGACGAACAATATGAATGTATTTATATTACACTTAGACAACAACGTTAGAATAAAAGGGCGTTTTATTTGTTTTAAAGATAAAAATGATAAAATAAGGTTATGTTGTTATAAAGAGAGTAAAATCCGCTTTATTTAATCTAAAGGCCTCACAATTTATTTGGTTAATACATTGCTTGGGCACACATAAGAAGCTTATTTGAGTTTATAAGGACTATTGTAAACTAAATGCTGCTACTCTCTTAATTAAAGAAAATGAAATTACTTGCTAGAATTAAATTGCAAGGAATTGAACTCCAGTTGAGAAGGATAAGAAAGTGGTTAATGGAATCAATAAGGTTAGAACTTAAGGGGCTGGAGACAAACTTAGATGAGGGAATAATATAATTATCAAAAGTTATATTAGGGTATGATGTAATCATTTGGATTGCGAGCAACATTCATGCAGCTAATTGTACTTCCCTTTAATGAGATGTTCCTTACCATGGCTCCAACTTGCTCTTTCCATAAATCTTATCTATAATGCTTCCTCATGACCTACAGTCTTTACAGAATACATCAAATATATTACAAACAGCCAATTTAACCCAAGCACGCAACCCTATCTATTTATAATAATTTTAAGGTAAATGCAATTTATAAGTGATTATAATATACTCGTTTATATACGTTTATATTATGTCACGATTAGAAATTAAAACAAGTAATATTTAGGTCGCTGAATTTAGGGTTCAATAACATTTATTATGGGTTATTATCAAAAGAAATTTAAAAAAAAAGTGACAAATCAAGGCAGTGACAAAGAATATGGAAATTTAAAAGAGTGACAAAAATGCATAAGAGTGCTTAATTTGGGTGCAACCAATGTCATTGAACCTATTAGAGATGGCGATGAAAATTCGATTTTCAAAGAATACAACAAAAGAAATCACAGAAAATCACAACTATCTTCCTTAGGTCACTGAATTTTGGGTTCAATAACATTTCTTATGGGTTATTATCAAAAGAAATTTAAAAAAAAAGTGACAAATCAAGGCAGTGACAAAGAATATGGAAATTTAAAAAAGTGACAAAAATTCAAAAGAGTACTTAATTTGGGTACAGCTAATGTCATTGAACCTATTAGAGATGGTGATGAAAATTAGATTTTCAAAGAATGCAACAAAAGAAATCACAGAAACTCACAACTATTTTCGTGATGACAGGGCCATCGAAATATACTAGTGATGAACATTAAAGATTATTCATTATTTAACCGTTTTTCATTAATTTCAATTAATGTTCAATTAATACAATTTTCAAATGTTTTAAAAATATTTTATTTGTAATGTTGTTACATTTACTGAATTTTTTTTTATGGCGTGTTCAAATTTTATGTTCAATTAATAAAATTTTTTTCTGTTTTAAAAATAGTTTTATTTTTAATTTTATTACAGTTACTAATATTTTTATAGTATTTTAAATAAATATTTTGCCTCATATAAAGCACTCGTTTGAATTGTCACTCATGATTTTTATTTAATTGTGTCACTCTTTTAATCATTATTATAGGAGTGACAAATTATGTCACTCTTTTGAACAGCTCCTTTTCTTAAGGCATTAAAGGGCAGATGTGAAAAATCTTAGCCATTACTATATTCCTTGTATGTGCTTTTTAGTTCGTTAAAAACAGAAAACACCCAAAAGTGCTTAAAAATATTTTCTTTTACTACATTAAGGGGTTGTTTTCGTGACAATAGAGTGACACTTCTACATATATAGCCAAATTTAACAATAACTACATCAAATAAATTTTAACCTCCAAACCACAGTAAGAAGGTAGTTTCACAGTCTTTCTAATTCATATTCATGATATGTTATCTTAAGATTAGCCTTATTAGTCTTATAAGACTAATGATAACATTATAAGATATATATATATATAAATGTTTGTGTGTGTGTGTGTGTGTGTGTGTGTGTGTGTGTATTTTATTAAAAAGTAAGCCAATTTTGTGTGAAAATTGGCATACTTTCTAATAAAACACGTTTAAATGAAGTTCTGCTTCCAAAATATACTAGCACATATATATTGGATTTGGAGCTAACATAACATTATTATATTACAAGTATGTAATCGGAAATTGGTCAATTAACTAGGTTCAAAATCAAACTCTTAATTGAGATGTTTTGGTTCTATTTTAAAACATTTTTAATGTGCAAAAGTAAAAACTTTTTTAATTAGAAAATATAATTTACAATATACAAACTTAATAAGAATCTTGACTGGTGAAAACCTTCAACTACAGTATAGACTAATCGAAAGTTATAAGAAACGTAATGCTAATTAAATGTTAAATTACTTGTTAAAAATACAATAAATACGCTTGGGTTAGGCAAAATTTTGGGAGCGTAATTTATTTAGTAGCAGAATGTTCTTCATTGTAGAATCAATAGAGTCAGAATATTTCCTTAAGGAATCGGCTTCAAGAATGTAGATTTCTAGTATGTCGTCAACCTCACAAAAAAAAAATGCAAAATAAAAACAATCATCCGATATAACATAATAATTTTACTTCATATTAAATCATTTTTCAATATTATACCTATAGTTTAAGAATTCAATTTAATGAATAAATGACGAAATAAGATTAAACTACGCTTTGATGTGTACAATAATCTTAGCGTTTGCTACTAGATCTTATAAACAATCCTATTTATAATTTATTTTACTATGAACTACAGTTTATCAATAATGGTAATATGGTAAATGTAGTGTACAGTTATTAATATTAACGCTATAATAAATTATGTTTACCCAAATTTAGTTACAATTATTTCCTAATAGACATTTTTAATATATATTTCTAACGAGTTGTGACATTTGTGTAAGCATAATTTTGGTTTATTAATTTATTAAGCTGGACAATTAATCATAGAATATTCCACTGTCTTATGCTGGAAAATAGTTTGAAGAACAGTATTTGTTTGTTTAGTGGAAGTACATGTATAATGTAATATGTATAAATTAAAATGATACATTTGATACACAAAAAATTGGTTGGTTTTTAGTATAAATCACTTTTTAAATTAACAGAGGTGTTTTTTTTGTGGGCAATTTGATAAATAAAAGGAATTATGAAACTGGCTCGGGGGATATTGTTTGAAGGGAAACCGGTAGTAATAATGCATGTGGTTTCGTAGACGGCTGGAAACTGAAGTGACGCTTGCTTGGTTTGGCGCTTTCAATTAAGGGTGACATCTGACCGCGGCTAGCCAGATCAGAGGACAAAAAGCTGACCTCGCAGCTTGGGTGCTTTAATTGGAGTAGCGAGCACTCGCCCTTCCTTGTCTCACAGGACCACTAAACCCAATCGCCAATATTCCTATACTGCGCCCTACCAACCCCCATTATCCCTTTACATGTTTTCTGCATCTCTCTCTCCCTTCCTCCTGACGCTTTATTATAGTTCATTCAATGTTTACCTATCAGCAACACCTCATAAAAGGTCTTTAGTGCTTAATTTTACCCATATGTTTGTCTTTTACACTCGTCAAAAGAAATAGTTTTTGTTAAAAATAAAATTGCATTTATAAATTATTCTGGCATTAATTTTTACTTGAAATGTATTTATGAGAATAGTAATACTCAACTGCCTGTCATACATAAACCAACACAATGACATCATTTGCGTTTTATTCATTACTGGAGCCTAAATAATGTATCATTTTGAAATATGACATGTCTGCCTTGTTTCACTCTCCATATCCCCTATTTAACAAACAAGTTACTCCCAAACGAAACCCAAAATATAAGTAGGAATGATATGGTGTGCTTTTCTCTGCATACTGTACTCTTTCTTTCGTCCATTACTGGGTTAAATGTACTATAATCTATTTTTTGTTGTGCTTCGCAGGCATATATTATATATATATATAATAAATATATATATAATATAAGCATTAATAATTCAAGAAAAGCAGCCAGCCGAAAATGTCCAACTTAATAATTCTTGTCGAATTTTAAAAATATTTTCCAACAGGACAAATCAGATTAGCCAGGTAGTAAGTGAGTTCAACCACCCTGCCTTAATCCCCCAAAATGCCCCGTGACCCAGGGCGATGACCTGTGAACATTCCAATAGTAATCCACCTCTATATAGATAAACTAACAATCCTACTATTATTCTCGTTATTGTCCTGAAGATGAATGTGGTACATTCGAAACATGTCTACTAGCAATATAGGTGATGAGCTTTATAGTTTTAATGAAGAGGCGAGGAAGGAATTCCGGAAACTGGAGAAATTGTGTAAGAAACAGATACAAGCCAAATATGGGGCGTTATTTAACAATATATATATATATATATATATTTTAAAATATATAATTATAAAATTAAATAAATATATCAATAAACAAGTGAAATAACAATCAATGATCAAACCACAATATGAAATGGTAAAACAAGGGTAAGATCTTTCAATTAAAAGGGTCTTCATCGAGTCATTTTTTACTTAGGAAGACCGTTTTGGTTGAAAATATGTTTGTTTTCCCTTTATATTGTGTTTGTCATTGAAATGTATATCTTATATTTATATATATATTATATATATATATATATATGTGTGTGTTGTGTGTGTGTGTGTGTTGTGTGTGTGTGTGTGTAATTAAAAAAAAAGACAAAGATCTTTCAACCGTAACAAGCGATTTTTGTCAGTAAAAAACCTAGCAGGGGTCAGATTAAAGACCACTTGTTTCGGTTGAAAGATCTTAGACTTTTCTTCCCATTTCTTATTGTGGTTTTATCATTGATGGTTATTTCACGTGTTTATTGTGAAATAATGATATATATATATATATATATATATATATATGCTTATCTCAACCAAATCTATCCAACAATATTTTCTTATTATCGAGGTTTGAGATTGCGTTGAACAATAAAACCTCTTAAATTATTAGCATACAATGGTTATATATTTTGTTGCCTTAGGAATCTACGAAGCTCTAGAGATGTCTACAAATATATACGAAACATTGGGGCAATGTTGTTTGACTGTTTGATGCTAGACAAAATTTTCATAAAAAAGAAAAATAATGTTATATATGTTTAGAGAAATAAAAAAAATAATTAATATTTTTTCAGTTGAATAAAATGTAGAAGCAATATTGTTCTCATCTTAACAGGAATATCATTTTAGTCATTTAAAAAAAAAACGGAAAAAAAGAATGACAGAAGAAAAATTTACAGGCAATAGGATCTGACTACCCGTCAAGAATAATTTTAATTATTGTTTAAAACGATCATTTATGTTCATTAATTGTGCATGTCGTACATTAGGAGCTTCATTGCAGAGGGGTACTACAGCTAAACGATTTTATTAAAATATTTGGAGAATAAGTTATCTCAAACAATAATTTAGTCTTTCATAGAAGAGATTTGAGTTGTAGTCATTTGTTCTTATAGGTCAAGAAATGCGCTGTTCCTAGTCAAATATGGATGTGCATAATATAATGAGGTAAGGTCGTGCAGGAGTACAGGTAGATTGAAGAAGGTGGACATATGGATTAGGTCTTTGGCAAACATCAGGTCATTAGTGTGCAGGTGTTTTGCCTTCATTGGTTGAGCAAGTCGAATGATACAGTGATTAATTGATTCACATCTGAAATCCTATTAATTTGTTTATATTCATAAATACATATCATATTATGCAATAAAATGGAAAAAATGATATATTTAAATATGAAAATCTAATTTTTAGAATCTATATGCAATGTTGTTGTTTCAATCATCCAACCTAGTTGTATGGTAATGGTGAACCGTCCTTTGCATTCCAAAGAGCGTTTGACTTTAGAGTGGGCAGCAAGATAACTGATTTGTACTCAAATAAGCTCTGGTCTTATGTACTACTAGAGAATTCATGAATATTTTGACTACTGAAAGTATTGAAGGAATAAGGTGCAACCTCTTTGAATATTTTTAGTAATTATAATGATCTTCAATGCATATTTGTTCTAGTAACACAATTTATATTTATGTAGTTCTGTTTTGACTTCTATATTGCACCTAGATTTTTGTTTGTTGTTTCACATTAGATTATACATTCCTACGAGTAATATATTAGTACCCCTTCAAACTTAGCAATAATTGTAAGACGTTCCTCAAGATACTGTACTTTTTTGAACGGTTGCAAATTTTCAGTCCTAAGATTCAGTATATCCTTTCAAGAGAAATTATATGTATCTTTTTGTAGAATAATGCGAATGGCGTATACTTTTGTTTTTTTTGTAAGCTTCTATTTTTGATAGGTATTGTAAGTATAAGATTTTCCTACCTTCAATTGCTTCATTATACATTTGTACTTTGTTTTTACATTTATTGTAGACATCTTAATTGTTATTAAGCTTTCAAAATTGTATAAGGTGCAAACAACAAGTGTTGTTTTACTATGATGATGTTGGAATTATTTTAAACTTCTGAAAAACACAGTCTACTGAAAAAACTATTCAAAAATACTATTACTCACAGTCACTTTATCCTAATCACTAATTAGCCACATAGCTGCATAAATACATAAGTGATCACAAAGACAGTAGTCTTCGTGGATATTTATCTAAATGATACCATAATATATATAATATATATATATATATATTATATATTGAGTGTTCTCTAATCGGGGTTCGGTCAATTTTCCAGGATAAAAAATCAAACTCTCTTGCCAACGTTTTGGTTTTATTTAAAACCTTTTTCATAGGCCTACAAACAAAGGATAATAAGAAATCACATATCAATATCAAACATATACACAATATGAAAATGGATTGTTACAACTTATAAATATTACAAGTAGAAATATTTAGTAGAAACTAAGAAAATGAAATTTACATTATTTAATGGGACAACAATGTTAACCGGACAAAACCTTCGACTAGACTAATAAGATAGCATTACAAAAACCTCAACACTGTTCACTCAAGGGAACTAAATAAATCAAATTTTACTAGAACGTGTTTTTAATAATATATATTTATATATATATATATATATATATATATAAAGTTATTTAGAAAAGAAGGTTGAAATCTCAGTAGCTGACTTATCCCAAGAACACTTATACACACATACGAGTATGCAGCGACGTTGAGAATTAAACGTACAGGTTGTAAATATTGCAATATATTTAAATAATGAGTATAACATGTTTAAAAATATTATTGTCAATTGACTGTCAAATATTGTCTGTGATTTTTTCCTGAGAACAAGCAACGTGTAAGTAGGGGAAAATGAACATTGGGTAAATGAACTGTATGGCTTCAATACGAGTAAATTATTCATGAAGAAAAATGTCCATGAAGAACTCCAGTCACGTAGGCCAACAGAATCACATAAGGCTTAGTCAAGAATATAATTTCAAAAACTATCATAAAATTATCTCTGAAAATTTTCTATTTCACGATTTGTTTTGGTGTTTGGTTGTCAGAATGCTGACTTAGGTACATTAAATGAAAATAATTGTCACTTTTCTTGTTAATTTTAACTGATATAAAAAATAATGTAATCAGCTCTCTGTAAAAATTGACATACTCGTACGTAGGTAACAAAACGTGAGTTTCTTACATGACTGACGGCGTTTAATCAATGAAATGGTGTCACACAACGTTTAGTCAATAAATGACTTGGCATGATGATTAATCAATTCAAATGGCGCTACACGACGTTTAATCAATGAAATAACGTCATATAAAGATTAATCTATAAAATGGCTTTACAAGGTATAACCAGTCAAAGTCAAGTCAAGTGGGCAATATCAATATACAAACTTCAAACAACCTTGTATTCAAATGTACGTGCTAGTAAATGTTAGTCTAGTTTGTGTAACAGGAGACAACAAATTCACCTGCTTACTGTACTACTTTGACTAATCTTTATCGTTCAACGCAATAGGAGATTTGGTGCTTTGTTGCTACTGTATGACAATGCTAGACCGCATCCTGGCAAGTCTGATCGATTGCCATTCTATCTCTCAAACCCAAATCTGATTCAATCTTTTTTATAGGAATGTATTGACCACCCTTAATAAAGTGTAGACTTAGCACTGAGTTATTTTACTTGTTCCACTATCTAATAGACTTTCTTACCACAGATGACGAAAAGAAAAAAAACTATTTATAGTTACTCTTAAAGGCGGCTAACTTCCATGATATTAGCATACAAAAGTTTGTAAGATATCATTTCAAATGTTTGTAAAAAAAATAAAATTAAAAATATTGTTAGCAATAAAAAATTAAAGAAAATAAGATTTTGAAATAAAGCTGTCATGATTTATTTTTAGATGAAATCACACCTTACCTCCAGTATAATCTTTGAATATTATTTAGTTCTAAACTGCCTCTTAAAGAGAAGATTATACCAATTTATTTTTATAAATTGGTGTTAAACGACATTGACTAGCATTTCACATTTTTTTGACTTCTTGTTGCATTGGCAACTGCTGTAAACAGGTTAAATACACTGGTCTCAGTTATATGTTCTAAGTTAAGCGAAACGGTGTATGATATGGATGAACACACAACACCCTCCTTTGATTCCCAAATAATTTCGATCGACATTACTTTAAACAGGTATCAAAGTTTAAACTTAACATTATTTAACATTAAACTTAATCTTACGTCCCTGTGTGCAGTTTTAATATTTTTGTGAAGCTCGTGGTCTGATTGTTCAGGTTCGGGTTCTTCTCTCTGATACACAGCGTTTCCAAAATTTGTAGTCTTCTCTGATCATTCTCTTCATAAAGTACTACAATATGTTTAATCAATTTTTCCCTGGTCAGTTTGAGACTATGAGGGCTCTGAGTATTAGTCTGAGTTTTCATATTCAGAAAGTTAGAAAAATTCACTCGCAAAAGAACAAAAAAAAATTGACATCATTTTTAACAAAACATATATATATATATATATATATATACACTCGTATATAACAATTAAAATAAGCAGTGACACATAAACAGAAACACAACAAAGACTCACTTTTCAATATTTCGACCGTAATGGCGGTCGTTCTCAGGAGAAGAAGTCAATTGACGGAGGGACGACAGTCAACTAAAGAACTCACTGGGTGAGGGCTAAAGCAGTGCTGCCGCAAAGAAGACAAATAAAAAAGGAACTAGGAAGTCGAGAGCAAAAAGAAAAAAAAATGTTTTTGAAAGGTAGAAAAAGGTTAAGAAAAGAAAAAATAAAGAAAATATATAGAACAATTAAAAAAAAATTTAAAAAAAATAAATAAAAAATATTTAAAAAAAAAAATAAATAAATAAAAAACTAACGATTTAAATACAAGCCAGGTTTCGAGCATGCCCCCAGGAGCCAAATGTGGGATTCCTCAGAAGCTTTTAAAGTAACTTGTCTGTTATCACTGGGGACTTGTTTAAGAACTTGGACTGTGAAACAATCATTGAAGCTGAGGTGGTGGGAATTAGCGTGAGTGGCTCTCAACTTCCTAGTTCCTTTTTTATTTGTCTCCTTTGCGGCAGCACTGCTTTAGCCCTCACCCAGTGAGTTCTTTAGTTGACTGTCGTCCCTCCGTCAATTCACTTCTTCTCCTGAGGACGACCGCCATTACGGTCGAAATATTGAAAAGTGAGTCTTTGTTGTATTTCTGTTTATGTGTCACTGCTTATTTTAATTGTTATTTGTCCTGCCGGACGGTTTTTCGATTATCATGGTATATATATATATATATATATTGATAAACACTTTAACACAGAGAAAAGAACACAGAAATACACTACAGAACTCACTTCGATATTGCTACATCCGTCGTCATCGGGAAGAAGTGCGAAGTACTCGCGTTGAGAAGCAAACTGCTACTGGCAACACTGACCTTTCATTTTATTCGAAGTAATATATATTGATAAAGGTATCGACCGAACAAAACTAAAGGTAAACAGGATTTGGTGGTTTCTTCACGTTCAAATTAAACTCTCATTAAACATTCTTTTATTTGAAGCAGAAAAACTATGTATCATTAGAAATTATTTTACAATGAAATCCACAGACTATTTTTCAGCGTAAAATAATTTCTAATTTAATACTTAGTTTTTCTGCTTCAAAATTCTAACTTTGGGCTATGAAAAAGGTTTTAAATAAAAACCGAATCGTTGGCAATGAGAGTTTGATTTGAACCTGAAGATCTTACCGAGTGCAGAATAACCTTGGTTTTATATTATATATATATTATATATATAATATATATATATATATATATATATATATATATATATATGTGGTATATATATATATATATATATATATTGTATATATATATATATATATATATATATGTGTGTGTGTGTGTGTGTGTGTGTGCGTGTGGTGTGTGTGTCAATGATCAAACCACAATATTAAATAGGAAAAAATAGATTAAGATCTTTCAACCGTTACAAGCGATCTTCGCCAGAGTCAAAAACCCAAGTGAGGTCAGAGTCAAAACTGCTTGTTACGGTTGAAAGATCTTGGTCTTTTTTTCCCATGTCATATTTTGGTTTAATCAATGATTGTTATTTCACGTGTTTAAGTTAAATCTTGCATATATATATATATATATATATATATAATATATATATACAAGATAAGTAAAGAGTGTGAACAGTGTGTTACCGTTTTTATTGCTCATACAGTTTCCAATACTAGTTTTTGAATTGCAACTTCAGTTTAACCCTAACCAATCAAATGTGGTATTCAAAATCTCTGGAAGAAAAAACAGATGGTTTCCATTTCACTATCAAAAAATTGAGTTGAATAAATATGGAACATTCCACTGTCAGACTCGATCGTTTTTTCATCCTGTACTTCAACCAAGCAACAAACACTGTACACTTGTTATTCATATTAATCGGTCTAGTGTTATCATAATTTAACAATTATTAATCATTACAGCTCAATTTAAAAAAAAATGTTGCATAATTTGTTGATTTATGACCCAGATTAATATGAAGTTACTATGGTATTTATTACTGTAGATGCTAAATTAATGAAGTTGAACTTAAACTGCAATTTATATCTTACAACATTATTTAAGCATTTTTTCAGTATTTACAAGAAAAATTTAAATTACTTCAATAGCTAATTAAAAAAATTTGTATTAAATTGTTACCAATTTTGATTTTCTGGTTCATTTTTTCAGTTTTCTAGAACTAGTTTTCCATCTTTCAGAAACTACCTGAAAGGTGGAAATATATGAACAATAATTCACCAAACAATTTATTACAAAAATCTACTACGCAATTACAAGGTTACAAAACATTAATTAACATACAACTGAATTATAGTATTCCAACGTTTAAGTTAACTTTGACTACCTTTATGGAGTTTAATACATATAATAATTATAATATAAGTAAAATAGAAAAAAAACTATAATAATTCAAATTACTAGTTATATTACCGCAATAAGGAAATATTTACATTACAATACAAGTAATGTTAGGGGGGCTTGGACGAGTTCTGATGTTACAGGTTAATATGGGAATCCTAATAGACAACCTGGAAAATCAGAACCTGTCCAAGCCTGCGTAACCTCGTATTATAAGAGAAATATTTCTTATTGAGTTAATGCACCTAATAATTTTAATGTTTACAGTATTTTTTTTTAGTTTAGTTATTTCATATCATAGTTATTTGTATTAAACTCCCTGAAGATGGTCAAAGTTGACTGAAGCAATAGAACACTATAATTTATTTTATTATAGAACTATAATAAAACAATAATTATTATAGAACAAGAATTTTATTATTTTGTTCAAGAAAAAAATGATATTTTGTAACCCTGAACTACCGAATTGGTTTTTCGCAACAAATCGTTTGATGAATTGTTGTCTATACTATCTGAAAGGTTTAAATATGCTTTTAGATATCGGCAAAAATTAACTAGAAATGACCTAAATGAAAATTGGCAAGAGTTTATAAGAAGATAATTAAAAATAGAAAAGAGTGGATGACTTATATTGTTTAGTTTTAAATTGAATTCCACTCACGGTCAATATTATTAACATACCTGTTGGTATCGTTTGTAAGTAGTTTGTGGTTAGATATTTAAATTACTCGCCAATGTTAACATACTTATTAAATTCATGATTTATGTTAAAAAATGGGCTAGGAAATCCGTTTTGGTTAACTAGGATGTAACAAGTTAAGTTTTTTTTTTTGTATAAAATAATTGAATAAAGTACAGATAAAGTGACAAAAGTGTAAAAGTTTAAACAATTGCAGACATTGAAAAGGGTTATGTAAATTTCCTCTTGGTCTCTATAATTTAATTAAATGAAAAGCTTATTTGGTTAACATGACAAGAACATGGTAAGGTAAAAGGTTTTCTAGGACGTTTATATGGGAGGAGGAGTCCAGACACCTGTAGGGTGAAACACGTGAGTTAGCTTTGTTACCAATTAGCAAGCGTTGGCTCTGTGTGGTTACCTTCAATCTAGGTGGTCTATTTTAGCAAACTTTTCAACTAACTCGTCAGCTCGTTAGGGGCAAAACATTTCCAATCAACTGTTCTTGTACATGCAAAAGGAAAGCTGCTAGAAAAACAACTTCAACTTTAACCCTCATAGTGAATTAATAACAAAACAAATTCAACAAATAAATGTTACATAATAATTTCAACTAAGTTTAAGAAAAAAATGGATTTATTTACATTCTTTAAGACCAAAGAGTAATTTTCAAAGGTTTTATTATCCTTATAAATTTTTATATTTTATTAAAATTTATTTTTATTTATTTATTTTTTTTTAAAAAAAAATAAAAAATTGTATGTGTTACAAATTATATACAACCATAAATGTTTATAAACATTTGAATACGATAATAATCTAAATATCTTTGCTTTTTTATTATTAATTTCCATTGGGTTTTCCTATTTTAATGATCTGAAACATGTTTTGCAAATCACACTAATTGCCCTAAGTTTCATCAAGGTCTACATATTTTATACATTTTTTTCCAGAATTTACTATAAATTTTTGAATGATTCAAAATGGACATAATTTTTTTTCATAAAGTTGTATACTACAGAAAGAAAGTCAATCTGTGGCTGCACACTGAGAAACTTTTTTTACCGCCCAGTAGTACCCCTCCAGGTTGGGACTTTATTAGTTACCATACAAAACATGTGTCACACTGAGTATAATATGTTATGATATTCTAAAACATATTACTATAAAAATTGTGAAGATTATACAATAAATTCACTTATATATTACTATCAATGATAAAATCATAATATGAAATGGGAAAAAAAGACGTTCAACCATAGCAAGCGGTCTTCTTTGGAGTCAAAAACCCATCTGAAATACTAGATGCAGAAATATCTTGGTAAGGGGTTGAGAAGAATGAGAGGGAAGAGTGGTATTTTAAAATGGTGAAAGCGTAGGAAAGGACAAATGTCCAGAAAGGGATGTTTGGGGAAACAAAGGAGTACAGTAAGAAAGATTTAAAAAATCTATCTGCCAGCTGTCAACTCTCTTAGAAGATTTTTTTTCCCATTTCATATTGTGGTTTGATCATTCATTATTAAATTGATTACTGTATTCAATTAAACCTAATAGCGGACGGGAATACACATTAGTCTTCAAAAAATATCTAAATTTTTTTTTATGAAATTCATAAAAGATTTAAAATATTGTGCTGGGAGAATTTATGATCTGGATGGTTGCCAAGAGCCACCAGTGGCCATAAAAAGCCGGATCAGGGATTGTCTATGGTGGTCAAGGATAGTTTAGGGGTAGAGGAGATGTTGCCAGATCTGTGATGTGCTATGGTCGTAGATGCATGCATCTCTAGGAATACATGAAATCGGATTGGGCACGTTGTTGTCCGTCCGTATCCAGTCAGTGTTTGTGTTAATTTATAATTTATTGCTAAATGGGACGATATTTTTTTCGAAATTTTATTGTTGCTGTAAAATATTGAGTTTCTCTTCCTTTTATTGAGGATCTCCAATAATGTTGCTATTTGTCTCCGTTCTTTCTAGATGCTTACTCATCTCATTTCATTTTCATTTGTGCCTTGTCATAACAAACCATCTCGTTACCATCAGCTGCCTCCTTTACCAATCGGTCTGCCAAGATTACTTTACGTCCCATACCTTTGACCCATTCAATTCCAATCTTACAACTGGTCATGGAAATTTTTTCTTTTCTTTGCAGAAAAGTTCAGAAGTCTTCCTAAATCTGTCGTACTGCAAAAACGACGGTCACGCGTAAGTATTGTGCACTTGTGAATGTGTGACTTCTAAATCCTATATTGACATTAGTTAAAGCCATACAAAATAATTTCATGCAAACAAGGATTTACTTTATGATTACTTTGTTACAAATATATCATATAATATATTTGTAAATGTTGGTATCATTTTTTCCTTAAGACATACATTATTGAAAATAACAATAAACTCAGCTGATACGTGTTTCTTAGCAAGCACTCAGATTTTTTAAATAACAGTCTCGTTCTTTCATGTACGCAGTATAGTATAGACAGTACTGTAACAGTCTACAGTGTACTGTACACTCTTTGATTTAGTTTGACTATTATTTTTGACATATGCATTAAATTTATTTCGAATGAAATAATAGAACTTTAGAAGAAAAAGATTTTTCCTCTCTATTGGTATACCTATTTTTTTTTCAAACTAATATGTTATTTGATTAACCATTCAGTAGGTGCTATATTTTAATAATTGTAATATATTTCGCCTAGTTTGATTTATGTCTTAGAACTGCAGCCTGAGGTATGTAAGAAATCATACAAGTCATTCTAAAATATTCAACCATTTCTTTCATCGCTATTTATGTTTGTTTCAATTTCAAAATGTAATTCTCTGAGGTTTTCAAGACTATGCAAAAATTAACAATCTTAGTTTTTTTATCATTTCTATTTCATAAAATTAATTTTTTTTTTTTTAAATTGGTGACTTTAATATTAAGTTTTGACAAAATTATTCTGATGTGTAAAATTAACATATAAAAATGTTACAGAAATGTAAGAGTTTCAAAATAATTAATAAAATTTTATAATTGCAGCTCGCGTTTGTGCAGGATTAAGGGAATATAGCCAAAGAAAAAGATATGGAAAAGAGCTAGAAGTGAACAGGTGGCTGGCCAAAGTTTGTGTAAGTTTAGTCATAAATAAGTTTGCAAAAGAGAGCCATTCTTGGCTCCCCATACTACAGTTCTTAGGTTGGTCAACTCAGCCTTCCTGTTACAGTCCCTACAGATATACACAAAATGTGCTTCAACGACTGTTTCAAATCTGTTCAGATTTCAAAGGAGATGTCTAATTGCAATAGATATATTACTCTTTGAGCCTTTTATATAAACATCATAGCTGGTATCTTTAATCTTGATCTTAAATAAACAATGTTTCATGAAATAAATTATTCAAATACCTATTCTTCTCGATTTATTACAATATTGTTTCTCTCTTTTATCTGGGGATATTATAATCCAGAGACTGTTTGCAAAACTGAGATTTCTCTGGTTGATGTAGTCTTATCTATGTAACAATGATAAACCATGATGTCGAAAATATTAAAATGAGGTTTTTTGTAAAAAAATGAGTGTCTCTCATCCAAGTTATGGAGTCACTTGCTCAAAAGTCTAGAAGCTTTTCATATGTTATCATCCCAACGTTTGTTTTGTATAAAATATTTATCACATCCGACCAAACGTCTGTTGCACGGCAAACAATATTTATGTTATTATGCATTTTAAATTATCTACGTTATAAGTAAGTTTCTTTAATGAGTCTGATGGGAGTGATATCACCATAACATTTTTCTTACGAAAAGAAAACACAAGATAATATTGTGTTTTATCTACCAAAATTATCAACAAATTAACGTATCTTTAAAAAGTATGTTTGAAGATTTCATAAGGTTAAAATAAAACATATTATGTCTAATTATTTACTAAAATATGTTCAAATAAGAACTGTTCTTAAAATATAAAAATAAAAATGTTTATATATACCCAAGAATATGTTTATGCGCTTATACGTTCAAATTTGTCTGATTTTGGGAAGGATTCTCCGTCCTTTTGTTACTAGATTGTCTTGATATCTTTACCAAACAGAAACTGTAGGTATATGTCGTTCAATAATTTGTTTATCAAGTATATATTCAACTTTTTACTTTGATAAATACTTTTAATTGTTCGAAATATATTAATCCCTGCTCTTAAATTCTTCGAACAAGGAATATTTGTTGAAATATGCATATAACATTAAAAACATCTTTTTGATAAACGCAATCAACATTGTACATTGTGAATCTTAATATACTCTATCTCAAGTGTATTTAGTTAGTAACTATTTTTAACAAGTACCTGACATTATACAGGTTCTGGACCGACGGAATAGTGTCCTCTTCGAAGGTTGATGTTCTCAGATTTTCTGTTTCAATTGTTGTTTCTATTTTTTTTTTCCATCTCTCACAAAAATATAGAATTAAATAAGATAAAAATATTGATAAAAAACTTTCATTTAAGAAATAAAAAAATGAATTATTCATTCAGAATGAATAAAGATTGAGACATTATGAGACAAACATTTTCTTTCAATTTGTACTTTAATGTAATATTTTTCTAAGATTTTAGATTTATTTTATGATTCTGTAATCATTAAATAGAGTGCTCGTTAGAAGTGAATACATGAAAATCATAATGAATGGAAACAGAAGAAGTGCAGTGTTGATACAGAGACTTTGATGTTCAATGAACAAAATTAAACTTCTGCAAACATAAAATATGTCATATTGACTTTAAAATAGATGCAAAATATATTTATTGGAAGCCTAAAGTATCATTAGTTTGTTTCAGATAGAATTAAACTAAAGTTTGGGATTGAATTCTACAGTAACTTTAATGGTTGCATAAATGATTGTTAACAAAATTTCAAAATAAACACGTAAAATAAAAACCAATCTCCAGAACGCAGTAAGGCATCATAAAAGAATCATGAACTTCGTCAAGTTGAGATTTGACTCTGGCAAAGACCACTTGATACAGTTGAAAGATCTTAGTCTCTTTTCTGATTTGTTAGTGTGTTTTAGATGTTTATATATGATTTTATACAGTTTAAAAATGTCCACAAGGTTCTTTGAACCAGGGCAACATTAGTGCCACTCCCGGGGCCGTGCAGTTAGCCCATAACTGTACTGGCTTACACATGTGTTTACCGGGGGCAACAAGGGCCACTGACCCTACCTGCGCTGAGCGGGTTCAGAAGGACCTTGGCCCGGATTTTGATCCGAAACTCTTAAAATAAGTCGGTACTACGGGTGGAGGGAAGCCCCTGGCGAGAGTTTTTCTCTCTCCAGCCCACGATTGAGGTTGGACTCGTAGTCCTTTAATTTAAAGGATGGAATCCTTAATTAAAAAGTAAAGAAGTGCCTTAATTTAATAATGAATGTTGGTTTCAAAAATGCATTCCACATTCCACTGAGAAATTCAGATACTATTCAATTTATTGCATCAACATATAAATACTTATCTCTTTTTTAAAAATCAATATTTATAAATATATTACGAAGCATATTTTGCGTACGTAGTAGGACTAATAATAATGGCTTTAGTACAAATGAGTAAAGAATGAAATCCACTGGTTCAACTTTCACTTCGTTTCTTGATTGTAATAGATTATTATAGGAGTAGATCACTCGGTCATCCTCCCTTGAGTTGTCTTGGAGAATTCTGGGAATGAGAGGATGAAACGAGGTTTTGTAAAAAATCAAATTAGAAAAGAAGACAGTTTGATGTGTAAGGCCTTATAACGATCAGAAGCTAAATTTTGTATAGATGGAATTTTTTGGTATTTATAAAGAGTGTGATTTATGAGATACTAAGGAACATTAGAGATCGTGGGGAAGATTTTGGATTGCAACAACTATATTATTATGAATCTTTTATGATTTTGAACAACCCTATGGTTCAAGTCCGTATGTTCAGATCAGTTTTAGTAAACTTTTATATAACACCACTTTGTTATGGAGCGTCAATTTTGAGTGTTTCTCGAGAAATTTGTGCCGTAATAAGAATCGTCGTTTTAGATCAAGTATTTTTAATTGGGTAAGAGGATTCCAAGTTAGTTGGATACTTAACCTATAAAAATTAAAAACAGCTAGCATATAATAGTAGAAACCATACATGAGGAAAAGTTGACTTCTTTTGCAGGAAAATAGTATTAATAATAAGAGTGTCACAAATCATATCTCTTTTCATTACTTATTAATAATAGTTCAAAAGTTTGCAATATCATATTTTTTCGTTTCTTAATTTAATAAAGAAAAAAAAGTTAACAAATCATATTTTCTTTCATAACTGATAAAATTAACATCAAATATTACTGAAGATAAAGGAATTTGTTAAACTTAAGTTAGCATCTCAAAAACTAGGCCTACTCTAATGGAATTCTTAAGAATGAAGAAGCAAGTGTTTCCTGACCATAAAAGAAATCCTTAAGTCACTCCTTAATCCCTGTCTTTAATGTGTTGTAATTCCTTTAAATCCAAGTCAAGTACGCACTTACTTTACTCTTTCAATGATGTCTACTTCATTTTATCTCTAAAATAAGGCGATAACTTTATTCCATTTATAGTGCTTTCTTACATTATATCTTAATTTCTTCAAGTTTTTATAAAAAAAAATTAAATTGTTTCAAACAATATGTATATAAATATACATATATATCAGATTTTTTACGAAATTTATCATTTGACTTTATTTTGTAATATCTTGCTTCATGTATTAAAAAATATTTTGCAGCCCATAAATTGTATATTCAATAAAATATTACTCAGAAATCGGAAAAATAATATATACATAACAAATAAGACAAATTTTTGTTGTTCTTATATATCTGTAAAATTAAATATAATTTTACTAATATTAGTAAGAATAATTGCTTTGATACAAATGAGTAAAGAATGAAACCTACTGGGTTTCATTCACCGCACGAATAAACAATTTCTCTTTCAGGATCACTACCTTACTTATACACACACATAAACTTCATTGATTGCATCACGTTTTTATTTATTGTGATTTTCTGCACATAGATGTATGTATATATACATATATATATGTATATACATTTTTATTTATTGTGTGGACGGTGTTATTTAGAAAAATTGAGAAACTTGTTAAGAAACAGGTATCAGCTAAATTTGGTGTCATTTTCAATAATGTGTGCGTAAAGGAAAGACTGCTGCCAAAATTTACTAGTATATGCATGTATATAAAAAAAGATTTCACATAAACACGTGAAATAACAATCAATGATCAAACCACAATAAGAAATGGGAAAACAAGACTAAGATCTTTCAACCGTAACAAGCGGTCTTCGTCATATATATATCGTTATCAGCCTTTGGAGCGATTCACATCTATTCCTGACGACGAGGACATCGAAATATAGTAGTGGGTTCAGTGATTTCTTTTCTATGTGTTCTTTTGAAAATTCTAGTTTATATATATATATATATATATATATATATATATTATCAATCATAAAACCACAATATGAAATGGGAAAAAAACAATTAAGATCTTTCAACCGTGGCAAGTGGTTTTCGTCAGAGTCAGGACTTTATTTGTGTATAAAAATAATATAATAGTTTTTTTATAATAGTTATTTATTTATATATAATATATATATATTATAATTCTTTATCAAAGTTTTTTTCCAGCTAAAGCAAGTTGGTTCGATAATACTGCCTGTAGTTTTTATGATTATAGTAAGCATCCAATAAATGAAATAGTAATTTCTGTGCATATGATATTTTTATTTTGATTTGAGATCTCTCCAATAGTTAGAAATGTTCTGGGTAAAAGCATTTATGTTACATAACATTCTCAATCTAACAGTAACTGAGAAACTGAACGTTAATAAGAGTTAGTTAAAGTAAGATTGAAGGAATATACTAAAAAGCAGTAATTTTAGGTTATGTCTCAAACAAGATGCCTACTATATAGAGTAAATGCTGCTGATATTTTGTGATTTACCCATGAAAAGTCCATCTACCTGCATCATTATGAAAGATTATCCCAGGTAATTTAGATACCCTCCTTTTATCTCAGCCCCAATCTAAGGTGTTATGTGATCCGTGCCGAAGGATGGACGATACAGGGGTTTCTGTATTATGAACGGAGCCTCAAGGGCATCAGGCGACCCCCTTGAGTAAATAGCCTTACTCCGGTATGCGGTGCTCTGCCGGAGCGGACAAAATACCACCGATAGAGCTTCAGGGATTTTCCTCTCTAAAGAGAAGGAAGTCTGGAGACTATCCACCGGAAGCGCAGAGGGTCCAAAAGCGCTAACTAGTGGGACCCTCCCACAAGTGCACCTGAGAACCCGAAGAAGACCATCCTGAAGAAGCAGAAATGAAGTTACTTTCTCCCGAAACATAGGGAGCCTGAATGGTCATTATCAATGATGGTTTGTGCAGATTCTGCAAAGAGGAAGAAACACCGTTGCACCTGCTGATAACTTGTAAGGCAACTTTGCCGCAGAGAGGCAGGTGCGTCGGGACACCCAAAAAACCATAGAAAAACTTTTACTGCTTGAACCAGCAAAAGTGCTGAGCTTCTTGGAGGCGCTGAAGCTAACTGTTGGGGTACTTTAGTACAGAAGAGGGGAAGTACAATAGTTTTTTTTTAAGACGCAGTGCTATAGTCACCCTCAAAAAATAAAACTAAAAAAAATAAAAAAATGAGAGATTAAGAACATAATAGTTAACTACCTTTTTTTTATCTTTCATTTCATTTTATAAATAATGACTTGAAGTTTCTTCAAAACATATAAGACATCGTTAGATGTCTCTCGGGTACGATATGATATATACTATCCCTCTAAATTACCGAAACTTTTGAAGTTATTTGTTCAAATAATATTTAGCTTAAATATATTTTTTCTATCATGTTTTGAAATGAAACCTGTTTTATTCTGAGTTGTGTATTTTTAATTGTATATGTAGTTCGTAGACATCAAACATTTGTGTCACTGAATTACTTAGACTGCCTTTTTTTTTTATGAGATACTCAGGAGTATATATGACAATTCTGATTCGACATGACAATTCATTTCACTCTGATTTCTAACGTAATGGCATATTCTTATAAACACATCTTCCTACTCCCCATCTACCTGCATAGGAAAATAACAAAAAGAGTTAAGGTCATTTTTTAATATAACATGTCATTTCTAATATAGAATATAATAATTTTTTTTTACACTACACCTCAAAATATAAAGTATAATGCACTTTTTTTACTTGTGGTAAAATTTCTGTGAAATATATCCAGTGAAATTATAGTGAAGGTGAAGAATAGAAAAAGATATTTAAAAGAAAGGTATTTACTCATAAGGTCAACTGCGTTAACAGCATTAATATAGTTCAACCAAAAAAAATTTTTTTTGGACTACTGGTTTTTGAAGTTAACTAAAATTAATTAATTCCATATTTTAGAGTTAATGAATAATGAAACGGTTTTTAAATTTGCGCATTGTCAATAGAAACATTGTTAATATAGTAATATTACCTTTCAAGTATACATAAAAACTGGGATTGGTTAGTTTGTTTTTATTTTGAAGTAAATTTGCAGTTTGATTTGGTGAGGGAAGCTTTGGTTTACAGGGTGAAGGTAGTAGTAGTTTGGGTCTGCTGGCACAGACTGTCCCCGCGGGCCGATACTAAAACGCCACTCCACCCCCCTTTAGACACTTATTCTCCCGTCTAAGGACATTTTTCTTACAAACTTGGCCCTTCCCACGGCCAATTCCACTGTCTAATCTTTCAGACATCGGACTTGGCCCTCTTCCCATTTAGGCTATTGTCCCACGGGGACCCACCTCTACCTTTCTCCTTATGTTCCCTTTAAATGTTCTCACTAACCATATATAAATCAAATATATCGACTCAACACCACGAATAGAGCAGACTTAAAGAAACTACACTTCTCTTTTACTGACATATTGCTTTCTCTGATATATCTGCACCCCGTAATTATTATTTTTTTAAACAAAACTCTAAATTGAAAACGAGTCGTAAATTTCTAATTAATAATAACAAAAATTTTTCAAATAAAACTACTTCATTTTATCAAAGCAATAATGATATTTTATTGTATTTTAAATTTTAGTGCATCATTACTTAACACCGACTGTCTAAATATATATATATATATATAAATTATATTGACAAAAAGAACACACAGAAATGAAATAGAAACTCACTACTATATTTTGATGGTCTTGTCATCAGAAGATAGAAACGAGTAGCTCCGCTGGCAGGCAACGACTCATATATATATATATATATATATATATAGAAACTCGAAAAAACATAGGAGACATATGTATAACAACAAGCTAACAAAAGAAATATTACTAGTTAGTATAAAAAAAACTATAACAAAAAGAAATTACAAAATGTGAACGGTTTCAAAGGCTCTACTCGAAAAAATAAACAAATAAAAGTCATTCATTCAGCTGGAAAAGGGTAACAGGATTTTAATATTGCCCTTATCAACTCTAACTTGGAAACACCTTTTCTAATCAATTTATAAAATTGTAATAATTGCTTACATCTTCCTTTTGATAACACTAAAACACTCAGACTCAGTTGGGTTTTTGACTCTGACGAAGACCGCTTGTTACGGTTGAAAGATGTTAGTCTTGTTTTCCCATTCCATATTGTGGTTTGATCATTGATTGTTATTTCACGTGTTTATGCGAAATCTTCATTTATATATATACTTTTTCGATGAAAATACGATCCGATATGGACAAATACAGTTCAATGTACACATTAAAAAGTCACACAAGCCTCGAGATAGACATCAAAGATATCCAAAATTAGTTTTATAAAAGAAAACGGACTGGGAAGGACACTGGAGTTGAATTTGCTTTGAAGATGGGTTATGAGTTATATCCGAGAAGATTACTTGGATATTAAGGAAGAAACTATTCAAAAATGTTATAAGAAAAGTTGTGTACCGCTACGATTGCATCAATAGATGACATTGTTACTGATGAACTTAACTGAATCAACTTAAAAGAGTGGATGGCAGTGGATAATTACCTCCAAGTGGCTCTAATGTTAACGGAGGGTGACGTCTGCGATGCTTTTACACAGGGTGGGGAAAATTATGTAAGCAGTGACGATGAAGCAGAGTGTGATTAACCAAGAGAGTGCATCCAGCAAATAAGGAAACGAAAGAAGCTCTTCGCGTGTTGAAGCTTATGGTACAAAATAGAACCTCTAAATTTCAACTTCATTATGAGTGCCCTTTATGAGTCCTTTATAAATTATTTGCTACGAAAAGACAGGAAACAGACAAAGCTGGACGGTTTCCTAAATAAATAATTTATTACATTGCTTATAGTTTTAATAGTATAACTTATACTTTTACTATAAGGTATACTATTTAAATTTATAATACAGTATTTAAAAATGTTAATTATAATTTATTTATACTATTTAAGTTATAATACAAATATCATTATTTGAGTTTTTTTTCCACAACTGCACCTTTTGCCTCATAAACAGTAAAATAGCCATTCCCATTTCTTTGCTTAATGTTACCAATCGGTTATTGTTATCACTTTTAGTGCTTACAAACGTGATAACAGTAAGCGCTATCCACTGTATATAGCGTTATAATATTATAATAGATATTATATTTATAACGTATAATATTATTATACTATATACTAGTACAGATAATATTAGTTTTCAATTGGTAGTTTTTTTTTTCAATATATTGGGTTTTTAGTTGGATGTCTTAAATAGAAAAAAGAAAAAAAAATGTCTGTTCTATTATATAATACCAAAAAATTTCAAATTAATAATTATTAAAATTAATAATTTTTGTTGGCTTGTGAAAAGACGTGGTGAGCAATAGTAAATAATTATAACTAATTTGTGAAAGTTTTAAACTATTAATAGTTGTAGATATATATGGGGTGTGTGGCAGTGGTGTTTTGAATATGCATATAAAAGCAGTGTTTGGATTCTGAAGGTAGGTGTCAGACATGTACGTCAGAGCAGAGCCATAGAGATTTATGTACAAGGAGGCAGACGTAGAACAATGCATACAGGTGGAACCCCAATAGACTTGTGCCAACGTCACGTGTCACAAGCACGCAACATTTCCATTTGCAGCTCTATGTCCACTTACCTCTGTACCGAATTCACCCATAAACTTCATTGCATCAGTATTCTACTCGAGAAGTGGCTGACATAACCTATTTTTTTTTTTATTTTGAAATAACAAAAAGTAAACAGTTTCTCTTATTGCAAATGAAAAAAAGTATGAGGCATTTAGCACAAATTGGCATGTAATTTTTTTTTACAAGCTTTTGCTCTTTATTGGAAATGTAGTAATCAAGATTTTTAAGTACACATGTTTAATGTATATATATCTTTCGAGGACACTAAAACTTTTTAAATGATGATTGGAGATTTGTATATATATATATATATATATATATATATATATATATATATATATATATACAATATTTCACAGTAAACGAGTGAAAAAAAAATTAAAGTAAGAAATTCAGAAATATTACTAAGACCTTTTAATAAAAAAAAATAATCTTCGTCAAAGCATCACGAAAAAAACAAATAAGTGAAACAAATACTCAAGTTTCTGTTTCGACTAAGAAAGCTTCTACACGTATTGTACTTTCTCAGGGGTAGTTTATTTGAAAAAACCTTCAGTTCTTTTGTATTTCAAGTGTTGTATATTACATTTATTTTGAATAACGTGCAACTACTAAACATTTCCGTCACGGTAATACGTTAAGGTAACTGTTTCGCAATAATATGTATAGAATAGTATTTTTACTGTATAGTATAAATAATAACGATCACTATAATATTATGTACATAGTATAAGTACCGAATTTTATATCCCATTTTATTATTGTCTTTTCTATATATTAAATATTATTATTAAATAGTACTACTCTACAAGATTCTTACATTTGCAGTTCTCTTAGCATTAGTATACGGATAATAAAATTATTTCCTTTAATACTAATTTCTTTCTTCCGATCATTTTCTTATTTATGGTATTTCAGCAGAAAAGAAGATAAATGATTATCTATTTTTTAGTACTTTTTAAAATCGTCTTCTTTAATTTTTTAACTTAAAAATATTTTATATGTGCTATTTTTCTTTTATGAAATTGTAATTGCATATTTACTATATAATTTACAAAATAATATATATATTTCATTATTACAAAGAAGTAGAAAATATTATTTCTATGTTTAATATTTGTTTGTCCAACGGCCACACATCTGTAAAGCTGGGCGCCTTATATGTTACAATAGGGACGAAAATGCATCTCATTTCTGATTCGAAAAACATTAACCACGGGTGAACCACATTAGTGAGGGTGCTAACAGTACGTGGTGTTACCCATCCAAGTAGTTACTACAGGTAATGTTTTTAACTTCTACTTGCTATACTAGTACATCTAGTGGGAACTGGTGTTTTTAACAGGGTTATGGCCGTTGGCCATATACATTGTTAAATAAAAATGTATATAGATAGTTATTCGCATAACATTACAGTGGTTTATTTCTTTCGTCATAAACAGTTAAAACAAACAATGTTTGTTTGAATTTAATATGTTTTACAAGTGAATATAAAGAAAGAAATATATTTTTATTTCTTTATATTTGTCTATACATATACAGTTTTAGCTGCACTTTAGTTTTTAAATAATGATCATTTATTCAATTATTTATTTATAATGAAGCGAATTAATGTTGTCTGGAACTTCATATTAAATGATTTTCATGTTTCCATTATTTTTGAAATTCGAAGTTTGGTTTTTAGCCAAGTGAGTAGAATTTTTTTTGGCCTGAGAGAGAAAATTTTTTAAGTTTTCTATCGTAGAAAACAAAAAAAACTATCAACGACAGAACTGGAAGATATATATATATCACTCAAAATTCGAAAAAACGATCCAAACTGGACAAAACTCAACAAAAAAAAGAAGAAAAGCAACACACAGAGAAAGAGATGCACTAACAAACTCAAATTTTTTGGATGGTCCATCTTCAGGAGAAATAGACAAAGCACGCCGGAAATACAACGGCCAACGTTGTTTGTAATGTAAACTTATTACAAAATTTGAGTTTGTAGGTGTGTCTCTTTCTCTGTGTGTTGATTTAACCTTGACCAAACTCCTCAGTCATAATGATGATGATGTCGTTGATTCAAGGAATATATCGATCATGTATTCCGAAGTAGCTGCAGTTCAGTTATGTAATGTCATATGGGTTTTGTGTATTACGAAATATACATATGCCAATGTAACGATATGAAAATCCTTCGCTACATACATAGTACTCATAGATTGTAGGTGGAATACAGAATACGTGCGAGGTACTTTTCTTTTTTATGTTTACTGCGGAGGTAATATGGGTTTACTATGGTTCATGCATAGTGATTTAACAATAAATAAATGTCCAAATCTCTTTTCTGTTTTTAGATTTCTTACTGTGGTTTTGACGTTGATAATCGGAACTGATAATAAATACAATACACAATTAGTTGGTAAATGCAATTTAATATTAAATTATTAAAAGTAAAATTATAGTGGAAAGAATTGAAATATGACAGAGAGCCAATAAGCAAGGAATCTTAAACCGTGCCATAGAAACAGTTATTGCAGTAAAACGGATAAACAAGCAATAATATACTTTGGGCATTTATATGTGAGATATATTTATTGTTGAATAAAATATAAATACATATATACTTAAAGTATATATATTATTTTAACATTTCGGCATTAATAAACATTAAAAGAGAAGGTATTAATGTGGAGACAAAGCAAAATACTTCATAGGTGTGGTCTATAAAGTGAAGTTTGAATGAAATTAACAAATCCAGTGCTTTAACAACTAATGGAAATAAATCAAACCAGATCGTAATTTTAGATAAAATATAAAAACATTATAGCAAACGAGCATTTGATAATAACTGAAAAAATATTAATCTGTGGTCGATCTAATAAATATTAGAACGAAATAAAAAGTAAATAAAGGAATGTTCAAATTTAATTAATAAAGATGATCTAAATACATTATTTAGCATAAACCCAGAAGCATTGAAATTAAAGTCCCATTTAAAAATTCATGAAGATGAAGCACCAATTAGAGCAAAATAAATTTAGAACCGCTTCAGACTATAAAGTACTAAAAAAAAAAAACGAGAAATTAGCCTCCAGAATACATATTTTGTTAAAAGTATGATTGAATGGATAAACGTTATTAATACTAACAATAAGTTAGTCAAGTCCGTGGAAATAAATGTTGGCAAACGAGAGTTGGATTTATATATATATATATAAAAATATATATAAAAACTAGAATTTTCAAAAGAACGCACAGAAAAGAAATCACTGAACTCACTACTATATTTCCGATGTCTTCGTCGCCAGGAATAGATGTGAATCGCTGAAAATGGCCTTGTCGTTATCAGCCTTTGGAGCGATTCACATCTATTCCTGACGACGAGGACATTGAAATATAGTAGTGAGTTCTGTGATTTCTTTTCTATGTGTTCTTTTAAAAATTCAAGTTTTTTCAGTTCGAAGAATCGTTTCATATAATTGGTTATATATGTATATAGCAGATTCAATAATATATCGACCATTTGGTAGAATAGGTGTGATTTCTAATCGCGATTCGGTCAATCTTCTAGGATAAAAAATCTAACTCTCGTTGCCAACGTTTCGGTTTTATTTAAAACCTTTTTCATAGGCAGAAGTAAGAATTTTTAAACTAAGAAAATGAAATTTACATTATTTAAAGGAGCATCAATGTAAATTTATTTTCTTAGTTAAAAAAATCTTACTTCTGCCTATGAAAATGGTTTTAAATAAGACTGAAACGTTGGTAAACGAGAGTTGGATTTTTATCCAAGAAAATTGACCAAATTCCGATTAGAGAACACACCTGTATATTCATAAGTATTATTAAAAAGTATGCCAATTTTCATGTTCGTTTTTTTTCTATTTAACTTCTCTAGTTTTCTAAACTTGTTTTCAAACACGTCTGGTACACTAATTGTACACTAATTCTCAGAATAATTTATTCTTGAATTCTACAATAGTTATTAAGCTACAATAATACACTATATTTTTGTTGTTCGATTTATAGTGTATTATTGTAGCATAATTACTATTATGAAATTCACGAATAAATCATTCGGATAATTAGCGTACAATTTTTCCTGAAGTGTTGAAAACCAAGTTTAGAAAACTGGAGAACTTAAATAGAGAAAGAACAAAAATGAAAATTGGTATAATTTTCAATAAGATTTATCTAAATGAACGTCTGCTCCTAAAATATACGAATATATATAAGTATATACATGGAGTGGTCTCCAACTGTCTCTGAATCAGTGCGCTTGGTTTCCCTCTCTTATCTCTCCTGAAGACAGTTCAAACCGAAATTTAGAGACTGAAGTGTGTGCTTTTAATTTCTCGATGTTTCGTTTTCTACATTGAACTATGTTTGTCCGTTTCGGATCGTATTTCCAACGAAAAAGTATATATATATATACTTAAAACAAATTGTGACATACAGAAGGAAACGTAACAATAGGACTCAGATATCAATATTTCGACCATTATGGTGGTTGCCCCCAGGAGAAAAATTGAATTGATGGTAGGACGACAGATGGCATTGATGGCAGTATTTTTGAAAATTCTGTGTCAACAGCAATGATAATGTCATTTCTAAACCCATTTTTCTCTCAGACAGTTGTCATCCCTTTTCACTTCTTCTCCTGAGGACGACCTCCATAACAGTCAAAAAATTGAAATTTGACTCTTACTGTTTCGTTTCTCTCTATATGTGACAGTTTATTGTAGGTGTAATCATTTCTTCTGTAATGAATTTTTGTTTATCAGTTATATATATATACTCTTTCGTTAGAAATACGACCCGAAACAAACAAATGTAGTTCAATGTACAGAAAAAAACATACTATTTTTTTTTGTAAAATAATTTATAATGTAATACTTAGTTTTTCTCTTTTAAAATTTATACTTCTGCTTATAAAAAAGGTTTTAAATAATGACCGAAACGTTGGCAATGAGAGTTTAATTTGAACCTGAAGAACTGACCGAGTCCCAATTAATTTTAGTTTTGTATATATGTATATATATATATAATAATTTAATATAATAATATATATATATAACTTAACAGTGACATATAGAAAGAAGCATAACAAAGACTCACTTTCGGACTGTATGGGTCGGACTGTATTTCACACTATGTATCGACTGTAATGGTCGAAATATTGAATGTGAGTCTTTGTTATGCTTAGTTTTATGTGTTACAGTTTATTATAAGTGTAATCTGTCCTGCCGGACCATTTATCATTGATCAGGTATACGAGGTGTGTAAATAAAGTAGTGAGACTGATTTTTTTTTAAATTTTCTATTCAAATATAATTACAATGTGATATTGTCACCTTCAAAATAGTTCCCTTCGGAAGCCACACAGCGCTGGAGACGGTCCTTCCAATCATTGTAGCATTGCTGGAACTCGGATTCAGGAATGGCCTTCAGCTGGTCGGTTACAGCAGTTTGTATGTTTTGTAGTGTCCCGAAATGAGTTCCCTTGAGGTGATTTTTCAATCTCGGGAAGAGGAAAAAGTCACAAGGACTCAAGTCTGGTGAATAAGGAAGCAGAGGAGCAACAGGAATGTTTTTAGTGGCCAAAAACTCGTTTATTGAGATGGCAGTGTGACAGGGCGCGTTGTCGTGATGCAACACCCACTTGTCTTTGATGTTTGGCCGCACACGAAGGACTCTTTTTCGAAGTCTTTCAAGGACCTCACGGTCCTTGACGCGTTCAGCGTCGATCTGAACGCACAAGGTTCCGTACTCTGTTGACATTTTCATCGGTGTTTGCACTTGAAGACCTTCCGCTTCGTGGTTCATCTTCAATCGACTCTCTTCCTTCTGAAAATTCCTTAAACCACCGAAAAACCTGTGCCCTTGATAAAACACGTTCTCCATAGGCCTCCTGAAGTTTTTCAAAAGTTTCGGTTGCATTATGTCCAAGTCTGAAGCAAAATTTGATTGCACACCGCTGCTCAACTTGAGGTCACTCATTTTTAAAACGCTCAAGAAAAAACCATTTCACGAAAACCAACGCTACGGACAAACAAATGACTGTGGCGAGTTCAGATTCATACTGGAGGCGCATCACACGTGCACCTGACGCTACTCAAGGCCACGCGTCTCCAGCGTTGCCAGATCGAAAGCGACGTTGCCAGTCTCACTACTTTATTTATACACCTCGTATATATATACTTTTTCGTTTGAAATACGATCTGAAAAGGACAAATATAGTTCAATGTAGAAAAAAAACATAGAGAAGTTAAAAGCACACACCTACAGTCTCTAACTTTCGGTTTGAACCGTCTTCAGGAGAGATAAGTGAGGGAAAACAAGCGCACTGGTTCAGAGACGGTTGAAGACCTGACTGGTTTTTGAACCAGTGCGCTGGGCTTCCCTCTCTTATCTCTCCTGAAAACTGATCAAAACAAAAATTCGAGACTGTAAGTGTGTGCTTTTAATTCCCCTATGTTTCTTTTCCTACATTGAACTATATATATATACATATACATAGATAGATAGATAAGCATACAAATTGTATATTGTATAATATATATAAATATTTTATAATAGATAATACAAATATTTTCTTTTTCATTTTTTTAATGAAAAAGAACATTTCTTTAACATTTCGGTAAATGAAAAAAATATAACAATTACATCACATATCTTGTGACAATACTATTTTTACTGTAATCTTGTGACTATGATCTTGTACCTATAATATTGCGACTATAATTTCGTGGCTATGATCTTGTAATTATAGTCTTGTGACAATAATCTTTTAGCTATAATGTTTGGACTTAATCTTCTGACTATAATCTTGTGACTATAATCTAGTGAAAACAATCTTGTGACATTATCATGTGACTATAATCTTATGACTATAATTTTTTTTGTTATGATCTTGTGATTATAGTCTTGTGATTATAATCTTTTGGCTATAATCTTGGGACTTAATTATCTGACTATAGTTATGTGACTATAATCTTCTGACTAAAGTCATGTAACTATAACCTTGTCATTGACAGATTTGTGGTAATTTGTAGTGTTTATTTTTTCTGAATTGGTTAAGATATTTGACTGAGGAGAAACTTTATTATCAGTGGTGTAGCGAGGAAATACAACATGAATTATTCTCAAGTGTTAGAAGAAGCAAAAGGGGAGGTTCATTGATTGAAAGGAGTTTACATTTCAGAAGGGAAGGGTAAACTTTCGCTATAAGAGAACGAGAGTTGTAGCCACTTGACTTCTAAAATTATTGGATTTTCAAAATAGTGACGTTGGAGAAATTGGACATTTAAGCACTGTAGTTGATTTAATATTACTTATTCGAATATTTAGTCATTTTATTCAACACTGTTTGGCTATTACTATGTATACTTGCATGTCTTTCATAACATGCTGCAAATAGCTCATTTGATATTCTAATTTTTATACATTTTAATAAAACATTATTTTTTTCAACAGAATAAAACAATTAACATGACATTTTAGAATTTACGCAGCCATTCATACTAGAACAGCTTTGTCAAAATACATAATGTTAAAGTTTTCCAAACATTGGGAATTATTTAGTAATATTAAACGAATTGATGTTATTGATATTATCAAAATTTGAAAAAAAAATCAAATTTGTATTATTTTTTTTTTAATTTCAGGTAAAATTGCATTAAAAGAAAAAAGGTTAATTTCTTCATTAAAATACGTCCACAGAAATTCTAGAGTA
Source organism: Hermatobates lingyangjiaoensis (assembly GCA_026182355.1). NCBI lineage: Eukaryota > Metazoa > Arthropoda > Insecta > Hemiptera > Hermatobatidae > Hermatobates > Hermatobates lingyangjiaoensis. The sequence continues at coordinate 78,078 of JAPFBL010000532.1, read as the reverse complement.
ATATAACATTTTATCCATATGATATTGTTAAAAATTTCACAATTTTGCTCTCAGTTTATTCATACACAATTTTATGTTCAAGTTTAAGGAATAATTATCAAGAAAATAAGTACCATTTACAATTTACAATAGAAGGGTAGCTCACAATATATTCATAAACTATAAAAACTTAGTATACAGATAGAATGGCACATGAAATAAAAGAACTATTATAGGGGAAAAAAATGAAATGGTAGTGAAGATTTTAGACGTTTTGAAACACCCTGAATAAAAAAAATTATGGTTGAGATAAATAATGTTTATTTGAAGATATTAATCATAAAATGAACAAACTAACAGAAAAATAAGATAAATAAATACAGAGGTCTTCTTTTGCAAACCATGGATTATTGAAGGAATATGGAAATAAAAACCGAGGTTATAGAGTTAAATAATCCAATAATAGTTTACTGTAATTATGAATAATTGCGTATAGTAATATTTTAAAAATTGTCATTATTATTTATTTATTTTGTCACATCTATTTTATTTGTCACTCTTTATTATTTGTCACATCTATAAAGGTTTAGTATAGGTTAGGTTAGGTTACAGTGGTAGTTCCCTACAAGGGAGTAAATTTAGGGAGAAGATTGGCCCTTTGTGATACTACACAAACAAGATTGATTCTTCATTGAACTATGTTGATCTCTGTTGGTCAACTTACTGGGTTTTAATAACCGACCACTGATTACAAAGAAATAAAATAATTTATTAAACACTTCTATTTTTTTTATATACTCAAGACATCTATGAGTTAATATATTATCAAATGAGTTGGACTGGAAAGTCATGTTTACGACACTGTTTCTATGTTGGACAGGGATAGGCCAGTGACTTTCTTAATTAAACCCGTTTCTGGGTTTAATTCTTACCCTAGACTAGATTTTTTTTATGTGAAAAATATAAAAATATTAGCATGTCTGTACATTACATTTGTATTTTGATAATAATTGTTGAAATATAGATATATGTTATGTTTATGTCTCACTTACATTTTATTGTTATGAATCATATATAATGCTCATAATATAGGTAATTAAATAAAAGAGTTACAAAAAATAAATTAACAAATTCAAAGGAATAACATTAAAAAAAAAAGAGATCATAAAAAGATAGTATGTACCTCGTTAGACTACCTCATCGTCACAGCTGGAAGATGTGTTTCTCCGAAGAGTCCTCTACTGTCTTCATTTCAAAGATTCCTCAGAGTGAGTCAAATTTTTCCTTGACTCAAAAAAAAAAAATATATTTTTGACTAGGTTGTCAAAATGTATTAATCAGATTTTTTGGTTGGTTTTGCAATTTAAGATTAAAATACATTAAAATAGAGATTAGACTTTGACGAAGACGGTTTGTTTTGGTTGAATGATCTTAGACTCTTTTCTCATTCCTTATTGTGGTTTAGACTTTGATGGTTGTTTCATGTGTTTATTGTAAAATCTTTATATATATACTTAAAATAAACTGTGACACATAGACAAAAACAATAAAGGTTCACTTTCCAATATTTTGACCGTAATGGTGGTCATCCTCAGGAGAAAAAGTGAATTGACGGAGGGACGACAGACAACTAAAGAACTCAATGGGTGAGGGCAAAAGCAGTGCTGCCGCAAAGGAGAAAAATATAAAGGAACTAAGGAGTCGAGATCAAAGGAAAAAAAAATTAGAAAGGGGAATAAAGGTGAAGAAAACAAAAAATAAAAGAAATACATACAAAATTATTTAAAAAAAAAAAAATTAAAATTAACGGTTTAAATTCAAGCCAAGTTTTAAGCGTGCCTCTAGAAGCCAAATGTGGGCTTCCTCAACAGTTTTTAAAGTAACTTGTCTGTTATCACTGGTGACTTGTTTGAGAACTTGGACTGTGAAACAATCATTGAAGCTGAGGTGGTAAAAGTTAGTGTGAGTGAAAAAAAGTTGTTATTTTATATATATATATATTGGGTTACTTGCCGTTGCGTCTACAACGTGCTTGGTCTCCCTTTCTTCTTTCTCCTTTGGTCAAATTGGCCTTTTTAGATCTTAGGCCAAATTATAAATTTCTTATTGTAGCAAGATATTGATATGAACGCTATAAAAGTAATTAGTGTAATTATTTTATTAATAAGACTTATAACTTTCTAAGGTACTTTAATGTATACTAAGTATCAGCTGATATACACAATTTTTAATTAAAGCATAATGGAAGAAAATTTCATTCAAACACTTATGAAAAAAGTATAATATTTCTTTTAATATTTAACTAACTTTTCTGAGGAGGAGGGAATGAATATTTAATGTTGATTGCTAAGCTGTGTCTTCATAATCCAATTAAAAGAAGCTTATAATTTTAAACATTCATAACAACTGTTAATTCTGTCTTTTTGCTTCTTTTTTAGGTAGGTGGTTGAATGGAGAATATTCTTCAATGATCAATATAACTTTCAGGTAATTTTCTTTTAGTATTTATATTCCAATGCAGTATTAAGCATTAAATTATTAAAATAAATATTTAATTCATATTCCTTTTATAAAACTTATAATTTATTTGTCCCACTCATAAAGGTTTAGTATAGGTTAGGTTACAGTGGTAGTTCCCTTACAAGGGAGTAAATTTAGGGAGAAGATTGGCCCTTTTTGTGATACTACACAAACAAGATTGATTCTTCATTAAGAGTCTTGAATTTGGACTAACTCAAGATTATTTACAGATCTTTAACTAGTATTTGATATTGTACAGGCCTAACGTTCTCTTCAGGAGACGACGTGATCAAATTTATTTACCTCCCGTGTTGATAAATCCCGGACCGGAGTGAGTATTAAACCCCGGACCTACCAGCACGTTGTCACTGCGCTAACCAGACCCCCCCCCTACAATTTGTATAACAGAATCATCAAAAAGAAGATGGGAGGCAGTACTTAAAACTAGAATCTAGTGCATTTGTGGCGCTCGGTATTATATAAACTAAATAATTCAAGTTTTAAAAACAATAATTTAGAAGGCATAAAATTATTTCTTAAGAACATTTTTAATTTTGCATAGTCTCTGAGGTATATTTAAAGAACATCAGAATAAAGTACGTTTTTTTTTAATTTATCATTAAATATAAGTTTTAAACACTGGTAAATTTGTATTTAAATCAGTTTTGCAACAGTCTTAATGAAAAATCGATTCAGTTGAAATCCAGATAATGGATTTAAATTATATATCTACATAGTGTAAGTACAAAAAGGTCACAAATAAAAAAAATCTGAAGTGGTCTACATTCAACTTTATTTTAATTAAACGCACGATTAAACATGGTTGATAATCAATTTAGTTTGTGCTTAAGAGTTATCAAACCAACGAACAAGGCGTGTATCCAGATTGTTCAAAATAAGTGTGCCTGCCTTATAGCCAGGGCTCCTTGGTACGCCCGTAATGTTGATATTCATCATGATCCGAAAATGGAATCCATAGATAGCTACATCACTCGACTTACTACCAATAAAGACAACAAACTATCTACTCATCCAAACCTCCTTGTACAAACTCTAAATCCTGTCGCCAACCTTCCTCAACCTCACTGAATAATTACGTCATCCAGTGACTATCTGACTACCTTTCCAGTTCATGACTAAAAGCATTGAAAACTATGACTAACAAGACCACATTACCGCAAATACGACATCATTACTGTACAGACTAACTTAATATCCGACATGAATTACTGACATTCCATGTTATAGTAGCACAGTAATCAAGCAGTAGAAGGCCTCTGGTCTGGAACTGCTATTACGACGTGCACTATAGTGCGCGGTTATATTCGTTGGTCGTTGGAGTTATCAACTTTTCAATGAATTTAATGAAATAATTATTAAAAAAATTTAAATTATAAGTTAAAATTTTCAGTAATAAATGAAGAGGTATCTTGTGATTCATCACAAAAATTTCAATATATATTATGACTGTACTTGTATACTACGTAATTCAATATGGAATTTTATAATACGATAATAGAGATATTAGACTTCACTATAATTGCTAATTTTTATTCAATGTGGCATAACCATTATTGTCAGAGTAGCAAAAATGAATTCTTACTTAATAATCTGACAAGATGATATAAATGGGTATTAAATGTCATTTTTCGTGTAATATTCTCTCAGTCAGTAATTGGGGGTGGTAAATTTTTATTATGCAATTTTCAGGCTATCAGAATACACATTTTAAAATTAAATCTTTGTACAATCGCACGGAAAGCTGGTTCAAATTAGTATCAATTTCATTAGAAAGAATAGAAATGCACTTTTTCCACTTATCAAAATTACTTGAACTCAATTAAGATCTTTATAAATTATCAAATTTCGTCATCAATTCCTCAATTTTGAAAATTGTAGAGAGCTTAAAATACTCTCAATTAATACATGGCCCTGTCACATTCAGGTAGACATCATAGAAAATGTATTCTAGCAATCTTAAAACATTAAATAAGTTCATTAGTTGTGCAATCCGTAATTGTGTGGTATTTACTCATTCTGAGGTAAAATGGATAAACCAACAAATGAAGTTGTATTCAACGCGTTTCGAACACTTTGTGTTCATCATCAGGAAGACACCAAGGATGTGGTACTGACGGGTTGGTCCAGTGAAAACAACACTGGAGTGTTGTTTAATTAAACAATATTAGAGCTGTTTTCACTTGACCAACCCGTCAGTACCTCATCCTTGGTGTCTTCCTGATGATGAACACAAAGTGTTCAAAACGCGTTGAATAAAACTTCATTTGTCTGGATACTTTTGTTGGTTTATCCATTTTACCTCAAAATGATTAAATAAGTTTTTTATTGGTACCAATTGTTATAGGGTATGTCATACTGTAAAACGTTTTCCGGGTCAGTTAGTTATCTTTGATTGTGCAGCCCATTTTATAAGTATCAGAAAAAAATTATTGACAAAAGTAAACCAGAAATATAAAGAGAAACCAATATAAAAATAAGTTTATATTCTAAATAACTTCCTTTCAGTTTTTTATATACAAGTTTTTAACTAAAAAATTACATTAATGTACATTTTTTATATAATTAATTTTTTTATGAGGCATTTGTTAAGAATAATTTAGAATTATTAAACAATTATTACACTGGCATATTTGTAGTTCATTTCATGTTTATTTTTGTAAGATAATAGTTAGGAAGATATTTTCACTATTATATTTATATTGTTCAGTGAACTTATTTTTTATCGCAGAGTATGAACAGGAGAAACAGGGAGGCATTAGAGGGATTAAATACCATTAAGGTCTGACCAGTCTGATAAATTATTCATTCTGGATAAATAGGTTGCTGATCACTGGGTTTTAACTCTGTGAAGTTTTATATTTAAATAAACAAGGGAAGTGCTTTCTGCCAAAATAATAAATATTTAGAGTAAATATTTATTTTCCGCCTCTCATCAAAATTTTTAAATACATTTTTTTTTATTATGCATTTTAAGGTGTAATTAGACTATTAGTTATTATTTAAAAAGAAATCAAAAATACATTTCCGTTAATCTTTATTAATTATGCCTAAATGTTGTTATATGAAAAAAAAAAACGTTAAAACTATAGGAGCCTTTCTAATCACCAAATACTAAGGACTACAATTTGACAAACTTTCTTTTGACTTAAAACTTAAAACTGAAAAAACAAAATAGAAATCTTTTAAAAGAGTTACAATCTGTTCAAATACTGTTACTGTTTATGAAATGATGTATGCTTAACAGTAGGTATATCTGTAACAAGATTTCACAATAAACAAGTGAAACAACAATCAACGTACTAACAACAATAAGAAATAAGGAAAAAAATCTTTGATCTTTCAAAGAAAGACCAAAGACCACTGGTCGGTCGCAGTAGTGTTTTGCATAGCAGTACTTTGATATGTAGCGTCAATTTCGAGTGTTCCCCGTCTATCATAAAAGACTAAAATCAAACTAAGAATAATAAATTAGTTTCATATTTAAATTACTGTTAGTTCTGAAATTGAACAGCTTGGAGTCAATATCACAAGTCTATATAAAGTAGTTTATTGAAAATATTTAGCATTTAATTGAAATATATACGAACCATTTTCACAAAATCGCTATTGAACTATTCTGAGTGGGAATATAAGTGGTAATAATAGCTGACATAGCTTTTTAGATATAAAATTAAAAAAAAAACTGTTTACTAAAAATTTTGTTTTTATAAAGACAAAGTATTTATTTCTTATATTAGAAAAAATAAATGTATATTTCAATTGGGCTCTATATAAGACAATATATGATCAAACCACAATAAGAAATGGGAAAACACGACTAAGATCTTTCAACCGTAACAAGCGGTCTTCGTCAGAGTCAAAAACCCAACTGAAAAGACAATATGAATATAAAAAAAATTCAGTGGGATATAGATTATAAGTTTTAAGTTTTGATTAAAATCATTATATTGATAAGCAAAAATTAAAGAATTTTCCGTTGGTAGGGAATTAAATAGAATTCAGTCTATCTTATAGCAGCACTTCTGGTGAAAAGAAGAAAGTTTTTGGGCATTACGTAAGTTTAGGTTATTTATTTAATTTTATCAAATTCAATAATTTGTTTTAATTAATAATTTCTTGCTAAGACTAAGGAATGAGTTTATCAGTTTTGTTTAAGGAGTTTAATGCAATTCCTGAAATAGTATAGTATGTCTTCCACCAGATTTCTTTTCTTTTGCAAAGCAATTCCTTTAAGACCAAGGATTGTGCTAAATTGCTACTACTGCCAAAATGCATAAATGTAGAAGCTATTAGGAAACCAATTGAAGGACAATGTATGGCCTCTCTGTCTGGCCTAGTTGTTAATGGTCCGAAGCCTGTTTGAATTGGTTAGCAGCTAATAAAGATCATTGATTTTCATTAGCACAAGTGCTATTGTCTTGATTCACCAAGTTACTATCTATTCAGTAATCAATGGTTATCACTTAAGGCTATCAACGATTTTATAACAATGAAAAATAAGCAATTTACAAAAGCTTGTTTATATTTAATAAAACCTAATTCAAGTTATCAGATTAGTAATCTGACACAAAATGTTTAAAAAAAAATCCTGGGTCAGAAGTCATATGAGTCTAATTTATCCAATTAAATGCATATTTTTATGGGCGTTGTATTACAGTATTGATGTTGGTGCTTTTGTTATTAATGTCTAAATAAATGTTCAAATTGTTTCACACCCACTTACTCTCTCTCTCTTTCTATATTCCATCTCTTTACTCTCTCTGTCCTTCTCTCCCTCCCACCAAGTCATCAACACTCTTGTTCTCTCTCAATTTCTTACCCTCTATCTCTCTCTCTATCCCTTCACTCTCTCTATTTCTCCCTCTCTTCCACATGCCTTTGTCCCTCCCTCACTCTCTCTCTGTCTCTCCCTCCCACTCTCACTATCTCTCTCCCTCCCACCCACCCACCCATCAGCTCTTTCTTTTTTGTCACCCTCTCTATTCCTCTCTCTCCCTCTCTTTCCCTCCCACTCTCTCTCCCTCCATCCCACTCTTTCTTTTTATCTCCTCCTCCACTCTACCTTTTTATATCTCCCTCTCTTTCACACTCTCTGTCCCTTCCACGCTCCCTCTCACTCTTTCTAGCTCTCCCATTCTTTCACTCCCTGTGTTACTCCCTCTTTCCCTACCACTCTCTCTCCCTCTTGCTCACTGTCTCTCTTTCTGTATTTCCCTCTCACTTCCTCTTACCCTCCCTCCTTCCTCCCCTCTCTCCTTCCCAATTTCTCTCTCCCTCAGTTTAATCAATTTAACTTAGTTGAATGTAATTTAATAGAAATATATATTTTACGGAATTTTCCAGAACTCCTTATTAATGCAAACAAGAGTCGTTTAAAAGTTGTTTGTCACCACTCAAAAATGAGTTATGTAAACTTTTAACAAGGGCAATTGAACGTTAACTGATGGATAACATCTGTGAGCATAGAACTTTATATACATTAATTACAGCTAAAATCCTACCATGTCAGAAATATCAATAAAACTATGATAATGAATTTTTAGCAAAACAAGAGAACCCTATTAATTTTTGAAGAACCACGAGAAAAAAGTTTGGTAGTAAGCTAGCTGTGCAGTTTTTGAGGTATTGTATTATAGACCGACAAATTCGCAAACCTTATTTTATTGGATTCAAGGAACCTTAAAACGTATATTTTCGAGTTCAAATTAATTTTGTATTATATTGTAAAGTTTTAACATGCTTTTGAAGATGAATTGAATTCTAATTTGGTTGAATACAATATAGAACATAAGAGTTCAGACAGATCATGATATAAATCAACATTTAGAGTGTACAATGGATGACTTTACATGAATAAAATTTTGCTGTGATAATCTTTACCAGCTTAAGGTTCTTTAAAGATCTCTGATATCATACAGGTTTATGACAATTATTATGCATGGCTGTAGGATTGGTACCATTCCCCATCTACTGTAAATAAAAATAATATAAGTTACAACATTGAACTATAATGTTGTAGTGCATATAACCAGTTTTATTAACTTCTTGATTACAGTCCATCCTTAACTCCACTTCACACCCGATAAATATCAGCAGGTGAAAGATTTGCTATCAACTAACATAAATGTCAAACGGACATCCAGAGGTTGGTGAATTCTAAACATCATCGTTAAATTTTTAAAATGTTTAAAACCCAATATCACAGTTCTATTGATATTGCTGACATTATGGGATTTTAGCTGTAATTTACTGTATATAAAATTTAATGCCCACAGATGTTGTCTTTCAGTTAACCTTAAAGTTGATGTCATTGTTTTAATGAGAGCAAGCTATGAACGCCTGCACTGTTAACTAGTATCTTTATTGATCGTAACAGACAATAAAATTAAATGTTTGGCAGCCAGTTAATTTCAGTTATTTCTGCTGTAATAGGTTAGAATATGGACTTTTAAAACTAAGATGCATAGTTGCTTTGGAAACTTTGTACTTGAAAGCAATACATAGTACACAAGAAGTGAAATTATATTACTTATTGCAAGAATGCTTTTCCAAAGAGAATAATGTTATAACGAATGGTTGAATTAATGGGAGATTAATTCAAAATCTCCTCAAAGACGTCATGTAAGAGGTATTTGAATGTGTTAGGTTGGGGACAATATAGACTGCTTCAACCCCTGTTCCGGTGTCAGGGTTCAATCCCCTGCGGAGTGCCGGAAACCTCCAGGCGACAGTTAAGATAAGATAAGCCCTTCACTTCGTAACGGCCTTTCCAAACCCAGTCAGACCCACTTCAATGCAATTATATCCAAAGTTAGTAACACCATATTGTGTTAAACAACTTGTAATTTTTTTTTCAACATGTCAGTTGAAATGGATGTTATTTAAGATTTATATTTGACGTTAAATTATAAATTAATAATTTTATAGAAATTTCTCCAAACTAAACAAGTATACATATAATTACAAGATTTCACACAAAAACGTGATATCACAGTCAATGATCAAACCACAATATGAAATGGGGGAGAAAATACCAAGATCTTTCAACAGTAACAAGTTCCTCAGAGTCAAAAACCCAACTCTTGTAAAAACCCAAAACGTTTTTGACTCTGTCGAAGACTGCTTGTTACGGTTCAAAGATTTTAGTCTTTTTTCCCATTTCATATTGTGGTTTGTTCATTAAAAGTATGTATATATAGAAATAATGTTTCTGAAATATTTTTTTATGTAAAATTGCTTGTGAATTGATGATTAATTGCTAAAAGTAATTAAAATATTATAATCGCGCAACTTAAATTTCATTTTCTGTTCTTTTTTTAATGAAATTCATATTTTGACGTTCTATTTGCACATTGCAACAGTATTAGTCTGAATTGAAAAAGATTAATTTTTGTTGATGATGAAGTTTTAGCTAATTTTCAATAGCAGGTTTATGCTTAGCGCATTTTAAAGCCAAGTAAATTCTGTTGCTGTTATCTATTAGCCTATTCCTTTTAATATTATAGAAAGTTAAAAAAATATGTTGGATCATAAAGTTATTGCTGAATTTTGTTATGCTAATAAAAATGTCAGTAATTTTTTTCGAAACGCTCAAAATTAATTTGTTGTAGTTGCAATCTTCTTCATTATTCAAAAAATTCATTTCAGACATTCGCATATCGAATTTCAGTCAAAAAAACAAATAAATTAAAATTATAACTTACAAAGTTTTTACTAAGCTAAATACAACTCTCAAAATTTTAAGAGCAAATACCTGAATTATACACTTGTTCTTCCAATTCAAGTCAACAAAAATGATACGAATGTATATAAGGAAAACGGATAAATTTCCTAATTTGATTTGATATCAGTAGGTCAACAAAATGATAATTGAAGCTTCGATTTACAATAAAATTCACTAAAGAAAAATTGTGCAATAATAAAAAAAAAATTATGGATAAATATAGCGGGGTAATTTTATGCTTAATATAATGGGAAAAACTACTCAACAAAATTCATAATTGACTTTCATTTTCCACTTCCATCTGTATGGATACTATCCTATGGGGCAAAAATAACATAATATCTTGAAGATATGATTTTTTTTATTAGAATTTACCATTGTTGTTTTCTTTGGATTCAAAGTGTCTTTTATTTTTTACAGGGAGTTTTAGCGGTTATTGTTAAGAATAACACCGGTGCATTCGCTAGGTTACATTGTTACATATTACATTTGAATTAGTGATTAGATTAGTACAAGAGGGGTTATTAAAGATCAAATTGTTATAAATATCCGTCATATCTCGTGAATCTGTGCTGTAGAGGTGGCAAAAACATCGATTCACGAAGCATAATGGATTAGCATAAAAATATGTTTCTGTCATGTTAAGGTGATTCCGTTAAAGTAATAGACATATTTGTTCAATTCATTAAACATATCTCTATAAACTAAAGTTTTTTTACTGTTAAACTTCTACAGTTCATTATTTAGTAATACAAATTGGTCCTAGACCGACAGGACCATTTATAAATTTAGTTATATATAAATCTAATTGTCTTCTTATTTGTTTTTATTTTCTTATAATTTTTGTTACTTTCATTAGTTTCATTTATCTCAAAATATGGAAAAAGATAAAACAAATTTTAATTAATATTTAATTAAAAATTAAATAGAAAGTATTGCTAAAGTTTTACTTTAATCGAATTAAGAACTTTGCAAACTCCTTTAATGGAAAAGATCCATAACCAAGCCAAGGTGAAGTTGGAAGGAATTTCTGAATCATCAGTTTGATGATGCCCAATCTGAATTAGAATTAAATGATTAAGATGATGATCATTGCTATTGTATAGCAGAATTTGAAACCTGTTATATTGCTACTAAAGCTAAATTAATATCTCTTGCGCCTAATCAAGTTACCTCTATAGTTAGTTTCATAATTATTGAAAACAATTATAGTAATATTGAGTGGCTTCCAATTAAAACTTGTACATTTCCAGTAAGAAAAAAACTCAGAATAATTCTCTTATAGATTTATTTAAAGTTAAAAAATTATAGCAATCAATTACCAAATATTCAACAACATCACTTTCTTGTTTTCCCATTTCATATTGTGGTTTGATCATTGATTGTTTTTCCGCGTGTTTATGTGAAATTGTTATATATATATATATCATGATAAACGAAAAACGGTCCGGCAGGACAGATAACAATTAAAATAAGCAGTTACACATAGACTGAAACACAACAAAGACTCACTTTTCAATATTTCGACCGTAATGGCGGTCGTCCTCAGAAGAAGAAGTGAATTGACGGAGGGAATTCACTCCTCCATCAATTCACTTCTTCTCCTGAGAGGGTTGACTGTCGTCCCTCCGTCAATTCACTTCTTCTTCTGAGGACGACCGCCATTACGGTCGAAATATTGAAAAGTGAGTCTTTGTTGTGTTTCAATCTATGTGTAACTGCTTATTTTAATTTATATATATATATATATATATATATATATATATATATATATAACTATAATTTAAAAAAGAACACATAGAAAGGAAACCACTGAACTCACTACTATATTTCGATGTCCTCGTCTTCAGGAAAAGAAGTGAATCGCTCCAAAGGCTGATAACGACTGACTTGGCGTTCGAACTGAAGCACTCAAACAGTGTAGCCAACTTTCGGAGGAAAGGTAGACAGGGAAGATAAAGAAATAAAAGCCAAATAAAAATTAAAAAAGAAAAGAAAACATTTAACTAAAATAAAATTAAAAGCTGATAACAACTTTAAAAAAAAATAAATAAAATAAAAAATAATAATAATAATAATAATAATAATAAAATCAACGATTGAGGTTAAGCCCAGGAGCCGATCTACCACCCAGAAGACTAATAAGTGCTTCTTCGAAACTATATATATATATATATATATATATATATATATATATATATATAGTCACCTGAAGATGACTGGAAGCCAGACGAAATGTGTCGTTTCCACCCTAACTATTATTCTCCAACGTTTGGATGAGGAAAGAAGATGGTATTCAAAAACTTCGAAAAGCTGGTGAAGAAAATGACATCAGTAAAATATGGTCAATTATTCAACGAAAAAATATATATATTATATATTATTGAAAATGACTTTTTAAGAAAAGTCAGTACCGGTTTCTTAACAACCTTTTTGTCAAAATTACATTAAACAAAAAGGAGCGTTATGATGTCTTTTTTGATTTGAAGAAAAGTTTTTTGTTTACTTTAAACTACTCTATGCAGGAAATAAAATTCTGTTATAAAAATGTACTTGCAGCATGCAGTGAAAAGAATTACATGTAAATCTGAATTGTGCAAGGGGCTATTTAGCTCAAAAACCTGTAAACTCAATTTGGAAAACTGATAACTGACTGTACTTATCCTATGTGTTTGTAGTGATAGAAATTTTATATCAGAATAGGATCAAAATTAATTTTTATTTAACTGTCATTGATACAGTTATAATTTTGAAGAAACATTAATTAAACTATCATATTCGTTCTTTATTCAAATCTTATGTTATTTATTTTTACCCATTTCACGATTGTAAAGTTTGCTATACTGGTGCATTTTAATAGTTTGAGACTGTTTTATGTCTTTGTACTTAAAATTCCTTGTTTTCTAGTCAAAATAGCGTAAATCAGAATTTATCAAGGATCGTGATTGTTTGTTTTCTGTGACTTTTGATGATATCATATTTAAAGTCTACTGGCCGAGAGAATGCAGTTTTTTTTAAATTTAGCAAGTAGTCGTTCCCCATTATAGATATCACATACATTATCTATGAAATAATAATATAAAAGCATACAATAATATGTCACAAAAATAAATATTGATATCATTGCTTAGTAATTAACAAGTGCCATGAAAAATAATTATGTTTCAGTTCATTTTCATACCAGTAATAGCATAGTCTGTAATTTGATTAATCAGAAGTACAATATAAATTTGTTTACAAGACGGCCTAAGATATAGTGGAGGGCTATACGTAGGTCTCAATTCTAACCTTGTTAAGTATCTCAATTTCTATCAAAGGGCTTGACAAACCCTTTTCAGTTCTTAACTTACTTACTTGAAAACCATAACTTTTCTTAGAACAAAGTAAACAAGGGTTCAAAGGTGATATTTCCTTGGTTACCAAGACAGGAGATAAAAGAGGCAAAGCAAATTCTTTGAGCTTTAGAATCATATGGTTATTTATCCAAGAACTTATTTTATGCTTAGGATATTTATACTATACCAGCGATGTACACTCCTCAAAATTTCAAATCTTTCTAAAGTAGAAATGTATATAGAAATTCTTATCTTTGTATACTAAACTGAAGTTATTCTTTAATATTATAAAGCTTTCCAATATTGAAAAGTTAAAATATTCTCATTACTTGTCAAATCTGTTATAGTGTAGGTAATCACTCATATTGGAACTTCCAAAAATTACGTCTCCACAGAAAAAAAAAGAGTTTAATATCAAAACTAACAACATGTTTCTAATACTCAGTGTTCTTCTTCGGTATATGCATGGTGTTACTACCAGCGAGGTTAGTATGATTTATATTAGAAATTGGGGAAACCGGAATAGCAAAAGGTGGTTTGGATAGCAGGAATGGGGCACCAACATCTAATATTAACAGAAATATTCTTGCAGGACCTAGAAAGAGAATTTGTCACTATTTTAAAAAGAGAAATTCAATGTAATCCATTATATGAGATACGTTGACGACTCCTTCCTAATCATAAATAACCCAGACAAAGAGAATATAATAAATAAAAAAAAAATTTCTCAATTCGATAAATAATTAAATTAAGTTCACTAACGAAATAGAATTAAACAATAAAATGAATTTTTTGGAACCAACTATCGAAAAAACCGAGAGAAATTAACTACCTTAATTTTTAGATATACGATAGAAAACTCGTATAGAAAACCAACTGCGACCGATAATAACCATACATAATTCTTCAATTCATCCACGATAAAGAATTACAGCTCTTTGATATATGATATAATAAGAATTGCGATGAATCAGAACAACTTAATGAAGAATTAAATATAATTGAAATAATAGAAACAAATAATGGTTATAATGTAAGCCGAATAGAAAAAAATATTATTTTTTTTTATTTAAAAAAAAGATCTAATAAAATAAGTCACAAATATGAAAGATTTAACAATAATAAATACGCTCTAACTACATAAATACGATCTAACAATAATAAATAAAATATTTTGTAAATATTGTAATCACATATATATAGGTCAGACGGGTAGGACCCTAAAACTCAGATTTAAAGAACATGTTAAAGACTATTTAAATAATACAAAGAAATCTAATTTCACCAATCACCTATCTGAACACGGACATGAACCTGACAGCTTAGAAAAGCCAATGGACTTGCTAAAGATAGGACAGAATAGAGGGAGACTCAATATAACTGAACAACTTGAAATTTATAAACATAGAAATTCGGGTAATTTAATAAACAAACAAATAACTCACCAAACCGATATTCTATATATACCATTAATAAAAATAAAAAGACGACTGGATAGATATTACGACGACGTAAATAAATATAAAAGAATCAGACTAAATAATATAAACTAACAATATCTAGATAGCAGTGGAGTGGATATATAAACCCCGTGATAACAGCTCATTAGGTTAGTTGCGCTTAAAGATGGCAACATCTGAAAGCGCTCCAACGATTCCAAGAACATCTTCCAAGATTTGACGATTTCCCCTAGTTCTTTTTCAGATTTACATCAGCACTACTAAAATGCTGCAACTGTAGGGACCTAGGAAGGACCTGATGAATTTTAAAATTTACCAATATAAAAATATTTTAATTTCTTTACATAACATTAGTAAATTTACTTTGTTTTATTGATTTATATATTATCTTTTTTTTTATATAACTCTTTATTAAGTCTGATATTGGATTTTGAAATTGCAAACGTGCGAGATATATATACAGTAAATAGGAAAAGTAACCAGGGATTTGATTGGTTAGCCCGCTTTGTTGCTTTGTTGGTAAGTATACACATCATTTGCAAACGCCAGGCCCAAGCAAATCAAACTGCCCCAATTCAACCGCACTTGTTAACCGAGCCACAGTCCACTATCCAATTTAAGCAGACCGCCACGACACTATTAATTCAAAAGTAAAATAATACATTTGTTATAGTTCAAGAAAACAATAAATTAAAATAAAGAATATCATTAGTTTTGCAATCTGTAATTGTGTGGTATTTACTCATTCTGAGGTAAATTGGATAAACCAACAAAAGTCTCCACACAAATGAAGTTTTATTCAACGCGTTTCGAACACTTTGTGTTTATCATCAGGAAGACACTATAATACAAATTATATCTAATTAGTTACAAAAATTAGAGTGAAATAATAAAATTCAATTAAGAGAATTCAAGACATACCCAAGGATATTGGGTATCCTTGGGTATGTCTTAGGTATCCTTGGGTATGTCTTGGGTATCCTTGGGTATGTCTTGGGTATCCTTGGATGTTGGGTATCCAACATCCTTGGGTATGTCTTGAATTCTCTTAATTGAATTCTATTATTTCACTCTAATGTTTGTAACTAATTAGATATAATTTGTATTATAGTGTCTTCCTGATGATGAACACAAAGTGTTTGAAACGCGTTGAATAAAACCTCATTTGTGTGGAAACTTTTGTTGGTTTATCCATTTTACCTCAGAATAAAATTAAGAAATATTCTTTTCTTTATCAGTACTTACTGTTAATTATTAATTACCTGTTAATTCTAAATAAATAGAATAACCAACCATTTTAAAGCGGTATAAAAAAGACCTGTTCAAACTAATCATCCAAATAAATTGTATTGATCCCTCTGCTACATCAATTGTATTTTAAATTCATTGTAGTTTTTATCTTATAGAATAAGTACCAAATGACCATTTCAATTCAACCTAATCAATTAATTAAAATGCTTCTTAAATTAACAAACAGTATTTCCTACTACATGCCTTTCTGATTTGGGAAGGTTACATATATTATTGTGTTTTGTTTCGTAAGTCAACTAGAAGGAAAATACTAACTCATCTAGTAAATTGATGTTATTTAAACATTAAATTAAATTGAATTTGTGAATAATGTACTATGTATTTTTATTAGTTGCGCATATATGTGACTCAAGTGCATGGCTTTTACTATAGTCATGTCGTGAATGTTTTGATCAATGCTGATTATTCAGATATATTTGCAACTAATAAAAATACTTAGTACATTATTCACAATTACAATTTAATTTAATGTTTAAGTAACATCAATTTACTAGATGAATTAATATTTTCCTTCCAGTTGACTTACGAAACAAAACACAATAATAAAAGTAACCTTCCAAAATCAGAAAGGCATCTAGTAGGAAATAATGTTAGTTAATTCAAGAAGCATTTTAATTAATTGATCAGGTTGAATTGAAATGGTTATTTGGTACTTATTCCATAAGATTAAAACTACAATGAATTTCAAATTCAATTGATATATCAGAGGAATCAATACAATTTATTTGGAGGATTATTTGGAACAGGTCTTTTTTATACCGCGTTGAAATGGTTGGCTATTTTATTCATTTAGAATCAACAGGTAATTAATAATCAGATTACAGCAGAGATACTGTGAGTTTGATTTATAGGTGCTTTTTGTTTGAACAAATGGCTAAACTTGACCGATAACCAGTTATTCTCATTTACAACAAATAAAATATTGTGTTTTGTAAAGCTTTATTCTTGCTAGTATTTGAGGTAAAATGTATAAACCAACAAAAGTCTCCACACACAAATGAAGTTTTATTCAACGCGTTTCGAACACTTTGTGTTCATCATCAGGAAGACACTATAATACAAATTAAATCTAATTAGTTACAAAAATTAGAGTGATATAATAAAAAATAAAAGTTCAATTAAGAGAATTCAAGACATACCCAAGGAAGTGGTACTGACGGGTTGGTCAAGTGAAAACAACTAGTAGGAAACTGATCCCTTGCGAAAGAGGATAGGCAGGCATATAGGAGATAAGGTGACAAAGGTTTCGGGTATGCTTGAAAGCCGTTAACTGAAATAAAGAAGGCCAGAACCAATAATTTAGAAGAAAGAAACTTTTTTTTTTTGTTATAAATTTATTTTTTAATTTATTCTTTGTGATTCTAGGAACAGCTTAAGAAATTTTGGACACCCTGGAATTTGATCATTAAGGCATAGAGAGGCAGAAGGATTATTAATGACGGCCTTGTTTATTTGAAAAGCTTCCAAATTACAAATTTCTTTAAACTTTGTATTCATATGTAGGATGGTAAGGTTCAAGTTTGGATCAAAGCTGTGATTTTGTGTGACAAGGTGTTTCGCACCTTGTTTTGTTGGTTTATCCATTTTACCTCAGAATGAGTAAATACCACACAATTACGGATTGCACAACTAATGATTTGCTAGTATCTATACAAAACTGATTGCATATTTTAATTTTGTTGCTAGTTATATAATTTTTTTTTATATAACGCAATCAAACACAGCAAATCACCTAAAAAAGGTTGCAACAATTTGAAGTGCCACTCTTAGTATATGCTTAGGGTATCTAAAAACCCCATGAGTTAGTTTTAAAAGTATTTCTATGGATTTGTTTATAAAAAAAGAATTCTTCTAATAAAATTTGCACCTCTTTTTTTGAAGCCCATTATGTTGGAGTTTTATCTCAAAATTTGTTGTCAGTATTTCAAAAACTGTTAACAAGTAATATCCTCAAAGTTTAGCTATGCTAACTTCGGAAAAGTTTCAGTAGTAAACCAAAACTGACCTCGACAAAAAAGATCTGTACTTATTTGCCAACTTGTTTGACAAAAACAAGTATGGAGCTATTAAGCACGAGATATAAACATCATATCAAGATATACCCTTTTCGCTCAGTAGAGTTGGTGAATGGAAGGTCTAGAGTTTAGATATTTACAAAAATAAACAAAGGTACATATTATATTCTATGTAATCCAAGATTCAGTATGGACACCGAGCTATTGGTGATGTATGTTACTAATTGCCAGTTCTGTCACTCTACCAATGAAAAATATATTTATTTTGTCCTACTTGCAATCAACACTGCAGCTATTAAAAAAGTATGTATATTATGCAAAAGAAATTTTAGATATGCTGGAGAAAGAAGTTTGAATAGTGCAGCTTTAGTAGGAGCCAAGTCATTGTGGAATCAGAAGACATGAATAGGCAGAACAGATAGCAAATGAGGCATGCTTTATAGCACCAACCCCACGTTCATTGTACTTCCTCCAGTTCTGTGTGTTCATGGTGCATGACACCGTGAAGGTGTCATGGATAGACAGTGTGGAAAGTGGAGAGCGGAGGCAGGCAACTGTGCGAAATACAGAGAGAGCAAGCAGGACCTGGATTGTGTAGAGATTTACCAAGGACGGTGTCCACCTTTGCTGCCAGCGAAAGAACAGGGCACATAGCCACAGCTGCTTATTTAAATAGTTTGCCATAGTATTAGCCTAATGGATGGCAAACTATGTACAATGTGCAAACAGAGGAGTGGAATGCTACAGATCATCCTTCTTGAATCCCCTGCTAAGCTGAGGCTTCTACAAACTCTTAAAGAAAGACTTGAACTAGAAGTACCTACAGGTAATATCCTTATTGCTAGATCTGTATGACAACTGGCGATTAAAATATACAAGAAACATCCTGCCACCGCAGACCTACCCCGGACTATCGTATGAAGAAGAATCAATTACGAAAACATAAAAATCTCCATCCTATAACTCCATGCATAAAGATAACTGATCTAATTTTGCGAATAAGTAAAAATGAGAGAGCTTACTTCTAATAATCATACTTCTATTAATTAGTATAGTATTAGTATATTTACTGTACAGCAACCGTATTACTATGGCTACAAATGAACTCCAATATTAACCAATAACTTCAAAATTGCAAATATCATGAACTGTTTAAGCAGCTATACTGAGCAGATAATGTGAACTATCGGGCTTCCAGCTTCACCCGGAATAAATTAGAAGAAATAAACAAAATGATAATCGTGAATAAATTTTAAGTATTTCTGCTTGAAATACTGGTATACGTACATATTTTGTTTAGTCTGTATTGCTTGTAGACTACAGAACTAAGTCCCACCCAAATAGTGGATATTTGTTAAAAAATAAGTCTCAACAGAAAATATAATTATTATTAAATTATAAAAGGCTGTAGGAAACAATTACTTGGCAATTGATTGTAGTTCATAACTATATATATGAAATAAATAATCTGATATATAATTATTATTACTATTATTAATTTCTGAGCCTGATTCAGGTCGGACACGTTATTCACCGTCATAACTATCATATTGAGTTTCCCTTAGTGTTTTCTCAAATCAACATTTAGTTTAAATTGTCTAATGAACTTTATAATACACAATATTGTTCGGAGGAAATAAATAATAAATAATTTGAAGGCTGGTAAAGAAATAAAAAGAAAACAATGCTTTGTTGGTTTAAAAGAGATTGGTGAAAAAGAGTTAAAAATACGCACTTAATAAAATGTAGCGTTCTTTAAGGCTCCTAAAAGTTAAACTACGATACATGTTAAAGAGCATGTACTATAAAACAACCAATGCAGCAAATTCTGTTTAATATCAAATTTTTTTTCATACATGAAACAAATATCTTTTGTCATAGAATGAAGTAGAAAAGAAAAAGGCTAATTTATCAGTAATACCTGCTGATAATAAAATCCAATATAAAATTTATTGCCATATTTATCTTGAAATTTCCTGAACTATCTGACATTTATTGATAAAAGTGTAACAAATACAGTCAATAGGATGACTATATATTAATTTAAATTGTGATTGTTAATATTATTTGCAATTTAGAAATAGGTATAACGGTTTTACCTATTTCTTATATAAATCATACTAACCTCAATGGTATTAACAATATGCATGTATTTGCCATTTCTTTCAGGATTTGTAAAATACGGAATATACTAAACGAAAATTTATTTTTTTTTTAAAAAAAAAATATTAGATTGGCTGTCATGTATGAAAAGAGATTATTTCATAAAATATAACTAATGGCTTTGATTTGAAGTAATAAGATACTATTAAAAAAAATATGAGAGAAAAAGAGGTTAATAAGAGGCTTTGAATTGATTCCGTTCTCTGATGGATACAGCAGGCATTGGTTTAACAGTAGGGAGAGACGGCTTTCGATAGCTGGGCTTCAAATTACGTTTATTCCCCTCGAATCTAAAAAACTTCCTTTTCAGTTTTATTTGAACGTCTGTCCCATGTCTCTTCTCTCCGATTATTTTTTACCAAAAGAAATCCTCTTATGGAACATTCAAAAAAAAAAGAAAAAAAAATAGATAATGGAAGCTACCTTTCTGCCAATGACTCGTATTGCTATTTACACATAACCTGGTAAAAGAAATTACGCCCATGATTCTGAAAATTGGTTTGATTTGTGAAAAAAAAAAAAGAAGACATTTCCTTTTCGATATATTCAATTTAAAACAGGAATAAAATGTCAACTGGTAAATGTAAAATTCTTTTTTTTCTGCAAATATAAATCCTTTACAATAAAATTTATTCTGAATCAGCTTATATATTAGTTCTAGTTAATTTACGCAAATTAGGCCCAATTACCTCTAAAAAAATCATATCATTATAACAACGGTTTTAGGATTATATTTGTTTACATTTGTGTGTGTGTTTGCGTGTAGGTTTTACATATTCTATAATTTTATCTATAAAACAGTTCACTATATTTGACAAGAATATACAAAATACAGGGAACTATTAATTCACACTTAGTGAAATATAGTAGAACTTTTTCCAGAATTTAACAATAAACTAAGTGCTTTATTAATCATTTTCACAAAAGAAAAAAAAATGGATATTTCTTCTTCAGCGATCAATCACTAAGGTGAATAATGCACAAAGAATTACTTAATTAAAAACACCACTGAAAAATTTCCAGAGTGGTCCATACTTCACTTATTATAAGTGAACATATAAAATTTGTTTAAAACCCATTTAATTTTGTATTTAATTCAATTTGTCTATAATGAAGTCATATTATAAAGTTCTATGAATTATTATGATAGAACTCATTTAAAATCCATTTAATTACTTCATAATATGTGTAGCGTGTCAGTTAAAATAAAAAAAAATTCATTGTTCCAAAAAAAAAACCGCAAGTTATTACAGCTGGAATATAGTAGTTCTGATTTTTATCGTAATATTCTCTTATATGGTATTCTATATCCTTGAAATATGTTCTGTGCTATATTTATAAACCAGAATATTTTGTAAAATATATATCGCAGTTAACTGGGTTTCAAGTAGTAACTTTTTGGCATAAATAAACGTACTTTTCTATTTTTGGAAATAATACAATGACATTCTACCTCACACAAAAAGATATGTAACTATCAATTAAAATTAGATTTGTTTAATTTTACGACTCTTGGAGTGTTTATGATATTCTCCATAGTTAGTAACCATAGGTGGCCAGGTTATTTCAGTGGTAACATGCTCGCCTATGAAACTGGAAGGTTCGGGGTTCAATATCCACTTTCGCGCTATATTTATTTACGTGAGAGATGAATAAATTTGAGATCATCGTCTCTCGGAGAGGAAGCTTGTACAATGTTAGATACTCTTTAAAGATTCCCTACTCTATATACACGTGAGGTTGGAAAAAATGTAATACTCCCAATGAAGTTGTCACAAAGGGTCAATGTTCGGCCTATGTACTTCCCTTGTGAGGAACTGTAACTGCAACCTATCATAATCAAATCTAACCTAATTTTAGGACATGCATGACGACATCCGGAAAATAGTTTTCAGAAAGCCTTGCAAACAGAAAATTAAAAAAAATTTTTCGTAATCACTATATTTCTTTGAAGAACCAAAAAAAAAAGTGCATGTTATTTTAAGAAGTGAAAACTCATTCAGAAATTATTTGGTATAACAATAAAATACTTACTCTTATTATATATATATCTAGGTATTACTTTGACTGTGATAAAAGTGTCATAAAATATTTTGATATCTGATCCCATTATTAACAGCGATTTCACCTAAGCATAGTCTGTTTGTTATGTTATGTTATGTTGTGTTATGTTATGTCTTTATAAGCCTAATTCGAAATGAACAGTCTGTCTTGTTAACTACTGGAAATTTCAATAAGAAACACTGAATTTTATGAAGAAACACTTATAAAGAAAATGGGTTCACCCAATTTGTGAGAATCATAGCTTTTCGTGTAGGTTAGAAGATGTTAAAAACAAAATTATTGACAGTATGTAGTCTGCTATTGAAAATGACGAGATAAACCTTACTATCGTTGTGTTGAATAAATGACAGAAGTCAAAAAAAAAAAAAAAAAACAGTAATTGACGTAGTCCTAAGTTATAGAAATAGATACCAAACTTCTTGCACTATGTTTTTCATTCTACTAATTGAAACGGTGGATAAATTTGCAAATTAACTGATGTCAAATTATAATATTAATATTTTTAATTATTTCTAATTTAGTGCAATCAGTTATTATGTGGTATTTACTCATTGTAGGGTAAAAATCTAATGAAATGGTCTCCACATATAAAAATTTAATGATATAAACAAGGCGTTTCGAACACGTAGTGTTCTTCCTCTGGCATTAACTAAAAAATACAATGACACCAGAGAGTTATCTATAGTACAAAGTAAATAAGTACAAAAATTAATATAAAATAAAATAAAAGAAAGAAAAAATAAAATAATAAAAGAAAGTACGAAGCTAAGAAACAGATGTACCCTATACCCCCAACATGTCCATTCCATTACCAGTCAGTCTTATTCGGAGGCACTCATCCTTAGGTTCGTACTTTCTGCCTTATTTTATTTTATATTAATTTTTGTACTTATTTACTTTGTACTATAGATAACTCTCTGGTGTCATTGTATTTTTTAGTTAATGCCAGAGGAAGAACACAACGTGTTCGAAACGCGTTGTTTAAATCATTAAATTTTTATATGTGGAGACCATTTCATTAGATTTTTACCCTACAATTTTTAATTATATAATACAGAAGTATAATACGACATCACTGTGTACAAACTGGTTTTGAAACAGAAACTGTCTGTGATTGGTTTAATTTATGGAGTCAAATATGCTCACAAATAGTTCGAAGTCGCTTAATTAAGTACAGATTAAACTCATATGATAACTCCAACACAGAGATCGCTTTCTCAAGCAGAACCAATATATCATATTAAACTATATTAGAAACGTATAATTTTCCTGAAAAAACATGTATATATTCAATCAATAATTATAAACCGAATCAGTGCAATGCTGGAATCAAATACAAAGTGTATGCTTTCAGTCTAAATGAATAAAATGTTAAACGCTTTTCATTATAAACGCTTTAAGAGTTTTAATTAACTATGTAAAAAAACAACTCGTGAAGTTCAAAAATATATTAAATTCTATCAATCTGACTTCACAAATCTGACAGGAAATATTACTGGTTTATTTAAACAAATCATAAGAGGAATGGTAGAGATTATTAAAAGTAGAGATGAGAGTATTTCCAAGCTTTATTGAATATTCCAATGATTTGAAATTGTTTAAATATTTTATGTGACAAACTAAATTTTGATTGGAAATAATAAAGGAAAGACTTGTTATAAAAGTTGAGCGAAAATAGTATAAAAAATAGTATTAAACAAAATATATTATAACGCTTTTTTTTTTGATAGGAGTGATTTGTTTTTATTCAAAAACTACTATTCATATTTTACTGTTAAAAAACTATTTCAGTGTTTAGTTTTATTATGAACATTAAAATCGTGTGATGGTATCCTGTAGTGATGGGACGATACAAAGATTTTTAACGATTCCCATATGAGTCCCGATACTGCATTAAACTTTCGACTCCGATTCCGATACCTGCAATAAATAATGCTTATTTTTTTCAAACTCTGAAGCAGGTTTAAAATACAAATGTTTTATAGACAAACTACATTTATTAATCATGTATTGAGAATGTGCATAAATAATTTTGTGGATTTATGCATTAATAATAATTGCAGTACTTATTCATATTCAAGTGCCAATATTTTTAGATTGTAATATAAAAACATTAGCATCTCTGTGGTTTTACCTTTTAGATCAGTGGTTCTCAACGTAGTCCACATGGACCCCCAGGGGTCCACAGAGGATTACTGGGGGTCCATGAGAAAAGTAGTAATTCTGAAGGTCCATGACACGTGGTTAGAGCCCTATGTTAAGTTTAAATGACTTTATCGGCAAACCAAAAATAAACCAAAGCGTAGTAAGCTTTGGCCGTACAATATTCACACATCATTAAAATATAAGGCCTAATATCCTCGTCAGTTTGTTAAAATGTTCCAATGTTTTAAAATTGTCTATTGCACTTCTCTTTATGGTACATTCAAAATTGATTTTGTTACAATTTATTTCAGGGTACTTTATAAAATGTTATTAAAGAAATATTTTGTTATTGTTTTAAAAACATTTTTGTATTTCGGCATGCGTTGTAGATGTAATGAAATTATTTCATAATTAACGATATCCATTTACCTAAAAACAAATATTTATTTATAAATTCGTATAATGATGTTTTTTAAGTATCTGGGAGGAGTGGGGTTCCACAAGTAGCTTTTAGGGAGTCCACAAGTAGCTTATAGGGGGTCCAAAAGTAGGTTTTATGGGGTCCACAAGTAGCTTTTAGGGGGTCCACAAGCAAACAAAGGTTGAGAACCCCTGTTTTAGATGATTAACTTAAAACTTTTCATCGAAAAGTTAATTAAAATTAGACAAAAGATGAATAAAATAAAATCTTATATATTGATAGTTTAACTAAATATATTATTTGAGCGCTTTAAAACAATCCATAGATCTGGAACAACATTATTATTTTAGAGGCTAAGAAGCTTGAATAGGGTCTCAAGTTTCTATATTAGTTGAAATATCGTCTCTCTTGGAAAATGTAATCACCAGTTTTCGAGAGTCTGAGAAGAGAGATTGTAGGAAAGTGTGGTAGGAGTGAGCAGTGTTGTTGCCTTAGAGGGACTGGATTAGAGTGTATTCAGAGGCTAAGCAGGCGAGTGGATTATGAATTCGTTATGGTAATATAACCACATACAAGCTTGCTTCCATTTCTCTTTTGTCAACTAGTTGAAATTTGTCTAAATCAAGTTCTTTTGTTGACAGTGAAAACTTGTTTAGGTATACTCATTCTTCAATTGGCAATTAAACAATAAATAAAATTGAACTAATTTGGAAGGAAAAAATAATTAGTGTACATAATAATATTATATAAATAAATCGCTTGACTTTGTATACTTCTGCTGAAGTTTTTATGCATTATCAAACAATGTCCATCTTCAGTTGCAATTTGTTTGAATCATAGCAATAATATGTTTATTTAACATTCTGTTAGGTTAGGTTAGGTTCCAGAGGCATTTTCCCACAAGGGAACACATATAGGTCGAACATTGACCATCTATGATGCCACACAAAGAAGACATAAGTTTGACTGACAGGGCCGTCCCTAGAAACCGGGGCAACACAAACACTGGGGGGCCTCACCCACTCACAAATTATTATATAAACAAAAATGCGTGTTTTTGGTTATATTGTGTCGGTATTCAAAATAAAAAGAGCTTAGAGGTTTCAATTGTATTTTTCTATTTATAGATTTTCGTTCCACACTGTTTTTATTATTTATTTAACAGCAATAAATATTTGTTTGTCGTAATACATATTAGACAATGAAATGCTGTCATCACATCATGAATTATTAAAATATCACTATAATTTTTTAAAGTAAACATATGGCTTCATAAAGTTGCGGTAGCAACGTTAAATTATTAACAGAAATTAAAAACACTCACTTACAGTCTCTAGTTTTCGGTTTGAAAAGTTTCTAGGAGAGATAAGATAGGGAAACCAAGCGCACAGGTACCTCCAATCGTCTCTGTACCAGTACGCTTGGTTTCTCTGTCTTATCTCTCCTCAAGACGGTTGAACCTGAAAATTAGAGACTGAAGTATGTGTTCATAATTTTTCTATATTTCTTCATTTACATTGAACTTTATTTTTCCACTTCAGATTGTATTTCCATCAAAAAAGTGTATATATATATATATATATATATATAATAGATTTAACATAAACACGTGAAATAACAATCAATGATCAAGCCACAAAAATAAATGAAAAAGAAAAGACTAAGATCTTTCAACCGTAACAAGCGCTCTTATTGTGGTTCTATCATTGATATATATATATATATATATATATATATATATATATATATACCATGATTAACGAAAAACGGTCCGGCAGGACAGATAACAATTAAAATAAGCAGTGGCACATAAACTTTTCAATATTTCGACCGTAATGGCGTAATGGCCGTAATATATATATATATAAATATATATATTAG
This sequence comes from Hermatobates lingyangjiaoensis, assembly GCA_026182355.1. Classification (NCBI taxonomy): domain Eukaryota; kingdom Metazoa; phylum Arthropoda; class Insecta; order Hemiptera; family Hermatobatidae; genus Hermatobates; species Hermatobates lingyangjiaoensis. Next base: position 51,040 of record JAPFBL010000532.1, on the reverse strand, counting down.
TATAAGTGGGCAGCAAATCTTCTTGAAGACAAATGGAATTAAAGTATGCAGCAGCTTCTGCATTGACGACCTTTTGCTGATGGCCTCGATTTTTCTCACTATTATTCGGTGATGCTGAGGCAACTTCCATATATCCTGGGCCAGAGACATTGAGAAAACCAATATCAAACAACTTTAATGAAACACAAAAACACTGGGTGGAAACAAGCTTTCGACCACACATTGGTCATCTTCAGGTTACACTACTATTTAATTAATGAATGTTAATATAATTAACTGAAAAGTAATCTTATATATATATATATATATATATATATATATATATATATATAATATACTCGTATGCCACACTAAAACCAGATTGTGAAACATAATAATAATAATTGTCCAGAGGCCTTAAAACGTATACTTCCTTTGTAACTGTATATCTAAATATTGATCCAATTGCAATTTTTTCATGGCGTTTCATTTTGTATTAGAACTAAATGGAAATCATTTCTTAAAGTTTTTAAATTAATATTGTTTACAGTAATAGAAAAATATATATTTTTTTAGAGAGATCATAAAGAGATAGGGTGTGAAAGATCATAAAAACAACAACATGAAAGAAGATTATTTATTAGCAAATTGAAGGATGTTAATACTTTAATAACCTTTTAAAAAAGTTGTGAATTAGTTCTTATCAGATTACTGAAAACTATGTAAAGTAAATAAAACATTTCCTTTTAATATGACATGATTAAAGATAGTCCTAATTTTAAATCGACGATGGTTTCAAGAAAAAAAAAATAGAATAAAGATTTGAAAACCAAATAAGAGATATAACGAGTCAAGTTTGGAAAGTCACCCAAACAACTTGGTAAAAAGTTTTCTTTCAAAAAAAAAAAAAAAAAAAAAGAATTGACGCCGCCTGAAAAGAAAATTTCAACATCCCCCATTATACTTTGTTCACATGAATTACTTGTTCTTAAGTTTTTGAAGAATTTAAAATAGTTTATTACCATTAACAAATTATTACAGTTACTGAATAATATCTAGCAGTAAAAATAAATTGTAAGCATTAATATTGCATACATTTTTACTTTGTTTAATTGATTTAATCTTACACCTAATTGTGCTAAGAAAACTGCGTGCATTTCTAATAAGGAAAAAAAAACATGATTTCTCATCTTACTTTATGGTGCTTATCACTAAATACTGTAAAACACTACATTTTATTAACAAAAACCTTAAGAGCTAACCTTAAATAAGAAGAACTGTATTCAGTAGTAGTAAAATAACTCATTTCTTAAACAAACATCTTAGATTATCTAAGACCAACCATCGCTTCGCAAGTGCGCATGGAGTCCCAATCACTAGTCTCCTGATGACGGTTTAACAAAGAATTTCAGACTGTAAGTGTGTTCATCCCTTTACACTGTATCTATAGTTTACTATGAAACGTTTATATATATATATATATAAAGATTTCATATAAACACTTGAAATAACAATCAATGATCAAACCACTATATGAAATGGGAAAACAAGACTAGGATCCCTCAACCGTAACAAGCGGTCTTCGTCATAGTCAAAAACCTAATTTATAATATATAAATGAAAAAGACAACGGCATAAAAGAAACGACAACACTTACTGGATCAACATTTCGAGACGAAGTTCGTCATCAGGAAGAGAGTAGAAGGCATGAAAATGGTAGAAGCGTTCAAGAGAGTGTAGGTGTAAGGCGTTGCCAACTGATATTGATCCATTAAGTGTTCTCGTTTCTTTTATTTGTTGTCTTCTTCAGTAATTTATCCGTCTAGTTTTGTACTGTTTAATAATTTCATTTATATAATATATATATATATATATATATATATATATATATATATAATTAAAGTAATAAAACAAGAACAAAAAAGAAAAAACTAACACTCACGATTCTCGATAATTACGGCTGTCTTGCCGTCTTTAGGAGATGAAAAGGGAAAAAGGAAAAGGAACACAGGAGCGGAGACGTAAATAGTTCCACCAAATATATATATATATAATATATATATATGTATATGTATATACGAGTTCAAAATTCAAGAAGAGTAAGACACAGAGTAAAGAAACACACTTACAGATTTAATCTTGCGTCTACAACGTGCTTGGTCTCCCTTTCTCTTTTTTTTTCCTGGGGACGGATTACCCGAAAGTTTGATTACCCGAGTCTGTGAGTGTGTTTCCTTACTCTGTGTGTTACTCTTCTTGAATTTTGAACTCGTATTGTGTCTCCAGTTTTGATCGTGTTTCGTTTTATTAAGTGATATATATATATATGTCAATGATCAAACCACAATAAGAAATGGGAAAACAAGGCTAAGATCTTTCAACCGTAACAAGCGGTCTTCGTCAGAGTCAAAAACGATCTTAGTCTTGTTTTCCCATTTCTTATTGTGGTTTGATCATTGATTGTTGTTTCACGTGTTTATGTGAAATCTTTATATATATATATATATATATATATATATATGGTAGGTTTTGTTTTAGAGGGCTTGGTCATGTATACATGTATATATTTACCATTCGTGAGGCTATAGCTGCAGGTGTAGAAGAAAAACTCAAATAATGAAATATGTAATAAAAACTATAAGTTATTTTAGTACCATAACTATGAGGAATACAATAGTTAATCATCCATTGCTTCATCATCACTGCCTACATTATTCTCCCCAGCCAGTGTAACAGCACCACAGATGTCACCCTTCGATAAATTTGTGGACACCTGGTGGTCATTGGCCGCTGTCCTCCACTTCTCGATGTCGGTTTAGCATCATTGCACTTGGCTTTGTTACCAAGTGGTTGTTGTCACTTCTATTGTTGTGGATGTAGTAGTACACAACCTTTCTTAAAGAGGTTTTAGTCCTTTCTTCCAAAGCATGCTTCCCAGTCATGTTTTCAGACATTTATAAACCACATTTTCAAAGTGAATTCGACTTCAGTGACTTTTCCAGTCCGTCTTCTTTTCCACAACAAATTTTAGAATTGTTGTGGAAATTCTTTGATGTCGCTCTCGAGGTTTGTGCGGCTTTTTAATATGTTGCATTAAAGTGGCTGGAATATTTGCACTTTTGCAGCAACTTCACGTTGCCCCATATTATCCATCTTATTATAGCTCTCTAAAAGTGCAGTTTTTTCATTGATGTTTAAATTTCGGAATTTTTTTATCTTGAAGGGATAAGAAAGTCTATGAAAACAAAATGACTTTGTCAAGGAGCCTTTTTTCTATCTGTCAGATAGCTTGTCACAGCTGGTAGTCTGATAACAGTATCTGAAACTAAATGATTTAGGTGACAGTTTAAAAAGCAGATAACTGAAGAGGATTATTGAAATAAGGAAATGATATCTCTTGCTTCGCCAGAAAAAAAAAATCGAAATTCATAGAACAACAACTTCTTGTTGGGTATTTACACTGGAACTGAACTCAGTGAAAAAAATCCCCAGGTTTGAAAATTGATAACAATAGCAGATGTTCTGATTAAAATAAGTGATATATTTGTATTGCAAATTTTTTTGTTTGGGTGGGGATCAGAAAATCCGATAAGATTAACCGATTGATAACATTACCCGTGATTACATCAAGTCTACTACTTATATCATCTAAACCACAGCATAAAATCAGAAAAATGACTAAGATGTTTCAACAAAAACAAGTAGTCTTCGTCAAAGTCCAAACTGATACTCAAACAATTGTTGAATACATTTGATGTGTGGTTGAAAAAGAGTGAGATTGAAGAAAATTATTTCAGTACTCCTTTAAAATTACACAGCAGGGAAGTTAACAAATAGTTTGGAAATCACAAACAAATCAGAGTAAATAAATTTCAATAAAATCCAAGAATGACATAGGCTAAATATTTTAAAATATATGTAAAAGCCGTTTATTCCGGTTCAGTTCAACATAATTGATAATTTGCTAAATCAAAACACTAATTCAAATTTGATAAAAAAAAAGGTTTTTTTCACAATTTTTTTTAAAAAAAATTTATTATAGCCAGTTATGAATTATATTTTAAATAATTAAGTAATTTATATTTGTTTAGAATTAGTACTTTTATGTATTTATTAATTTATAGTACGGTCTTTATAGCTGAAAAACATTTGAATTAAGACAATTTGGTAAAAGCGTTTTTAACATTCATAAACAAAAGTTAAGTCAGTATTGATCCAGGAGAACTAAGAAAGTATTAACTCTGAATTAATGCAGCATGTTTCTTGAAAAAACAAGTTAACCAAACTCGAGGTTTGCTTTAATTCAGGTAAGAAGTTGAAACAGTTTTGAAGAACTTTTCTTAGCACCTTTAATACTAAACCAAGAGAATATTACTAGTGTAAATTACATCAAGTTTTCTTCAATGCTATCTGCCTTTGTTATCAGTTATAACAGATTTTATTCTATCTTTTTGGTTGTTTTATGCAAATCTTTCCGGTGAGAGATTTCTTTGTACAGGTGAAATAAAATATTAAAATGTTACTTACTTGATAAAATAGTATTCACTGTTTGTTTTCTGAATGACTAATAAAGCAGTATTACGACTTTATAGAATTTGATTTGTTTAGACATATCAACTACCTTCATACAAAATTATCAATTAATGAATAAAACAGTTTTAGAATTTTCGATGCACATCTCAAAGAACTATCTATAATAATATCGGCTGTCACATTTCATATAAATGTGTACCAACCATCAGTTTTGGAACACATCCATCCTAATGAGACAAATGATAATCTTCTGATATCACTGAGGTTATAAGTCATAAAATAGTTCAAGTTCTTTCGACACACCAATCTTAGGATCTTGAAAATGGATGGGTTTCGAAACTATTAAAGATTAATCATACAATGTATGAATATTAGTCCAACATAAACAAGACAAAAGTTATTTATTTTGTCGGTATATTCTATTAATTTTAATATTCATCCGGAACATGAAAAAAAATTAATTTATGCCATAAGTGTGCACTGTTTTATGGTCATTATATGTATATATAAATAATCAAAAAATTAAAAGGTCCAACAGAACCCCTAGTTCACAAACAAAGAGAAAAACAGATTAGTAGGCTTTAGACCAGCGCTTCTTAAACTTTTTTACTTCAGGGCGCACTTATGAAACCAAACCAAAACTTTGGGGCGCACCTATGAAACCAAACCAAAACTTTGGGGCGCACCTATGAAACCAAACCAAAACTTTGGAGCGCACCTATGAAACCAAACCAAAACGTTGGGGCGCATCACTGATTTTAATATAGAAAATTTAGTCCTATGATTTGATAATAGGAAAATGATTGGAAATTAAAATGTATAGTTTTTTTTAAAAAAAAGAAAGAAAGAGAGAGAGAGAGAGAGAGAGAGAGAGACAGAGAGAGTGTGAGAGAGGGAGGGCTAGTAAAAATGATTTAAATCCCCGAGTAAAGGCACAGATGAAGTATTATCCATTCATGCTTAAAGATTAAAGAAATTTACCTTCCAGTTCAAAATATGAAGTAACCGAGACTTGACTCAGATTTGAAAACCCCATACTTGGTGTTTTCTCAAATAAATTAAAATGGTGCAAAAACTAAAATATAAATATGTTATATAAACTTAATCTTCCATTATCTTGGGGCGCACCAGTGCGCCCGGGCGCACCGTTTGAGAAGCACTGCTTTAGACACTCAAAGGGAATACTTTAATAGTTGAATTCTAAAAAAAAATCTATTTTGTACTTATTCAGAGGAGACAATTTTTAATAGCTAAGTGCTGTAGCATGTACACCCAAATTATAAACAAAAAAAAAACTTGTCGAATTAATGATTGTTTCTGGTTTACTCGTGCTTTTGAGGGGGTGCTTAGTAGTCTCAAACATTATGTAAAACCTCTGTGATACTAGAAACCTTTCAATGTTTAATATGCCAGTGATCAAGGGTTTATCTGCATTTAGCAAGAATTTATCTTACAGTTAGATTTATCGTTTCTTTAATTTTCTATTTGTTTGTGTGGAATGATAGAGAATGATTATATATGTACAGAGTAGAACTTCGTATTTCAAATGCCCTTCTTGTATGAGCAGCCATTCATAAGCATTTTTGTATTATACGACGAGTAAAACTATTGTAAGTCGAGCAAGCGGCTACCTCACACCTAGTTGGACTAAATTTTAAGATTACAAGTTCCATTAAAACTTATGCCTAATGAAGACAACAAACTATCTACTCATCCAAACTCTAAATCCTGCCACCAACCTTCCTCAACCTCACTGAACAATTACTTCATCCACTGACTATCTGACTACTTTTCCAACTGATGACTAAAAACTTTGAAGACCATGACCTCAACAAGACCACATGACCGCGAATACAACATCGTTACTGTACAGACGAACTTATATCTGCCATGAATTACTGACATTCCAAGTTATAGTAGCACAGTAAGCAAGCAGTAGAAGGCCTCTGGTCTAGAACTGCTAGTTACGACGTGCACTATAGTGCGCGGATATATTCGTTGGTCGTTGGTCATGCCTATTTCTAATTTCACACCTTTTAAAAGTTGTTAAATTAGAAATAGGCATACGTTTTAATAGAACTTGTATAAATGAAGGCCTGCTCTTCATATTCACTAATATTTTAAGATTACTAGATTAATAAAATATTATTATTTCTTGCATGCTAATGTAATGTTATTGATATTCCATTTACACTATTTTTTTTTCAAATTCCGCATTTTCCATTTAAAAAATAATTTAAAAACAGACCTTTAAGGATAGAACGGATTATTTATTTTCATATTAATTTCAATGCAAAAAATTGTATCAAAATATGAGTAAATCACAATAAGAGCTCTATCTGGGAACGAATTAAACTCGCACTGTGAAAATCTCATAATATCTCATTCACTGATATTACCTTGTTTCCAGGTACTGAGAAAGAAAACAGATTATTTAGACCGTTTCCATTACAAATTTAAGACTCTTCAATATATCAGTCTGGAGCATTATTATTGGCTATTATTAACTGGTAATCTTAATAACACTGGTAAATGAAATGAATGTATTAAAAATAATCTTGATATTCGATTAGACACTAAATTTCTATCTACACAAATTATATATTGACAGTTGATTTCTAAAAAAATTCTATTTTGTTATAATTCAGATGAGACAATTTAAGTTCCGTTTCCAAAACACGGGTCATATGCATAGGTTCTTTTAAAAAAGTTGCTGTTTATTGGATTTTTTTTGTAATAGTAACAAGCCATACTCTGTATGTAGCTACAAATCATACCATCATTAGTAGAATCCATTACTAATTAGAAATCATGGTAAGAATGAATTCAGATTTTATTAACGATTAAATCTGTAGAAGGTTCATTCAAAAAAATATATATAAAACTGGTAGCCAAGTACATTCAGAATAAAATATTGCAAAAACAAATGACTTCATAAGGAATCTGAAAACACAAAGTTGATTACTAACTACATTCTTTACAAGTTGTAATAAAATAAATATTTCTCTTTAACATTATTTGAGCTCTCGAAATCTTAATATTAAATTAAAGTATAGTCTAAAAAAAGGGTAGTTAAAATACCCTTCATAACTCATAGTATGACATTCGTTTAAACTCCATTTCGACAGCTTAATATATGACAGTTTTTTGTGTTGTCTTTTTTGAAAATATTTTGTATAACTGTCAATATTTTGGTGAAATGCGAATAATCGGAAAAATCATCAATTATTTCATGAAACATGTGCATATTACATGAAAAATTACGATAATATTCTCATTATTAGTAATTTTTTAAGTAATATTTAACAATACTGGTCAATAAAAAAAGATAATCTACCTCATGCATATAGATGTAATACATACATAATCATACAATTCAACGTTATCTTGTCTCGAGCACATGTATATAAAACTATTATTCTTTCTTTACCTAAGTTTGATCTAGCAACGTACAAATATTTCGTCTATATCTGTAGAAATCTTCAGGGATACATCAATGCAAAAATTGATTGTAGCAACATGAAAAACACATATAAACTACATAATTTATATGATTATATGTTCATACAATGTGTGTATACATTATTAAACCAGTTTTTTTCTATTGCAAAATACTTTGCTTACGTCATTACATTCAACTACGAGTACATTACTGATTCTAGTGAAAGTTTAACGAACATTTGATATCAAAATTTGATAACTAAGAAAAATTTTTAAAAAAACTTCTGGGAGCTATATGGAAGAAGAAACTAACTGTAAGTTACAAATATATTTTTCAATTATTAATTATTGAACTACATATCTTACTTCTGTTGTTACTATATTTTTTTTATTGCATTTACTTTGGTTTTTTAAACGTGAATCAGTTATTTTATAAGCCTTTTATTCTTATTAATATTTTTATTGACCAATCCTCGATAAAGAAAGATAAATAGTGTTTAATCATATATATATATATATATATATGTTTTATTAAAAGTAATGCCCAATTTAACTTTTACACTTTTTCTTATCCGTTTTTCAAGCGTTCTCATACTTGACTTCCATGGTTCTGGAACTAAAAACATAAGTTCACCAAAATTTTTATTACTATACACCGACATGTTTCGGTCATCGTTGACCATTTTCAAGGTTAAAGAATATATAAAATTATTAATGATCGAAAAGTGAATAACAATTAAAATAAACTAAAATAAACATAACGAGTCCATAACACATATTCACAACTAGGGAGGTTATCAAAGGTAAAGGTATGTTGAGGTTTCACCAGGCTCTTGGTTACCTTCCATCCGTCATTTGTATCTGGGAAGGTAATCGATTAACTTCTATACCTCTCCCAGACTGGTTCGCCTTCTGACTGCCTTCATATAATTTTAGAATTCTTGAAAATCCTCCTCCTTGGCTGTTAATACTAGGTTGCTTTTCGAGGATCAAGATAGCTTCCAAAATTTGCAATCTGGTGTGGTCATGTTCTTGTTGTAATATTACAGTATTGTCTGTTAACATTTCCCTGGTTAATTGCACTCCATGTGTTAACCTAACGTGCTCTTTGGGTCCTCCGGATGCCAGATGCATGGTGAGCCTTCGTGAAAGCGTGGTTGTGGTGGAACCAACGTATTTCGAGCGTAGGGACTCGCAGTTCCCTAATTTGCAGTTAAACTCATATACAACATTAGTTCTCTGAAGGGTTGCTTTCTTTTGTGGGTTGTTCGTAATTACCATTCTTGAAGTGGCAGAGTTGGCATAGTAAATTCGTAATTCTAATCTGTCATCTGGCTTGAGGCATGATGTATTATTCTTAATAATTCCTTTTAGTATACGTTCATCCGTTTTATAAGCTTCCGAAAACTGGTTTTTATAATATACTAAATGTGTTGCGCCTTTGTTTTCGGGATTCTGTTGAATATCACTACCATGAAGTTTGTTCAGGCAACCTTTCAAGATGGAATCGAATTGTCGATTACTATATCCGTTGTTAATAAGGACTTCTTTGAGCCTATCTGCTTCTTGTTTGAATAATTCCCAACTAGATGACGTCTTATACGCTCTTCGAATGAGGGTTTTAATCATGCCGTCCTTATATCTGTCAGGGCATTCACTTTTAGCGTTTAAAAGTATTCCACTATTCGTAGACTTTACAAACACTGAAGTGACAAAAGTCTGGTTTTCTCCATTACTCTTTATTTTAACATCAAGAAAGTCTAAGCTACTGTTGGTTTCCATCTCATATGTAAACTTCAAAACCGATTCAGCTTCAAAAGCAGATTTAATCTCATCTATATATTCCGGCTTATCCATCATCACGAAGTCCATCCATCATCCACTTGGGGTCACATTTGCAAATTATTATATGTGCAACCTAGAGAATTCGATTATCGCTAGAAATCCAACCTGGAAGTCTCATATATATTGTAGGTACGTTGATGACTGCTTCGTGATGATGGATAAGCCGGAATATATAGATGAGATTAAATCTGCTTTTGAAGCTGAATCGGTTTTGAAGTTTACATATGAGATGGAAACCAACAGTAGCTTAGACTTTCTTGATGTTAAAATAAAGAGTAATGGAGAAAACCAGACTTTTGTCACTTCAGTGTTTGTAAAGTCTACGAATAGTGGAATACTTTTAAACGCTAAAAGTGAATGCCCTGACAGATATAAGGACGGCATGATTAAAACCCTCATTCGAAGAGCGTATAAGACGTCATCTAGTTGGGAATTATTCAAACAAGAAGCAGATAGGCTCAAAGAAGTCCTTATTAACAACGGATATAGTAATCGACAATTCGATTCCATCTTGAAAGGTTGCCTGAACAAACTTCATGGTAGTGATATTCAACAGAATCCCGAAAACAAAGGCGCAACACATTTAGTATATTATAAAAACCAGTTTTCGGAAGCTTATAAAACGGATGAACGTATACTAAAAGGAATTATTAAGAATAATACATCATGCCTCAAGCCAGATGACAGATTAGAATTACGAATTTACTATGCCAACTCTGCCACTTCAAGAATGGTAATTACGAACAACCCACAAAAGAAAGCAACCCTTCAGAGAACTAATGTTGTATATGAGTTTAACTGCAAATTAGGGAACTGCGAGTCCCTACGCTCGAAATACGTTGGTTCCACCACAACCACGCTTTCACGAAGGCTCACCATGCATCTGGCATCCGGAGGACCCAAAGAGCACGTTAGGTTAACACATGGAGTGCAATTAACCAGGGAAATGTTAACAGACAATACTGTAATATTACAACAAGAACATGACCACACCAGATTGCAAATTTTGGAAGCTATCTTGATCCTCGAAAAGCAACCTAGTATTAACAGCCAAGGAGGAGGATTTTCAAGAATTCTAAAATTATATGAAGGCAGTCAGAAGGCGAACCAGTCTGGGAGAGGTATAGAAGTTAATCGATTACCTTCCCAGATACAAATGACGGATGGAAGGTAACCAAGAGCCTGGTGAAACCTCAACATACCTTTACCTTTGATAACCTCCCTAGTTGTGAATATGTGTTATGGACTCGTTATGTTTATTTTAGTTTATTTTAATTGTTATTCACTTTTCGATCATTAATAATTTTATATATTCTTTAACCTTGAAAATGGTCAACGATGACCGAAACATGTCGGTGTATAGTAATAAAAATTTTGGTGAACTTATGTTTTTAGTTCCAGAACCATGGAAGTCAAGTATGAGAACGCTTGAAAAACGGATAAGAAAAAGTGTAAAAGTTAAATTGGACATTACTTTTAATAAAACGTGTATAAATGAAGGCCTGCTCCCCAAATATATATATATATATATATATATATATATATATATATATATATTTATATATATATGCTTTTAAAAACTGGATGTCTGTTTCCACTTGGTTCAATTTCGTGATTTTTCCAAATTACGACATTTTTCTCTAATTCAGAGCTCAACTTAAAAATTAAAATTTTTCGTAATTTGAAAAAAATATAAGACGAAATAGAACCAAGTGGAAAGAGACATCCAGGTTTGAAAAGAATGCATTGAAGAAGGATTGCTCCCAAATTTTACAAATATATGTATATATATTATTAAAAACGTAACCATTGTTGGTAGAAACTTGCTTCTTTATAAGTTTCTGCCAACTGTGGTTACGATTTTAATAATATGTGTTTAGAAAAGCACTGCTACCAAACTTCACAAAATATATATTTAATATATATATATATATATATATATATATATATATATATATATATATATATATAACATAATTTTATATATAAAATTATGCAATTTTATAAAATTCTTTCTTATAAACGGAATTTTTATATTTTTTTCATATATATATATATAATCGTATATCTTACAGATAAGAACAGCTTTGTTTGAAGTGAGGTTGAAGGGAGTAATCTAAAAGTGATATCAAAACAGGATAAAGACGGGCTAGTGATGAAAACAGCGCTCGCCTGACCGTCCATCAGGAATCACCCCGCCGCCTATCTAACTTCAGGAGGCACGAACCACTACAATCACTCTTACGTGCACGATAACGAACACCTACTTGACACTTATCTGCCAATTTACCCTCAACACCTTTTTAGGCGATTCGACCATCTGCATAACAAAAAAAAAAATGAAATTTACATCTTCTATCGAATCTTCTGTCTGTTTGTTTTGAAACACTTATTAAGGTTTCTAATAATATTACCCTTCTTACTTTGTATAATGTCTAGAGAACTCGACCAGTTTCAGGTCCTTCAGGTTCCCATATTCAAAACCAACTGAAGTTGTGGATTTCAAGTTTCTGATAACCTACATCTGCTATCTAAATCATTAAAACCTATGGTGTCTGTATAAAGATGGTGATATTGTGAACCGTTTACCAGCTTTTTTTTTTTTTGATCGGTGATTCTACAGATTCTACATTGAGTGTGCTAAATTTTGCCTAATTTAAGTGCATTTAGAGAAGGGATCTTTAACGAGTTTTTGACATCGTACAGGCTCGGAACCGACGGCTTAACGAAGTACTCAGATTTATTCATCTCCCGCGTGAATAAATCGAGGTCCCGGACCCCGGACTACTATCCCAGAGACGAGTGCGTTAACCACTTAGATAACCTGGCCCATAGTTAACACTAATACTTTAGGTAGTATGTTTATTTCATTATTAAAGTTTTCATTATCGCCTCATCATCTATTTCAAGATTTGTTTGTGTTGTTTTTTTTTTGGAAATTTTTGAATAACTATCTATATATTAGTACACTCATTGTAAATGCCAATATTCAGTAAAATCATTCTAGTTAATTATACTTTGAATACCTCAATGTACATAAAGTTTTACATTCAGCTCCATCTAAACTCATCTAGGTTATAGGCAGTAAATATAAAAAAAGGATAGCATTTGATTCTGATGAATTATTTAAATACTAATTACTTATAAGAAATAATATAAAAACACATAATTCGTTACAAATTTTTTTCTATATGAGAACGTAAGACTATTTTCTATATGATATTACCTACATACTCAAAAATATTTTGAAAAAAATCAGAAGTACAAAATTTACGTTGACTGTTTGCTTCTATTTTATACTCGACCGTCACAGGTGCGGATATTATCGTTCAAATGTTTTTGTTAACTTTTGAAACTGATTGTGTTTTATTCTTTTGAACTTCATTTCAGTACCTTAGTTGTGAACTTTAACATAATAAATTGAAATTTTTACAAAAATATTCATTTCTAAATTTTAGAGTATAACTGTTAATTAAAAAGTAACCTTTTACTTATTAATATGAAACCTATTCTTTTTTAAATGATGTTTTAATTTTAACAAGTTCTGATTTAATTGTAATTTATTTTCAATACTCTAGAATGTGAAAATAGCATAAAGTAAGAACAATGTTTAAAATAAGAAAAAAAGGAGTTTTTTTATCTTTTTGCCTGTAAGGCTATGGAAGTAGTATATTTTTATTCTCAATGTAGGATATTTTGTCACCAAGAAATTTACTACGACAAGCTGGCGTTATTGTGATGAGTGACGCCCTTGTGATGATCTTGTGATGATGATGTGATGATAACAAGGTGAAGTTATTGTGATGATCACGAAGAATCCTTTCTAATTATACTTGTGTTTAATTTTCACATATATAATTTTCATATCGTTGGGAATTTCTTCATTGGATAATAAAACAACAGTTCAAACTGCGTGTTGACTAAAGTTATATATAAAACCACATATTCAAATTATCCTTGATTCTGTTTTCCTATGCTCACCACAGACCCAAATTGTGGATAATCAAAATATCTAATTTATTTCTAAACAGCACTAGTAATTACATCCTTCCCAAACCTACAGGGACCCTATTTCTTTTATCACATAACAGACATTTAACATAACATAGAAGTTTCTAAAAACTTACCTTTCTCTTCTACCATTTTGACTCTAGAATCTCTCATCAATGAAGATGGCTAATGCTCCCCTCTTATGTGTAGAGGTTCATTATTAATTTATAATTTGTTTCTGCTCCTGTTATTATACCACAAGTTAGGTTTTTTAAACCAAGCCTGGGAATTAATTGCGTTAATTATCACAATTAATACGTTAAGTTTTTACAAGATTAATTTTTGTAATCATTCGATTAAAAATTAATCGTAACTCACCTGATTTTAATTAATTGTATCTCGCAATATAATACATTAATATAATCAAAAATTAACCTACAGGTAAAATCCAGTAGACATATTTTTTATTGTTTAAACCAACCCCCTAGTGGGTGATAACGTAAGCCGTTTAGCGGCTATTTGTTCGATCGGTGATACTACAGATTCTACAGTGGGAGTCCTAAATTTTGCCTAATTTAAGTGCATTTCGAGAAGGGATCTTTAACGAATATCTGACATCGTACAGGCTCAGAACCGACGGCTTAACGAAGTATTCAGATTTATTCATCTCCCGCGTGAATAAATTGAGGGCCCAGACTACTAGCCCAGAGGTTTGTACGTTAACCATGGAGCTAACCTGGCCCTCTCCATAGTATAAGATATTAAGTATAGCATCTCCTGGACCCATAAGATATTAACTACCTGCCTGAAGGACCCTATGATTCGGCTAGACTGGACTCTGGAACAGTTGACCAAATGATAACCCTGTCAGACCTCTGCTGCACGTCATAAATATCGAAAAAAACCTGCAAAAACGAAGGATTCCGCTAATTTTGCAGGATATTCAACCCCTATAAACTCTACAACAGGGGTTCTCAGCCTTGTTTAGCCCATTCACCCCCTCGCCATTTCCCACAATGCCATTCCCCCCACCCCCTATTCTTCCCAAGGTAGTATATACACTTTTACAACTTTACAATGATTATGATTATAAGAGAATTTTAAAACTAAAATGCTAATTATAATTATTGATGGATATATTAAATATTAATTTAATCAATTTTTTTTAAATTATAATTATAAGGTCAAAACCTATAATAGCTTTCCTCACTGTAAACCTAGTGTGGTCACAATTCACCCCCTGAAGATCCAAAATTCACCCCTGGGGGTAAATTTCACCCCCTTTGAGAACCCCTGCTCTACAACTTTATTGCTAAATATTAGGTGCTTTTTCACTGACTTTTTCTTTGTAACCTTTAAAGCTTTTAACAGTTTCTGGGTTTTAATTAATGCTTTTTGTATTTAAAACCAATCTACTTGTTAGAATGTCCACCGATATCGGAAAATATTTCGATCAAAAAATTAAGATTAAAAGTAAGATTTACGGTCGAATAACATTTTTAATCTATTTCTATGAAGATATAAGAATATATGCATTGATATGAACCTATGAAAAAGGTTTCAAATAAAAACTGAAACAATGGCAATGAAAGTTTAATTTGAACCTGAAGAACTGACCGAGTCCTGATTAATTTTAATTTTGTTTGTATTTCAGAGTCGCTACTTTTATCAATATTTATATAAATATACAAATATATATATACACTTTTTCGTTGAAAATACGATCCAAAACGGACAAATATAGTTCAATATAGACAAAGAAACATGGAGAAATCAAAATAACACACTTAAAGTCTCTAATTTTTTATGGTTCAAACCGAAAATTAGAGACTGTAAGTGTGTTATTTTGATTTCTCTATGTTTCTTTGTCTATATTGAACTATATATATATATATATATTATAGTTAGTAACGGGTTACAAGCCGTTGCGTCTACAACGTGCTTGGTCTCCCTTTCTCTTTTCTCCTGAAGCTCCGAAAATTTGAGTTTATAAGTTTGTTTCATTACTTTGTGTGCTATGTATCTTCAGTTTTGAACTGTTTTATATATATATCCTGAATTGTTTTCTTGACCCAATATTTATAAGATGTAACTTTTTTTTTTTGAGGTTTGAGGTCCAATGATTTAAACTTATTTAAACTGATTTATCAATAAATTTCCTCTTTGTTTCTGTGCAGATTAAAATGTAACAAATTACCAAATAGTAGTAATAGTAGTGCTAATTGTAAAACAATCATGTTGTAGCCCTGAAGATGACATAAATATATGTCGAAACGTCGGCAAAAGGACTAGTTTAAATCATTGGACCTCAAACCTCAAAAAAAAAAAAGTTACATTATATATATATATATATATATATATATATATATATATATATATATATATATATATATACCACAATTAAAAGAAACGGTCCAGCGGACTTTTTTAAATAAAATAAATTCAAAACGAAGGAAACACACAGAAAGACATAGACATATGTCTGTGTCTTTCTGTGTGTATCCTTCGTTTTGAATTTATTATATATATATTATATTGACTTACAAAGACAGAGTGATTGCACCTATACGTACCGTCATTTAGTTGAAATGAGTGACTAAATAAATCGGTTTGATGTATGAATAAGTTGGAGGCTATTAGAGGTTGAAGAGGCAGTTTGAGAGTGGTTAAATGGAGGCTGAAAGATTTAGCTAGAAGAGGTAATGGAGAGCAGGTTAGGTTGGAATGACCAGTATAACTCCATTAGAAGGAAGGTCCAATAGCCAAGTAATAAGGCAACGGCCCAATCAGCTCTATTCACACTCCAAACCTAATCTCAAAAATTATCTTCCTTCTTAACAAGAAACCTTTTCAGGAATTAGCAGCATTTATGAGGCATTTTAAAACGTTTTAACATGTATTATCTATATGTTGATTTTGTCAGTATCTACTATACAAAGAGAAATATATACTAAAAACAAGGATATTTGTTTATCTCTTTGATCTTGTTCGTCGCATCTATTGGTAATTAGAAAATGCTTATTATTCGTTACTCTCTAAACGGGATGACTTGAAATTGCTATATGACTATAACTAACTACTTTTAATATATATTAGGTAAAATTAGCCTGTGAAGGTCGATAATTATGCATTACAAAACTATGATTAGAAAATAGATGTAATTATTTCTGAAATAAATATCTCCCTATGATGACATTTATTTTTAACTAAATAAATTACCCTTACATGAAAAAATATCGAAACAGTTTCTTTTACCCTCTGGTAAAAGAGTTTTAGTGAATCATAATTATTTAAGAGCAGAATTTAAGTCTACCTTTATATATATTTTTGATAATATAAAGATTATATTGTATTAGTGTATAGCTGAGGGATTAACAAAAATGATTTAATAAATTATATATAATAAAATTTTCTTCCGTATCAAAGACGATATTTTGATATTTGTCGTCATCAGGAGGATAGCATAGCTAGCAGTGTCGCACCCTGTCAGTGTTGCACCTACCTTAAGGTGAGGATGCAAAAAAAAAATAATAATGAAGTAAAGATAAAGCTATATATTAAAATAGAATAAAAAAAAATCAAACATAATAAGTAATAATATAGAAGTAAACAATAATTAAAAGCATACTTATAAAAATAAGTAAATAAATCAGACACTAATATATCAATGTATAAATTTTGATTTTTTGTTATGCATGAGTAGTTATTATATAGTTAAATTTCATTGTTATTCAAAATTATTATTCTAAATTTTATGACACAAGTACAATTTGACATATAATTGATTCCTTCAGAAAAAAACAATCCACTACTGGTTAATGGATTAGTATGATCAAAATGTTTTTTTGATAAATAAAATATCTTAGAAATATTAATCTTTTATCATGATTATCTCTAATAAATAATGGTATAATAAATAATGGCTTCTTGTTAATGGGTATGTTTGATCAAAATATTTTATTGATAAATAAGTGATCTTAAAAATATTAATATTTTTTCATGTTTATCTCTAATAAATAATGGTGTTATGAGAATTCCATAAAATAATATATTGAACCCTAATGTTGATTTTAAGTGAATAAATTTTGAAACTCATTTTTTTAAATTTTCCTTTAGTGTATCTTAGAATTGGGTATCTAACAATACCTGCTCCATGACAATGTCTACTACAATATAATGAGAAAAAAGAGTAAACTTATCAATAAATCAAATCTTGTGATTTAGTGATAAGTTATCAATCATAGATTAAATGAATCAGACAGAGAAAGTAAATAAAATAGATTCGTGACACTCTGGAAAATATTTTATTGAATTGAAATTGGAATTGAATTGAAAAATATGTTACATAATTGAAGCAGTTATTATTATGGCTTATGATGTGTTATCAATTAAGGTGGTAAATTTTCTATAATTAAACATAATACAAATTTGCTTTAGTAAATATAGAATATACTAGATAGGACACTAAGAAAATAGATGAAGTTAATAATAAACTTTATTGTCAATCCAGGTTTTTTTTCAATTGACCTAGTTTGATGAAATAAATTGGAACATGTTGGATTTGTTTGTTCAACAGTTATATTGTCAGAGAACCTTATAAGTTTGTTACAATAATAAATATAAGCTCAGGAAAAGATGTGTGGGAGATTGTGGTAAATTAACTGGCTATGTTGTATAAAATGTTTTTCAAAGCTATTTTATTTCATGTTTAGATTAGTTTTTAATCTCAACGCTGTGATCGTCAGGTACAAATTCTATCAACTGATAATTGATAATTGATTATATGCTAAATTTAAGTAAAATAATAGTAAGAAATGTATTCTCTTCATTTTGATAGGTAAAATAAAACAATTACAAAATGAAAAAGTATAATAACAATAGAGGAACGATTTTAAGCAAATATTAAAAGCAACTACATGTCTAGTTAACAAATATCCTCTATAATGTTGATTAGAAGTACAATAAATATAAAGTACAATAAGACGCAGTGCTATAGTCACCCTCCAATGTTGATTACCCTCTTTAATATAAGGGTCATTATCAAGTTTGTATTATATGGTTATCAACTATTTAAAGAAATAGAAACAATTAGTACACATTTTACAGCCAGGAATTGGCGAATATCCTGATAGAATGTGAGAGCGAATGGGCTGCGGTGAGAGTGGTTAGAGGTGGTGAAATAGGATTACGTGTCTTCCTTACCTCTTGGAAATCTTGCTGTCTGAGGATTACTTTTGGCTCCAGTCTACATTTAATATTGCCCCGAAATATTGTTTCTCAGCATGGGCAGACTGTTATAGGGGTTTCTCAAGAAATATATTTACTGTAGATTATGCCGATTAGTGCATATGTTTTCCCTAATGAAAAATCATTTTAAAGTTGTTTTCGGCTCATATCTGTACTTTTACATAACTGTAAGTAAAGTATAGTGATCGTGAAAAGACCGTCTCGGAAATTTGGTGGAATTGCAAGTTTTGAGACCCTAGAAATCGTATTATGAAGTTTTGTCGATGATATCTATGTGTCTGAGTATGTATCCAAAGTTTATGGCCACGCTAAGGTGCAGAATCTTTGATGGTTCAAATTGATATTTTACACAAAAATCAGTCTCATAGTTTAGATGTGTCCTATTGTTTGGGAGCAATTATGCATGAAGGGAAAGTTACTTTTTTTGCCAAAAGACTATTTTTAGACATTTCTTTTTTTTCTCCTAAACTACTAATTCTAGAGTATTGAAATTTTGTCGTTGTCTTTGAGGCTACGATGTCAATAAAAGAAAAATATCTTCAGATATTTACAATCGGAAATATATTTTTGAATAAAATATAACAATTCTAACTTATAATTTAATCTGAAACCTTGTAAAAGCGATACAAGCCATACTGTTTGATAGATCAAAATGAAACTGTACCTAAAAATAGAAATTTATGCGAAACATCAGATGATTAATCGTTCATAAAATTACACTTACGATAGGGCCATTAGAGTACATTTTCTGTTTTCAGAAAATGGCTTTTTGACACCAAATGGCTCACTAAAAGCAATGAACTTTTGAGAAAAAATAAAACAAAAAATTGAATTTTTTTAAAAAATAATGCAATTTTAATCATGGCAAAGAGCAATAAAGCAATAATAACTGAATATTTATACTCGAGTGATGGTTTACTTGCTATACTTGTGATCTTTGTATTTATTTTACAAATTTATATGTACATTTATTTACATTATTTACATTGACTTAGAAATTTTTTGAGTGAACGCACTGAAATAAAATTGATAGTCCTTTCACTATTTTAGTCTAATTCTTCATATCAGACATTTTTTCTTAATATACATTTACAGCAACCTTATAACAGAGTATAGCACACAGATATAAAGATAATACTCGCTCAGAGTAAATTGAAATTTTATGATTTTTGAAAAAGGGAATGAAAAGTGATTTTTTTTAAAGACTAGCATGCCATAAAATTCCCATTATAACAATTTAATAAAAGACCAAAAATCTAAAACATAATTCAAAAGTAAAAACATTCTTTGAAAATTAAGAAATGAAATTATCCCACATTTTAAATTAAAAACTATCTTAAAACGCCATTTTTTAATTGTTTTTGATATCTTTCAGTTAAAGTAGGAAACTTTGTCTAAATAAGAAATCAGATAACTTATGTAAGAGAACAACTGTCTGAGTGGATTTTACAACCATGAAATATAAGGGCACTAGAAATCAAAAACAAAAAAAACTTCATGTCCTATGCTATTAACCTACTTTAAATTCTCACAAGTCTATAAAAAGTAATAATGACAATTAAATAAAAAACTATTTTTTTTTCTTTGAACACTTATTTAGGTGTTCTCTCATTTCTATGTTGTAAAGAATATGTGACGAAATTTAACTTGAAATTCGCAGAAATAAACTAAGTTTTGAGCATAACTCAAATTAGTAAAATACCATACATGCCTTTAGAATAGAATAATTTTTAATAATTTTTCTTAACTAGGATATATTTTTTATTTAAACTAATGGAATGAAGTAGTCTGCAGAGTCATTTACTGCACTAAATAAGATACATTACTGTAGTATTAGTAGCGTATTTATTTATTTATTTTATCTTTTAAACCAATCCCCTAGCGGGTGATAACGTCAGCCGTTTACGACTTTTTGTTTGATCGATGATTCTATAGATTCTACATTGGGAGTCCTAAATTTTACCTAACTCAAGTGAATTTTAAGTAGGGATCTTTAACAAGTACCTGACATTGTACAGGTTCGGGACCAACAGGACGGCTTAACGTATAGGCTGTATGCCCAGAGTATGTCGGGAGGTTTGTTTGACCAATTTCTGAAGTATGTTTACCATGTGGGTAGGAGAAGGAAGACCCTTACCCTCTAGAGGTAGGGACTTCGATGTTGTGGTTTAGTTTTTAGTCTTGGCTAGTTACCATTAGTGATAAATTAGTTTTAGTCTTTGTCCCCTCAAGGGAATATTCCCAGTACCTTGAGGGTTTAACGTAAGTTGTGCTCATTCTGTATGTTTATTTATATGTTCTGTGTTTAAGCAACCGATAAGGGAATATAGTGTACCTTGTCGGACATTATATTAGTTTTTAGTCTTTTAGCATTCAGTGTTTCTTAGTTATAAGTTAGTTTAGTTTCCACCTCAAGGGAATATTTTAGTACCTTGAGGCGTAGTGATAAGTTGAGTTGGTCTTAATTGTGTATTTATATGTCTTCGTTATATGTGTTCTATAGTTAAAGTGCAACTGGTAAGGGAATTCTGAGTACCTTATCGGTAAATATCTCGGCATGTTACTTGGGCTTTAGCTTGTCTATTACTCGTGGCCTAGGTACCGTTTTGCGGAGTAACTATCAGAATTCGTGCTTAGCATTGCGTTGCTTGAGGTGCCCCTCCATGCTTTCAATGGGGGTGGCTAAAGGGTAACTTGTCAACAAGGCGACCTGGCTTGACTAAGCAGTTATGGCACAAAATGCCGAGGAGCGCGAAGATCAAAACAGGACGGCTTAACGTCCTCTCCGAGGGACGACATACTCAGATTTATTCGTCATACTATTGAATATTAGTAGCATAACTAATTAAAATTCTTAAAAAAAGTGTCAAGCATGATATTGTTATTAAACGAAAAAATATTTGTTATACTGTTATTTAATATAAATTCATAAACCTTAATGTACCTATGTATAATGTACCCGTTATATGTTGTTTGGTAATACGGAGTTATCTTCCTAAATCTGTATAAGTGGCTGGATTTGAAATAAAGAAACAGACCAACGAAACAACTATATTATATTCAATTCTACACTTACGTATCCAGCATAATATTTTCAATATTTTAAAAATACCCTACACATATTTTACAGTTCAATAAGACTTCCTTAATTTATTTTCTATATCGAATTACGTTATTTCAAAATTATGATTGAAATAATTGTTATCTGTTACTTTAGAAATAATATTAAGACACATTAAATACATTTATATACCTAGTTAAAGAATAAATAACAAATCTTTAGTGCATAAAGGTAAAATGAATAAGAAATGTATAGGTTACTTTGAACCATGTAAAAAGAAAGTTTCATTCTATACCAGTGAAGAAAGTGAAATGTTTATTTCTTAACCATAAGGCTGAAAAGAATTTTAAAGTCATTCAAGAAAGAGTGAAAGTAATGGTTTAAGAACAAAGTGTTTTACAACACACCTGCAATATCACATTTCACGATGAATATTTCGCATTATTAAGAGCTTGAATGTGTGCTAGTAAAGAATCATTCATAAGAATCTATAAGTCTGAATGTAGTTAATAGAAAAATAATTATTTCATCCAAAAAAATGAAAAAGATGTTATAGAATACTGGTGTGACACTTTTATATCCTAGTAACATGTCTCTATGATCACATTTATAGTTTCTAATTTTAGTACTGTGTCTAATTTATTATTCGACTTGTGGGTTGTGGGAAAAGTGTGTACAGTTTTTACTTAGTACTAATTTAAGTAGTAAACCACTTATTTAAGTAGTTTTAATTGTTTTATAGTAAAGTAGTTTTATACTTAGATTTAATACTAAGTAGTAAGTGATTAGTTTTAATTAGTACTAATCACATTGCTGGTTGATTTTAGACTAAGTCTACTATTATTATTATAATATGTACTAGTGTATTATTAATATATTTTTTTTTCGTAGTGGACTGAGGGACTAACAATGTCAGACCTCCTATGCTGATTACACTCATGGGAGTATTGCTTGATTCTACATTGAGAATCCTAAATTTTGCTTCACTAAAATGTATTTAGAGTAGAAATGTTTCACGATTACTGGCATTGTACAGGCATTGGTATACAAACACACACACACACACACACACACACACACACACACACACACACACACACACACACACACACACACACACACACACACACACACACACATACGACTGTTTAACGTGCACTCCGAGTAACGGCAAGCTCAGATTTATTCACTGTCTATTTGAATAAATTGAGGATTAGATTGGGTATCGAAACCCGGACCAACCAGTTGACAGGCGTGCATTTTGCTACTGAGTTAACCTGGCCCCTAGGGGGTCAGGCTAGCTCAGTGGTTACGTGCTCGCCTCTGATCTAATAGGACCGGGGTTCGATCCCCACCTGGCCCTCGATTTATTCATGCGGGAGGTGAATAAATCTGAGCACGTCGTCCCTCGGAGAAGGACGTTAAACTGTCGGTCCCGAGCCTGTACGATGTCAGGTACTCGTTAAAGATCCCTACTCTAAATACACTTGAGTTAGGCAAAATTTAGGACTCCCACTGTAGAATCAATCTTCATTGTGTGGTATCACAAAGGGCCAATGCTTGGCCTAAGTGTGTTCCCTTGAGGGACTGCCACTACAACCTAACCTAACCTAACCTGGCCCCTGCTCAAATACACACACACACACACACACACACACATTTTTTCTTACTTTAATTTGTTTAAGTAGGGATCACTGACAGCTGTTTGACATCGCGCAGGATATGAGCAGACTGTTTTATGCCATCTCTCAGACACGGTACAAAACAAATAAAAAATAAGCAAAAATGTTCATTCCTACATGAAAATTCTAGGACCACATCCAAGTAGGTACTACCAACCTAAACTAAATTAAGCTACTGATCAGATCAAACTTGAGCAACTTAAAGCCAGATCAGTTATTTTGTCAGAATTTGTGTCACGGAATAGGATCCATGTGTGATAATATTATACACAATACAGCTTTATGGTTATTTTTTATGGGTGCGTTTTTAGCATTTTTAACATACATAGTTTCTATCAACCATAAAAGTTCAAAAAAATTCTAACTGGCATATTTTAACCCCACTTTAGTATTAAGTCTTGAGAGATATAGGCTACATTTCTATTTTGGCATTCTAAAGTTCTAAAGAGTAAAAGGGCGTGGGTGGGGGGGACCCCTGTCCAAAATTTCCGACCGTCCGAAGAATCCTATTCGAAAGCTGACATGTTTGAAAGACAAACAGGGCCAAAAAGGTGGAAAAACACAGACTGCTACACGTGTTCTGCATACGCATATCTGTAAACAAAACGACCGTATGTCAAGTGTGGAATTATCAGACCGATTCTGGCCGATCTGAACGAGTCTGAAGCTCCAGATTTTATCTGTTGCATCATAATTCGGTAAAAGGAGATCCGTAGAATCGAGGTATGAATGGCTTTCCAAAAATATTTCCTTAAACATTAAAATAATGCATTTAATTAACTCTACGTATACTGTATACTACCCTATATACTCGGGGTTACCTGAAACAAATCTCAGATGATATGCACTCAAATTTAATTATATAAAAAATACTGACGGTTGAATGATAGCAATGTTAGTTTGATAATGGCAATCATAAATCAATCATTCCATTTGAGTGGTTTAAGTTTAACTAAACATATTCCCTTAAGACCAACAAAACATTTTGTTCTTAAAATAACTGTCTATTGTATACCAGAGGTTCCCAAAGTGGGTTCCGCGGAACCCAGGGGTTCCTTAACGGACTGTCTGGGGTTCCGTGAAAAACATTTTTCTAAAATTTTTTTTGTGGGTATGGATTTATCCTATATTTTTTGTGAATCATGAAATCGAATAATGTTTATATCTATATATACCCATAAGTAGAAGTGGTCAAAATTTTATTGATAATGTATTTAGGATGAATCATTAGTCAGTTTTTGAAACTATCTGATTCCCAAATTTCCTGCTATTGCAAAAGTGGCACTTCACACATTGCTACCATTTCCCACTACCTACTTATGTGAAACTGGATTTTCCCTTTAAACTGCCATAGAAACCAAATACCGAAGTAGACTTAATGCTGTGGCTAACTTGAGAATCAAACTCCCAACTATAAAGCCAAAAATTATTACAAAACAAACTCTGTGTTAAAACTGCATTAATAACTTGTGTTAAAAGTAGTTCTCTTTTATGTGTTATGAAAATGTTAAGAAAATATGAAAATTAAAATCTTTTAGTTTTGAATTTTTATTCGAAAAATACACATTGCAGTAATATTACTTTTTTAATTGTTTTTAAACATACATACTATTTAAATAGGTATATGAAAATATTTATATTCTGATTGTATGAAATCATTAGAATCTGGGGTTCCCGGGAAAGTAACTCAAACCAAAAAGGGTTCGGCGTCGAAAAATGTTTGAAAAACTCTCGTCTGTACACACTAATACTTGTGATGAAAAGTTTAGGTAAAATGACTGTTTGTTTTTTCGATTATAGTGGATGTTTATAGTCTTTTTTTTTTGTAGTTGTTATCTCATAGTTCTTTATCATGACCTTTAAGGTTTCCGCACCACTTTGACATTTGTTATCTTTACTCCTTTAGTAAGCGATTATAGCAGCCAGTCAGTCTAATATATACCTCTTGGGTTTCTGTTAAATCCTTCTTCATTTATTTCTGAATAGTTAAAGAAAACAGTTGTTTAATATGTTTTTTTAATGCCATAATTGAAATCAGAATATAAACTTAAAGAGATTTCAATGATCGAAGAAGATAATGAATATATGGTTTACTCAAATAAATTTACCTTTATTAAAAGCAAACTTCCATTGAATGACAGCTAGAATTTAGTACAACAAAGGAAAATAATGTATTTTATCGCTGCAAAATTAACCTGTTCATCTACAATAAATTTAAACCAAGCTTTGCACATTTAACCGTATTTATCAAATAGAACCTTAATGAGATACAAATAAAGCCATTCGGAAATGCTTGACAATCATATAAACATAAATTATTTTATATATGTATATGTAATTATGAATTTTTTCACAGTTGATTAATATAGTTTACCTATTTAATTTCGTAAAACAATTTAATACCTTTTGCTTACTTTTTTTTACCTCAGAAAATATTATTTTTATTAAATTAAAAAATAAAACAGTAAATAAATGGACAAAAGAATTCAGGAGGATGGGAATAGTTCCAAGTTTTTTGTGTAATATTCAGGCTCGTCTCTTAGAGCGAACCGAGTCAAACACATTAGGTTCCGCAATTGTGGGTACCCAGCGTGTCGACGGTAGTGACCTGGGACAAATGATCTGTTCACTGGTTAATCTGTCATGCCGACGGCAAATTTTATTTCCAAATGAAATTGGAACTTTTAAGCTCTTTTTATTTCTAATACCTACACAATATAACCATTATTTGTATATATATATACACTTTTTCGCTGGAAATACGATCCAAAACGGAAAAATATAGTTCAATATAGACAAAGAAACATAGAGAAATCAAAAGAACACACTTACAGTCCCTAATTTTCGGTTTGAACCGTCTCTGAACCAGTGCGCTTGGTTTCCCCTCTGTTATCTCTCCTGAAGACGGTTCAAACCAAAAATTAGAGACTGTAAGTGTGTTCTTTTGATTTCTCTGTGTTTCTTTGTCTATATTGAACTATATATATATATATCAATGATCAATGATCAAACCACAATAAGAAAATGGGAAAACAAGACTAAAATCTTTCAACCGTAACAAGCCATCTTCGTCAGAGTCAAAAACCCAACTGAAACACTAGATGCAGAAAACGTATGGTGAGGAGTTGACAACTATATGAGGATGGAGAAAACATCCTCACCAGATGTTTTCTGCATCTAGTGTTTCAGTTGGGTTTTTGACTCTGACAAAGACCTCTTGTTACGGTTGAAAGATCTTAGTCTTGTTTTCCCATTTTTTATTGTGGTTTGATTATTGATTGTTATTTGACATGTTTATGTGAAATCTTTTTATACATATATATGAATATATTATAGCACAATCGTAATAACGTGCACTGTTATTACGAAGAAAGTAAAAAAGAAACTCACACCATGCATAGGTAATAATTTGTGGGTGGCAGTAACCACGCAGGGTTGGAGTTACTCGTACCTCGGGCTCCACACCTTCCCAGGGACGGCCCTGGTAACATTACAAATTCTAATAATTCACCTTAATTGTACGTTAAAAAGCTAATAAAATGGTCTCCACGTATAAAAATTTAATGGTATAAACAACGCGTTTTGAACACGTAGTGTTCTTCTTCATCCATTAATTAAAAATACAAGGAAGAACACTATTTGTTTGAAACACGTTGTTTATACCATTAAAGTTTTATATGTGGAGACCATTTCATTAGCCTCTTACCCTACAATGAGTAAATACCACATTATAACTGATTGCACTACGTTAGAATTTACATTAATTCAGAGAGCAATAATAAAAATAGTACCACTGAAACAAAAAGCTTGTTAATACGCTAATATCTCCATATCAATTATTTTTTATTATTACACTCTCTACTAGTATTAAGATAGAAGAGAATTGACGAAAAGTGTGCTTAAACATCAACAGTTCATAAAAAAAATGAAAGAAATGACATGTCAAACTACATGTTTAGTAATGGTCTTATATAATGAGATTACAATGCATTCTGCTAAATATTGTACTCATTATAATCTTTAGGTATCCATTTACTGGATAGTTAACATATCTTTGTTAAATGTGGTTTAATCTCATAGGTTTTGAACATGAACACACCCTATCCAAATAATTTAATTATAAATGGCTTCATTCATTACTTGTACAATCTGTTATAATGTAGTATTTACTCATGATGGGAAATTTGAAAACATACGTCTCCACATAAAAGAACTTTTTGTTAAAACTAACAATGTGTTTCGAACACTTAGTGTTTTGCAGACTTACATCTAAAAAACATACATATCTATTAGCTTTAACAACATAAAAATGAAAATTGAATAGAATTAAACAACATAAATACTTGAAAATTGAATACAATAAATTTTCTTTAACAAGAGAAATTAATATGAAAAGTGACTTAATTAAACGTGAAACTTAATAACACATGATAACATAATGAAATATGATGTATTTCTTTTTCCCGATTTTAATTTGATAGGGTTACTAAAAATAACCTATGTATCATAGAATTAAGTTAGTAGGTCATGGGGTTTTATTAAGTTTTTACAAAGTTTTATTCAGGTTCATGTTTAATTAAGCCACTTTTTAGACTATTTTTCCTTTTTAGAAACTTTAATGGTGTTATTCACCATTTAATGAATACTATTTCATTTTCAAGTAATGCATTCTTATGTTATGAAAGCTCAAAAATATCTGTGTTTTTTTTAGATATAGAGCTGCACAAGAACACAAGTGTTCGAAATACAGTGCTAGTTTTAAGATAAAACTGTTTTATATACAGACGTAATGTTTTGAAATACCCATCATAAATAATTTCATCTTATTTTTTTCCCAACTTTTAATTTGGGTTTTAGGGAACTATATTAACTCTATTAAAAAAAAAGTATATTTTTCTTAAGATATAAAAATAAAACCAGTAATTAATGGCATCAGCTTAGCAATCTTAAACGCTTTACGGTATATGTGTCTGAGTACAAGGATAAGAATTAAAAAGGTGACAACTAGCTGACATTAACGTTAAAACAAGAAAAACGAACTCCCCAGTGGTTTGCTTTAAACCAGTCGTTCAAATGGTTAGTTTGAACTAGCTGTCTTTAACGGTAAAACAAGAAAAACGAACTTCCCAGTGGTTTGCTTTAAACCAGTCGTTCAAATGGTTAGTTTGAACTAGCTGTCTTTAACGGTAAAACAAGAAAAACGAACTCCCCAGTGGTTTGCTTTAAACCAGTCGTTCAAATGGTTAGTTTGAACTAGCTGACATTAACGGTAAAACAAGAAAAACGAACTCCCCAGTTTTTTGCTTTAAACCAGTCGTTCAAAAGGTTAGTTTGAACTAGCTGACTTTAACGGTAAAACAAGAAAAACGAACTTCCCAGTGGTTTGCTTTAAACCAGTCGTTCAAATGGTTAGTTTGAACTAGCTGACTTTAACGGTAAAACAAGAAAAACGAACTTCCCAGTGGTTTGCTTCAAACCAGTCGTTCAAATGGTTAGTTTGAACTAGCTGACTTTAACGGTAAAACAAGAAAAACGAACTCCCCAGTGGTTTGCTTTAAACCAGTCGTTCAAATGGTTAGTTAGTAGAGGCTGATAAATTTATCATTGTAAGTTATAAAAGTAATAAATGGAATCAAATTTGTGTGCAGCAGCTGACTTTTAATGCTGATAAATAAAGTATATGATTAATACTTATCAATTGCTCTTAATTTGCTAGAATTCTTATTTTCAGTAATAGAATAAAATAAACTGAATTTAACATTATCTCATTTAAAGTTGACTTTACAAATTATAATCAAACAGATAAACGAAAGTTAGAATCACCTCACAACCATCATAAACTTTTTAAACATCTTAAACATAAAACTGCTTCAAGTATCTTAACCCTTTTGAGGAGCTAAAATATTTAACTAACGCTTCTTATCGCAATTAAACATTGTTGAAAATATTTCAGTTTTATAATTCCTTAAAGCACTGTTAGAGATTGAAGCAAAATTTATGAAAAAACTAAATTACCGATGTTGGTATTCACCAATAACTTATGATGAAAATGTAAATAATCAAACAGTAGTAATCTAACTGGACGCAGTGTTCGGTGTTACTTTACAGGTGTACTATATACAATTTAGTGTGTTATCTACATCATGTTAGCACTTTAGAGTGAAGTCTATCGCTGTTTCATCACTCCCTCAACATTATATATTTCCATACATTAATTTTAATGATAAACATTTAATTTGTACATATGCTAGGAATGACTTATCTAGATTAGGTAGAAAGGTATAACTAAAAATGTTATCATAAATACAATTTTAGAATTGCAACATTTATATATATATGATCAAACCACAGTATGAAATGAAAAAAAAAGACATAAGATCAGTTGGTTTTTTGACCCTGACGAAGACGGTTTGTTACGGTAGAAATATCTTAGTCTTTTTTTCCCCATTTCATATTGTGATTTGATCATTGATTGCTATTTCACGTGTTTATGTGAAATAACAATCAATGATCAAACCAAAATAAGAAATAAAAAAAAAAGACTAAGATATTTCAACCGTAACAAGTGGTCTTAATCTTTTTTTCCCCATTTCATATTTTGATTTGATCATTGATTGCTATTTCACGTGTTTATGTGAAATGACAATCAATGATCAAACCAAAATAAGAAATGAAAAAAAAAGACTAAGATATTTCAACCGTAACAAGTGGTCTTCAACAGAATCAAAAAACCAACTAAAATGCAATATCAGAAACATCTTAGTGAGAGGTTGAGAGGAGTGGGAAGAAAGGGTGGTATTTTAAA
Organism: Hermatobates lingyangjiaoensis; assembly: GCA_026182355.1. Classification (NCBI taxonomy): domain Eukaryota; kingdom Metazoa; phylum Arthropoda; class Insecta; order Hemiptera; family Hermatobatidae; genus Hermatobates; species Hermatobates lingyangjiaoensis. The sequence goes on along the minus strand of JAPFBL010000532.1, from coordinate 20,457 downwards.
AATGTGTAAAGTGCAGGAAAGGACAATCGTCCAGAGAGGGATGTTTGGAGAAATAAAGGAGTACAGTAAGAAAGAGTAAAAAACTATTCACTAGCCGTCAACCCTCTTAGAAGAGACTACTGCCCTCGTGAAGAAAGTATCAAGCTTAAAGAGCCTGTTAATAATGTTTATAATATTGGATCTACTACATATAATCTGAGAGGATTCTTTCTTAAGGATAATATTATCTTTAAGGATAATAATAATATCTTTCTTGAGGATAATATTTCTTGACTACACCGATTTTTCATAGGTAATATGTTCAAAGGTAGCATTGCTCCAATCAAGATTATGACTTTTCATTATTTATATGCAATAATAAGTATTTTTTCCTATCTACTTACGTTGTAAAAGTGTTGTTTTACGTGTGCCTTTAAAGATCTACCAGTTTGTCCAATATAAATCCTATGGCAATTTTCTTACAGGATTTTGTAAATACCACCGGACTCCAGTTTCCCGGGATAGTTTTTTTTATAAATATTGTTTACGTTATTACGATTGTGCTATAATATATTCATATATATGTATAAAAAGATTTCACATAAACACGTGAAATAACAATCAATGATCAAACCACAATAGGAAATGGGAAAACAAGACTAAGATCTTTCAACCGTAACAAGCGGCTTTGTCAGAGTCAAAAGACCGCTTGTTATGGTTTTCTTGTGTTCCTATTTCTTATTATGGTTTGATCATTGATATATATGTATATATGATCAAACCACAATATGAAATGAAAAAAAAAAAACTAAGATCAGTTGGCTTTTTGACCCTGACGAAGACCACTCGTTACGGTGCAACATCCCAAAATGCCAGTCAGAGTTAAGCTTCATAGTGTGAAAACTTTTGAAGGCGACAGGCACGAGCCACAGAACACTGAGATAAGAATGGATAACCTACCAAGACAGCATACTTTAGAACGGAAATCCTACCCACAACCTCATGCAACAAAAAAACCGTGAGTTTCTTAGTTACTGTCAAAAAGTAAAAACTATGCAGCCAAATTAAGCTACCACACTATGAAAAGGGAAGACATTTAAAAGGAAGACCTGTTTCTAAACGCAGGATCACATTTCCAAATATTCTGAATGTTGAATATTTGCAACTTAAAATTTGAATTTCCAGACCATTGATATCTCCTGAATTTATTTATCTCCTGTGTTTTATAAGCTCAAATACTTTATCTGTCTGAAACAAAATGGAGTTTGTGGTAATATACTATTTTTATTACTAGCTTCCTCCCGTTCTTGTTATACACAGTGCTATTATTAGGGAGTTTTTTTCTTATTTTTTTTTTATATTTTCCCTGTTCTAGTTAAACATTCTGTACATTTACTTAAAGAGCTCATAACTTCAAGATAGTTTATCTCGCCGTTTTCAATGGCCTTACCATCCGAATAAAAAGGGCAATGTTATTATCACCATTTAAACCCCGACACATCATTAATCGAAACTCTTATTTCAATAATCCTCCAAACGGAATTTCTCTATTAGTTGTCTCAACGTCTCTCCATATGTATATAAAGTGAATAAAATTCTGTATAATATTCTGTTTATATAGTATATAAAAAGAATTGTGATCAATTTGTTGTATGTTTAGAAGCAGAATCCATAATAACTCCTACTGAAAACTTATAACTATAAGAAGGTACATCATTCATAATTATGAATATTTTACTATCATTTAACCGAATAAATACAATAAATCACTGTACGATGTAATGTTCCTATACGATTATCTCATTAAATTACCTTAAACGGCTGAAATGTATACAGTTGGTATCCTACTTATGACGAGGTGTATTTAGAATGGGTGTCCAGTACTTTATGGTTTGCTGGTTGAAATAATTATCTTATCTTTCTCATAGATTAATCAACTGGACAGACCTTATTGATTTCTTTCTCAGTGTATATCTAAGAGCATACCTCCTAATTGTTTGACACTTAAAATACCCTTATCTGTCATTCGTTATCAAATAAACACATCCAGTTTCTAATATTCTATTTAACTTCAGCCTATTAACTATCAACAAATGAGTGATTCTCATCTTTCTACACTCTGATTCATTAATAAAATTGCATTATATTAATCGTCACTTATTTAGTTCCAAAAAATTATTGATTTGTTTTCTATTGCCATAAATATCTCCATAAACCTTGTCCCGTACCATGAATGAGTAATTCAAAATGTATTGTTTTGATCTAAATATTGGAATTTCGGTACCCTTCTAAGCTCCGCCACACCTCCGACTTAGTATTTCTCTTTCACTACACGACACTGCTGTATATACACAGTAATAGAAGACGTTACTTAAAAATTAGAGAGTTAATATTAACTAATTAAGATGAAATAAATAGTTAAAATTATAAAAAAGAAATTAAAAGGCATAAAATTGCTAAATAAACAGTAAATAAAATATATAAGAAATTACGCCACTTGTATCTTAAATAAAACATAGCAAGAAATTTACATTAGACGTGCTAAGATACAGGTACATACAGGTTTAGAGAGAGAAGGAGATACTGTCTAAAATACCGTATTGAAATAATAAACTAAGTTAATATGATACTAAAAATGCATAAAACTGACAAAAAACAGCAAATAAATTTTATGTAATAGAATTAAATATAAAAAGTTACTTAAAAGTGCAACAGGCTGGCATTATGCATCCTAGAATGTAACCGTGGTGGGAGCCATTTTGTATGGTATCATGATGACCCAAATTACAACCAAACGGACTACGACTGTTTTCATCGTACACGAACCCGGCCATAGGTCTGAGTATATCGCTAGTATTTGGGTTAATGGTTTCAAATATTTCATGCGTTTAGTACATCGAATTAACCTTTTAGAATTTAACCCTGTTTTAATTTTCTTTTCACTTGACCATTGTTAATTAATTTAGTTAATGCTAACAAATCCCTTAAGTAGGAAAGTTAGGGGTTATAGGAAGTCCGGTTTACCATTTTCCCAGCAAAACTCAACCTTCCAACATTCTAAAGTCATTGTATTTGTTTTCATAAATTTCTAATTTCTGTTAGATGTGCAGTTGTGATGTTCTAGTTGGATAAATTGACTGCTAATAGTTTAAAAGCTGCAGGGAATGCGCGGTCTGTGTACAATTTGTGGGCAACCTACAACTGTTTCTCAATAAAAGAGTTAACCACCATGTCTTGTGCAAACAAATAATATGGTACAATTTTCAAAAGTGATTTCTATATTTTCTTTATTTTATTTTATAACTCCACAATGCTTAAGGAATGAAGTGGTTCACCTGCTCTACCGGAGTTTCAAACGATTGCTTTTGAACTTCGAGAAATTTCTTTTGAAGATATTGAATGCTGAAATATTGAATTGGGAAATGTCAGTAACTTTTGCGGCTTTATCTTTTAAATTTATCTTTAATTTCATTGTATTTACTACTAATTAATTGAATGTTCCGTAGAAACAAACAAAGGTGTTTTTGTTTTACGATAGTTGATATTCTAGATATATAGTTGTATTTGTTGTATATTGTAGTAAACAAATATTTTCAATAAATAGTTTTAAACTTTGAAAATGATGAAAACATTTCGTTGAAACGTCGCCTGAAATCAGAAAGTATTCATTAAGACCTAATCCTCATTAACTAAAGTAGTATTTTGAAAATTCATTGGTTAGAAACTATATCACCAATTATTGGTTATGTATATATCACCAATTATTGGTTATGTATATATCACCAATTATTGGGTATGTATATATCACCAATTTGTTTATATTGGCTATTATTCAGCAAATTCAATTCATTTGCCAGATACAAACAAATATTTTTTTTCAGTTTTTAGATTCCTTCAACTTTATCTGAAAGGCTTTTTTATTCGATTTGATACAAGGTTTAGAAAATGGATATTGGCTTATTAAAAATTCTGATTGCACTGCCAGTTGTCCATGGCATCTGCTGTGCCTCCCCTTTTTTTTCCTCCTGATAACGTTTGAACCGAATATTTCATTGTGTAAGTGTGAAATCTCATTGTATATGCTTATTTAGTTTATCTCTCAGGACTTTTAATATAGATATACAAGTTTGTTTAGAAAATTATTATTGTAATAATATATAGTTAATATATTAGCTTGTTAATGTGTAAGCTTTAATTATTTTGTTTTAAACCCAATTAATCTGCATTAATTTATATATATATAGGATTATGAAAATTTGCGTTGGTTCAAAGATATGTTGTTGAACTAAGGGTAAGATGAGTAAAAAGAGCCGTAATATATTTTGAAGGGAGATGGAGATGTTTAGGAAAGCTTTCAAACGATTTGGGAACCCTTTTGGCACGTCTGTCGGCTTTGTAGAGAGAGAGCCCTTCTGAGGGAGTAGCACGGAGTTTTAACTCTTTCTCGAGGGCCCTCTTTTGAAGCTCTCGACAGCCCAGTAGACTTTCCATCTCGGTTCAGATTCAGCTGCCATGTTGGATCTACTTCTCACTCTTTAAGTTTCTCACTCGCTTTAGTTTTGGCATCAGTAGGCGGTTTGAAGCACTTGGAAACAGGTCTCTAGTAAAACGACCTAATACGTGACATTTCTCTCATTTCTCTTACTTCCTGTTTCCTGGCAATCTTCATTGTAACTTACAGAGAACCGTCTCTAAATTAGTGTTAAGTCTATCTCCTTTAATTTATTTGTTACTCCATCAAGTAAATCAATTCTCCGATACTTAACAGTTACAGAAGCACGTTTCAATTAATTTTACAACATTTAGAGCTATTCCCTTCCCAAATTACCTAAAACCAATGATAAAGTTAAATTAATAATGAATAATTACTACGATTAATAAATCTAATGCTTTTGCAGTAATTAATGAGCTTCTATACAAAATCAATCTGCATATATTGAAATTTATTCCCAACCTTATCAGAGTGACAATAACATTATATTGTTAATTCATGAAAATAGATCAATTTTTCACCAATTTTACACTTGTATAATTTTGCCTATTAAAACAACATTAATATTAACGTGAAATTACTGATTCAGATGTGTTTATGGTACATATGTTATGATATTATAATTGGAACTTAAATTAGGAAAATCAATATATTAATTTTATTATAGATTGATTTAATTCTTCTGAATCAATGATAATTTAGACCCTCTATTTATTCACGCGGGAGGTGAATAAATCTGAGTACGTAGTCTCTCGGAGAGGACGTTAAGCTGTTGGTCCGGTAGCCTTTACGATGTCAGGTACGCGTTAAAGATCCCTACTCTAAATACACTTGAGTTAGGCAAACTTTAGGACTCCCAATGTAGAATCGCCGATAAAAAGAAAAAGACCATAAAGGGCTGATGTTTTTTACTTGCTAGGGTATTGGTTTGAAGAATAAAAAAAAAATTGTGTGCAGAATGAGACCTCCAGGGCAGTACACAATGGAACAGACTTTTTTTTCGAGGATGTATGTATCGCGTAGAATGTCTCACCACAAAAGTGACAACTGTGGCTACTAATTCTCTTTTCATTAGAGCAGGAAAAAGTATTGAAACAAAAACAGACAGTGACTGTTAGAATATAACAGATTAATATTATTCTTGAGGAAAGAACAGCTCTTTTGGAGTTCTTCGTTATTGAACGGGTTTTAATGCGAGAAAACACAGCAACTCGTTATCTCCTAGTGACAACAAATATTGCACTACGTAATGCTCCATATAGACGAATTTGGAAAATTTGAAAAGATATTAACTAGAAAATCAGAAAACAGAAAATCGACCCTTATAAGATTAGGTATGCCAACACACCATTTAATAGTACATTTTATAATTACTACCATGTTGAATAATCAATTTAGACCTGCTTTGAGAGTCTAATGCGAAGGAAAATCGTATGAGCTAGTTCTAAACCCTTCATAAACCTTAATAATTCATATATGTAATAAACTTATATGAATTCAATCATTCCAAATAAAGTTTCTAATGTATAAATTCATCCATCATTCAAGCATAAATATTTAATCACCAATTCCAAAATCACATCTAAAATATTTATCTATTTTAGCTAACTAAACTCTCGTTATGAATTATTATTTATTAATCACTCTACTTCATCGCTCTAATCACACTACTTGCCCAAAACTGAAGTTAATTTAACTTAAAGCAAGTAGAATACATAATTCAATTTGTTCAATAACTTTTGTTCAATAACTTCATTATGGATTATTAGTTTACTGTAACGTAAGGATTAGAATGGATAATAACCGTGCTCTAGTTCATTATTTTAACATATTATTCATGCTTAAATAGTTGCCTTAAATTTTTTAACCTATTAAGTTAGTTAACATAATTAATATGATTGTTGTTTTAACTAATCTACTTTAATAAGGATATCAAAATCCCCATAGGGTTTTAGTGTTCGACACATGTATATTCTGCGTTCATGTTTGCGTTTTGCGTTCAATAAGAACCAGCTTTCATAAATATAAATATTAAATTAATTGAACTATATTTAATATATTTAACATTAAATATGCATCAGAGATAACCTGCTATTATCTAAATTTATTTAGTGTAATTGTGAGTTTAATAATGAAAAATAAACTTTTATGTAAAACTTGTTGCAATAATTATTTTCTTATTTTCAGCAATACTTATAATTGATTATGGCAATATTAATACAAAATTATAAATAAGAAATGCTTACATTTTTACTTAACATCAAAGTGATTCAAATATTTCTGGTCGACAGATTAATATTATTTTTTGTTAATTTGATCTGGTAAAGTTTTACCAACGTAATAATGGTATCGTAATATGAGATATTGATACAACGTATTGTTTTTCATTTCTTGCCTATAATTATAATTTAAACAAAAAATACTATCTATGAATCATTTTGAAATAAACTATAAACTATTCGAATAAAAATGGATAGTTTAAAAAAATGAATAAGTTAAGAACATGAACAAGAACAATCATGTACATGTAACACGGAGACAACCCAATCTCCTGGACACTTGGTTTATTGGTGTTAGATCAGGGAACCACAAAGAGTGGCTCTTATTCGCAAAGTTTTACTTTGTCTAAAGAAGTGGCCTATTAAGCCTTCCTTATTAATCACACAACTATATTATAAATATACACATTTCTTTTACAGTTTTGAACTTTAAAAATATTTTAATAGCAAGATATTTCATACATACTTTATCTGAACCACTTTATATTATTATTTCTGTGATATGGACTTAACCCAACAAAAAATATTTATTTCAAACAAAAAATTGTATTTAAATGCAAAAATAAGAATTATTGTACAAAAAGAGTAATTAATGCATGAAATACAATGTGGGACATGCTGAAATAAAATTAAGAAATAAAAAGTAAATTATAATTTCATGTTTAATATTCTATCCTCTTAGTATGAATTAGGAATATTTGATAGCTAAATTTTAACAAATGTCATTTCACTTGAAATTTAGTGACGACACTTTATGTATTTTTACATATATTACCTCATGAGGATGATGGTAATGGAATGTCGCTTGAACAGCTAAATATCCTTTCATTGGATTAAACGATTTGATAAGGAAATATAATGGATTCATATTTCAAATTGTGTTATAAATTCTTATTTACTTGTTATAATTTTCTTGCCAACACTCAACCTTGGCTGCTCAGTCGTTTTGGTGATGCGCTGACCAGTATAATTAGGCTTCTCTAGAGAGCTGATCTGCACTTTGGATGGAATAGTCTAGCATTGATGTGTTCGACTTTGAATAGGGACTTTGGCGACTTTGATGTGTTCTGCATTCATTGTATCGAATCTGCCGAGCTGGCATTCACGGGTTGGTAGAACCTTGATGAGGTGTAAATGAGATACTAAATAATCGTGCCTGTTTTCATGCGGAAGGTCGTAACGCTTACTGCTCGAAGAGGTAGGTTTTGGTTGATAGGACCTTAGGTGACTAAGCGTTTCCATTTCTTGCTAAGAGGATTGTTAAAAAAGACGTTACTTTTCTCATTCGTCTAATTTGCTATTAATGAATGCTCTTAGATGATGTGAAAGAAGAGGAGCATCTAGTTTTTGGCATCTTTATAGCTTCTTTGGCCAGCTTACCTACCTTCTCCTCACCTTTGGTGTCATGTTGGCACCAAAATTGATTTAAGTGTTAGTCAATATATACGGATATTTAACTGTTAGTCTCAGCTGTCTGAGAGTGTGGTCACAGACGCGTTTAATGGGCTCAGTGGACATATATTGTAAGTAATAAGGTGCGTATATACATACTTGCCTACTGTCATATTATCGCTGGGTAATCATAATTCCGCATTATAAGGAAGTCATACAAATAATTTATGTACAGTTATTTTAAATGCTTTACATTTAAGTGGTTATTCATTGAATGTATTCAATCGAACAGAGGTCATGGTATAATTTGATTTCAAGATATCAGGCTGTTTTAATTTAGAGAAAGTAAAATTTGTTATTAATTAAATCGATAGAATAGGGACTTTACAAGTATCTAGTTAATTGAATTCTTGAGTTTAGTTCCTACAATTTCATAAACAACTAATATTCTACATTTTAACTATTTAGCGTGTTTACAGAACGCATTTAACTGTTAGTCAAAAGCCTTTGCGATTTCTGGTTTTTTGTTGAAGATTCCTTCCAGAAATAACATCAAATATGCACAAAATTGAACTGTCGGATGAAGAATATTTACGGATATTTATTGAAAATCACACAAACAATGTCTAGTAACAAAACTCGTGGGAAAGCCATATTATTGGGATGACCAGACTTATGTGAGCTTACTAATCCAAGAGATGATCAAAGGCAATGTTACTCACTTCAGTGATCAAATGCAACCGCTGTTTTCAACATGACTATGGCCGATGTCTGAATAAATTAGTTGATTCATAGCTATACAGAAATCAAACAATGTTTTCACTACAAAATTATTTTATAAATTGCCAAAAAAACAGAGAACCATCCAGGTTAAGTTTTTATGACAAATATATGGTCATATAACCCTCTTGAAGATGCACAACGTGTGAAACTGTGTGTGTCTTTATCACCTATAAATAAGGTGAGACGGATTATCATAATAATTGAAATATTCGCCTTAACAGCATATAATCAAAAGCGTTATTATAACTTTTTGCTTCAAGAAAATTGGAATTGTGTATACTAATTTCTTATTTTAACTATAAACAATCAAAATTTTGTCAATTTAAATTTAGGTTTAGACAGATTTCTGGACTTTGAAGACTATTGTTTCAATGAAAAAACATAATGGAAAAGCGAGAGCCTTTTTAAAAATTATGGTCATTTTTTTTTTGCAAAACAGAATAGCTTTTAGAGTGAAAAGCAGAAAATTGGGCAGAAAGGGGTTTTTAGATGAAAAATGTATAAGAGTGAGTGAAGTAAAATTGGGATATATATGGAGCTAATACAGTAAAAAGCAGGAGGGGCTTGCGCGCCACAAGCTGTCTGAGAGTGTGGTCACAGACGCGTTTAACGGGCTCAGTGGACATATATTGTAAGTAATGAGGTGCGTATATACACACTTGCCTACTGTCACATAACCTATACTACTCTACTTTTAATTATAAGGCATAATTTGTTTTTGCTTTCAAATTAACTATTCTACTAAGTAAAGGCATTAAATTCAGTTAGTATATCAGCAACACCAGACCATTACATATGAATGCGAGCATTTTTTTAATCCATTTATAACTATTAATTATAATTTGTCATTTTACTTTTTAATAATCATAAATAACATTTTTTATTACTAATCTGTCTAATATAGCTCTCATTAACGTTGTAAGGTAGTACACCTCTGCTTCATATGGGTGTAAAAAAATATTAATTTCACACTTCTTTTGTTTCAAATGTTTAATATATATTTATTATATATTATATATATATATATATATATAAATATATTATATATATGTATATATGAATTAAATACCACCATAAATAATTATACAGTAATTAAAATGCTCTAAGGCCTTTTGTTACATCATCAGAGAGCTAAATTAAACAAACAGAAAATATATAATATGTAACAAGTTAACCTGGTCGATTGAAGTCTTCAGGATTGCTGGCATCCCTGTCTGAATTTAATGTTCCTAAAATTAAAGGAATCTTGATCTGCCTACTTATTTCTTTTATTAATATTTCATCTAGTTTGTAAAGTCCCGGACTATTGTTCATTAAATTTCCATAGAAGTTCTTTATAAGTGCACTTTCAATAATATTTCTCCTCCTTTCTGAAGGTACAAACATTTATTCCTAAGGAATATATGTATATATGTATATATATATATATATATATATATATGTGTGTGTGTGTGTGTGTGTAAACACTTTTTCTTCTTCTTGGAGTTTGGTCGGGTTAATATACGGAATCACCTTTTCGCCCTGAACCCGGAATCACCTATTAACTCTGACCAAACTCCAAGAGAAACAAAAAGTGTTTATTAGTAAATTGTAGTCAAGAAAACAATACCTTATTACATATATATATATATATAGTTTTTTAAATATTTATTTTTGATTATCTGATCTATATATTTTTTAGTGTAATATTTTTTTATTTTTTTTAACTGATTCCCTAGTAGAGGGTTAAAAACGTCAGCCTTTTATGGTATTTTTGTTTTACCGGTAATTCTACATTAGGAGTCCTAAATTTTGCCTAAGTCAAGTAAATTTAGAGTAGGGACCTTTAACGAGTTGCTGACATCGTACAGACTCAGGACCAATGGCTTAACGTACTCCCCAGGGAACGACATACTCAAATCTATTCACTTCACATGTGAATGAATCGAGGGCAAAGTGGTATCAAACCCCGACTTACAAGTTCAGAGACGAGATGGTTAAACTGAACTAACTTAGCCCCTGAGCTATATATTAACTGAATTGGAATTTTGTAGAATTAGGCTATCAGAATAAAACATATATAACACATAATAAATCCTTGTACTTAAAAGGCTGTTTAAAAATCGATCATTATTCGCGAAAATGCAGAAATGAACCGTTTTTCAACATATGCTATTAATAAATTAACTGTTAATGAACATTTACTCAACCGATACACATTCTCTCATGTCTTTAAAATTTATCTTCTTTATTTCTAACTACACTTTGCTATTACTTCATTATCTTCAACACTTAGTTTTCCGTCAAGTGCTTTCTATATTTTTATTATCTTTCTACAATAATTTACCTTTCCTTGCTTTTCATTACATGTAGAAATAAATCATTTTTTTCATTTATTTGACTGTTTGATTGATTTTATCTTACATGTGATTTGGTCAGCTTCTTTTCCAGCTAAACCCTGTTTGCAGTAAGTTTGTTCGGAGAATCAAATATCTCATTTTAAAGATTATGAAAGCTGAAACTGTAAGCTCATTTTCATGATACATGATTCAAAGAAGAATAATTTCGTCACTAAATCACTGACTAAAACAATATTTTAGTAAAAACCTAACATATTTTCTAACCCTCTCCTGCCACGTTTTTCCTGATGTAGACCGTCCCTACATTTCAAGTAACCTACTGTTCTAGTTAATATTTTTCAATATTCAGCGTGTGACTTGTATAAGTTTTCATACTATAATACCCTGAAATGTTAACTGTTAACAGAGACACAGGATTTATAAACACCTACCACATGCACTTCAATTCATCCACTTTAGCAACATGAAACCCAAGTGGTGTAATGACATTACAAGACATTGAGTCCAAGTAATTATTATTTCATTATATTAAATTTTTATAATTTTCTTTCTATATTTTATCATTCTCAACAGACAACAAGTTGCATAGTCTTTCCTAACAATATCTAAAAAATCGACGTTCAACAACTTATCAGTGTTGTCTGTACGATGTCAGCTACTCGTTAAAGGTCCCTACTCTAAATTTATTTGACTTAGGCAAAATGTAGGACTCCCCATTTAGAATTACTGGTCAAACGAAAATACCATAAAAGGCTGACGTTTTTAACCCGCTAGGGAATTAGTTAAAAAAAAAGAAAAAAATATTACACTAAAAAATATAGCTCAGATAATCAAAAATATATATTTAAAAAACTGTATATATATATAATAAACTACTGTTCTCATTCCATCTGTTGTCCCTTGACATTAAAATATGAGATGCCAAAGTGAATGAGTTAAAATATAGCAACAGTGAATAAATAATGTAATGCACCATGAAGAAACAGCAATGTTTCTGAAAGTAGCATTATCAGATTTGGATAGTCATAATTCAGCCATAAACTAAATATTTGAAATATTTTGATTTTTTTTTTACTATTTATTTATTGGAACTAAAGATAAATTAAAAATATATTACTTCAATATTTTTAATATATTTGAACTTCTATGAACATTATAAAAAACTGCCTAACAATGTATGAGTATATGTGCTCCTGATTTTAATTTAAATATTATTAATATAAGAAATTGGTTCAAGTATACGAACCCTGGTCTGTTAGCTTGGTGACAGTAGGTAAGAAACTGCTCTCTTTTGTGACACAAAACCCTTCCGCCATCTTCCACCTCTTTTTCAAACATTCATAAATATTTCATAAACTCCCACACCTGGATTCTTTGAGAATGTTATATTTCATTTCAAGGAAGCGTATTTCTTCCCCCCCCCCCCCCCCCCCCCACACACAACTCACAACCCTTTAAGCATTGCTTTCTATCAGTGTAATATATAATTCTCGAGACATTTCCAAGTTTAAAATATAAATGTTGCAGTTTTACATTCCAATATATGGTGCACTATTTATGAAAAGAAATAACATATTTCTACTTTTTTTTTGTGTCACAAAAAGGTCGGAAAAAAATTTCGGTTCTGATTTTCTATTACTTTTATATTTATGGATTCCCTTCACCTTTCAATAAGTCCATTCCATTCGTACTGTCAGCATTCCATTGAATCCAGACCACATCTTATAATATCCATTGGTTTTCCTTGTCTAGAATTTCAAATTTATTAATATGAAAATTCAGTTTTTAACTTGTTTTCATGTTATTAAATATTGATAGTAAATTTTATTATAGCAATAAGTTTTCTATCAATATTTATATGCATACTGACAGTTTATATTTGAATATTGTAATCTATAGGTTCCTAACTTTGAGTATAATATCTGTAGAGATAGCTAAATATTTATTTCACACTAAAGCGGGAAAAATAATTAATGGCAGCAAATCTGAGAAGTGTAATATACAAAATCGGTATCATTGTAAATAAAAAGCGTAATATAATTTCTAGTTATTTTAATAAGAAAATATATTTTTGACCTGTGCATTCTAAATGACTTAATTACTATTAGTTTTGGTATTAATCAAGTTTTTGACATCTATAAATCAAAAAAAGTTTTATAACAATCAATCCCAGCTTGTTAGCTTAATACATATATTATATTCACTATAAAAGCGGAAGACGGTCCGTAAAGAGATATTTAAAATTTCAAAATCGATGATGAGTAACACACAGAGTTAAGAGAAAAACTTACTGAATCATACTTTCGGAGATTCTGTCATCAGGAGTTAGCCTGCATTTATGTATGTTACCTGCGTTGTGTTACCAGCGTGCTTGGTCTTCTCTCTCTCTCTCACGATCTTTGTCTCTCTCTCTCTCTCTCTCTTCTCTTTGTCTCTCTTTCTCCTATATATATATATATATATATATTTTTTAAAATTAAAGTAAAGCCTCCAAAAAACAACAAAATATTTTTAAATTTAAACCGAAAAGGAACCAAGGGCCGACTTTAATAAACATGATTAAATTTCGCCATCTCACAAATTAAAAAATTAAAAATATTAAAAGGGGGTGGGTGTTTTGGGCTTCGCTTCAAACTACTTCTGGATGACGGACTGTCGAAATATCGTTGTGAGTCTTTTTTGTTTTTCTTTTTCCTTGTGAATTATTTTTAATTAAAAAAGTTTTGAAAACTTCAAATATAACCCAGTTGGGCTTGAGGAACCTTTTTGGTTATGGGTCAAGAAATTCCCCTTCTAAATTTTGATATTTTTTTTTCTTGTTTAATTTTATTGTATGTTTTTTTTTCCTTTCCTTTCTCTTTTTTACTTTTCCCTCCCTTTTACTAAATAATTTTATAATTTTATTTAACCTAAACGGTTCACGTTGAAGGTCTGCCTTTCATTGTATGGCCAGTTTAATGGCCAAGGCCATTTAAATCTCCGTTCCTTATTCTTTTTTATTTTCTTTCTTTCTCTTCCTAAACCAAGAGGAAAATCAGACGTGAGTTTCGTCCTTTTTTTTGTTTCTAGTTAAAAAATTAATATTAGTTAAAATGACAAGAAACTTAAAGGAAACACTTACAGTCTCTAATTTTGGTTTGAACTGTCTTAGGAGAAATTTGGGAAACCAAGCGCACTTTAGGAAAGGTTGGAGACAGTTGGGTCCTCTCTCAAACATAATGTGTTAAAGTTAGCAGCAACTTTTTCATTGACGAGTAGTTCAGTTAAGTGTAGTACCTCATCACCTACATTTTTATGTCTCTCCTTGAATTTCCTTGGAAAATACCTACAAATCACCATATGATGGTTAGATTAGGTTAATATTATTACCCTATAGAAGGAAGTATTATTGTATTATCAGGGTTAAAAAAATTTATGAAAAAATTAGTATTATTACCATACAATGGTAAAGTTCACTAGAAAAATACCTCCAGAGAATATCAAAAACCAGAAAACAAAACCCCCAATAAGCGAAAGTTAATAAATACAGAACAAAACAAAAATAACAGTGGTGTTACCAGCTTGAGAGATGTATTTTAAGCATGAATCACATTTCATCTTTTCATACCATATTAAAAGAAGTGATGTGTATAATGTTTTAAATATTTTCTTTAAAAAGGTAGGTTAGGTTAGGTTAGGTTGCAGTGGCAGTCCCACAAGGGAACACACTTAGGCCGAGCATTGGCCCTTTGTGATGCCACACAATGAAGATTGATTCTATAGTGGGAGTCCTAAATTTTGCCTAACTCAAGTGTATTTAGAGTAGGGATCTTTAACGAGTACCTGACATCGTACAGGCTCGGGACCGACAGTTTAACGTCCTTCTCCGAGGGACGACGTGCTCAGATTTATTCACCTCCCGCAAGAATAAATCGAGGACCAGGTGGGGATCGAACCCCGGTCCTATCAGATTTAAAAAGGTAATACAAACTACACATTTTTGTTGTCTTCTTTTTTTTATTGTTGATTATTCTGTTTTTTTTTTTTTGCTGGATATTCTGTTGAAGTATTCTCTCAGATTTATTTATAATATCAAAAATCTTTTAAATTCTTTTTAGCCGTTGTAATAATCAAAGTTGTAATGCTATAAGTACGTCTGTCTATAAAAGTAATAACACTGTAAATCTTAGTTTTGTTTTTCTTATATCTTTGTGATGTAGTTTATTGTGATGTTTTTTTTTTGGTGTTTGATGTTTTATGAAGGTATTTTTTATTGTATATTAATTTTCAATAAATTGTTTTTATCCTTGAGAATACCGAACAATTTTTGGTGGAATTTTTGCTTGAAATAAGCAGTATTATTTCGGACAAAATCCTTGATAATGAAAATACTATTTTTATTTTCGTGGTAAGAATCCGTTTTGTAAGAATCCGTGGTCGAGAAGCTCTATAAATTATTAATTGATGCATGAATAAAGCTAACCTTGAAAAGCACTATTTTAAACAGAGAAGCAATCTTGTATATAGAATTCGATAAACCGGAGCTGATTAAATCAGTGATATGGCAAACACACAATGAATCTATACTATTTCTAACTTGTTTATATTTTACTTCTTTCTAAAGAATATGGATTTATAATATCATTCTTTAAAACCAGTACTTATTTTCAAATATATAAATAAAGTAGAGATTTCTTTATTGGGTTATACTATTGCAGGTGTTTTATATTATTGGTGTTTAATTGATATATTCTGTTAAAGTGGTTACATGCATATTTAAACTGTAAAGCAGTTAACTCTGTATAAACCATGACCATACTATACAGGTACATGAAATATAAATAATAGAAATATAAACTATGTCTGGAAAAGAAAACTGGTTGGTATTTTTCTATTTTAATAATGGAAAAAATTGATTTTTTTTAAAAAAAATAGTACTAATCAACTTATCTGAGCTTTCGTCCCAGTAAGTTTGAAAGGTTCTATAATTAATTCTTTAAATACAAATCAATTTATTATCTACGGTTAGACATACAGAAAGAGAACAAAATCTTTTAATGTTGCTTGTAGAGTCACTCGATGAATTGCATCAATAATAAAACTGGTAACTTAGTGAATTCCTCGTCAAAATATAGGTTAGGTTAGGTTGCAGTGGTCATCCCACGAGATGAAACAAACAACGAGATTGGCTCTTTATTTGATACCATACAATAAACATTCTTTATTGGCAGTCGTAAATTTTACAGAACTGAAGGATGTTTAAGTAGTGATTATTTAACCAGAAGCACACATTGTACAGGATTTCTGGACTATCCGAGAGACGATTGACTCGAATTTTTTTTTTGCCCCCATGAATAAGTCAAGAGTGAACCAGAGTGAGTACGAACCCTGTACCATATACCTGTCCACAGGTGAGCACGTAAGCCATTGGACTATCCGGTCAATATATATACAGTAATTCCTCGCTAGTTCGCGGTTCAGTTTTCGCGGTTCAGTGTTTTGCAGGGTCCTGAAATGTTCAATTAAAAATTAAAAAATATAAAAAAATATTTAACTGTAATTGCACTAAAAAATAAAAAAAAGTACAGTACTTAGTATTGGAGAAGAAATGTTTCCTTTTCTTCTGATTCTGAGAATCAAATGTTTCCTTTGATCTGATTCTCTAATTCTTATCGACCAATTTCGTGTTTACCACGCCACCCACGCCCTTTTGAATCTACGAACTACACATTAGTTTTTGTTCAGATCGCGGTAAGAGCAGTTAGTGTCTTACGGTATAATCTCGTGGTGTGTTCGTAAGTGTTAAAAATTTTTTTTACCCTTCATAATGCCTTCAAAACGTGCTTCATCGTTTTCTGAATCAAGTGAACACAAGAAAAAAAGAAAATGCTTACAGTTAGTGAAAATGACTCCATTGAATATGTTGAAAGAGGGTAATAGCTATGTTTTCGTAGCAAGAAAATATGGACTGAACGAATCCACAGTTCATTATATCAAAACAGAAGAGGCCAAAATCCGTAAAACTACGTCTATATCCTTCTCTAAAGATTGAAAAAGGATTGTGAAAATGCAGAATAAGATGATAGTTAGAATGGAGAGTGCACTTTCGGTGTGAATTCATGATTGTTGAGAAAAGAATATCAGCTTGGATGCCAATATGATCCGTAGGAAGGCTAAAACCTTATGTATGATCTTATGAAAGGGGATAGTGACGACGACAACAAACAAGACGATAATGAAAACGATCCAATTTTTTTTTTATTAATTATTTCTTTTTTTTTTTCATTTTTATTTACAACACAGTACAGTATTCAGTAAGGTCAGGATTCTCTCTCTGCTGGAAAGGTCGTTGTTTGAGCTTTAGAGGCTTTAATAAAGACGTCCATTATTCGCTGATTTTCGCTTTTCGCGGGTGTCTTTCATCCCCATTATCCGTGAAAAGTGAGGGTTTACTGTAGTCCCATTTCTGGTTTACTTACTAAGGATTGGAAGTTGATTTTATCTTACTAATTTACTGTGTAATATTTATAAGTACATATAACAAAATTTCACAATAAACTAGTGAAACAGAAAACAACGTCCAAACCGCAGTAATTAATCACAAAAATGACCAAATGTTTCAACAATAACAAGCGGTTTCGTCGGAGTCACCGCCTCTGGATACTGTTGAAAGATGTTAAACCTTTTTTCTATTTTTACTGTGGTTTAGACGTTTAATATATATATATATATATATAATTAATGTTATAGCTAGAAAACACCAAATGAGACTATCATCGTTCTTTCCGACTTTTTAGCCGTCTTCAGGAGAGGAGGAAAAAAAGAAGAAGAAACGCGTTTGCGCAGACGTGAAAGCGTCATCCGACCGATACAAAGTGACCATATGTATATCACATTTTGTTGAGAATAATGCAGTATTTTATGCTTATCATTTTCGTTTCAATATCTTCATATTTTCCACTTACGATTTTAATTTTTGCATCTCCTAATTGGTCCAGCAAACCACCAATGGCTGGTGTTATGTTCTTTGCGACATGTTTATGATGTAATTGAGACAGCTCCAAGATTACAATTAAATATATTTTCTATATGATATTTTAACATAGTCTGTTAACATATGCCTGTTAAAATAGTTTCTTTCTTTTTTGTATATATTATTGATGTCATCACGTAGTTTTTTTTTCATTTAAATAATCTTTATATTAAAAAAAGAAATGAAATAAATGTTTATTAAGAAACTATAGGTACAAAATATTTAATTAACTTTGTATTTTCATTGTTAGTGAAGCACTTCAATTAAAAAGTTAATATTTATAGGTTATGAACTTGTTTTTCGGCACTTGCTTTTCATATCTCACTGAACTGTCTCATTTTCCCTCTCCCTCGCTCTTTCACCATTTAAGTGAGTCAAAATAAACTGGCCCATAAAGTTTAAAGGGCGCACTAATTCGGCCACAATTAATTATAATGGTTGGATGTGGTGATAAATAGGGCGGTAGGTCCTAGGTGTGTGGGCTGGAAAAGGGCCAACTGTGGAAGGGAGATACTCTGATAGGGCAACTCCTTGCACCTCATGCCAAGTCACTCCCTTCCAATCTCCTTCTCCTTATCAATCCACTACCTTTATTTACGAACAAAAAAAAAAAAAGGAAAAGTAAAAATTGTCTTGAAAAGGAGGGACTAAAATTCGATCAACTAAAACCCTTCTGTAAATTACATCCTTTCTTCTTTTGATATTACAGCCATTTAAAACCCTAAAATTACAGGTTTCATTAAATATTCATTTTAATAACTTGTTATAATATTTCAAAATTCTTTAATAAAGATAAAAGAAAGAAATCTGGTTTTTATAGTATTGATTTTGAATTGAATTGAATATCCAATCTTTTTTAACTTGCGTATTTCCTCCAACAATTTCATCTGCAAAAGTAAAATATTTTTAACTTTTTCTCAGCCTTTAAACCTAAATTACTTACAAAACATTAACTTATATTTTACTTTTATTTATAATACATAAATTAATAGTAACTTACTATCGTTTCCCTTCTCTTAATTTTTTTTCTTTTGATAATTTAGCTGTCAAATAGAAGAGTAAAATATTTTTATTGATAAGGAGATGCAAAATCTTCAGCACTTACTTTTTATATGCCTCCAGGAAAATTCAGCAATGACATTTATTACGACTAACATTCTTCTTTTATCATGATTTGAAGTTTTGAGAGATTATTTTATGTTTTTTTTTAATGATGTTCGTGTTGTATGAATTTTCTAGTGTTTAACAATTTGGTTAGAAAAAATAAAACATTTTAATATAATTTTATGGATAGAACAATAGGGACGATTTTTATGTTGCAAAAAAGCTTGGTGGAAACAACTATCTAAATGTACATCAGTACTAAGGTTCAAGTTAGGTTGGCAGTGGTCCCACAAGGAACACCTTAGGCACAATTTTGGAAGCACAATGAATTTTTAATATTAAATATTTTCTTAACTTAAGTTTTTAATAGGGAAATTCTTTAAAAGACCTTACATATTAGGTGGGACCGAAGGTTTAAATTCCCAGGGACGATTTTAATTTATTTTTTTAATTAAATAAATGGGGCAAACCCAAAGTTAAGGCGGGTAACCACTAGTTGGCCTGGACCCCTTTGGGAATCAATTGGCTTAAGAATACTCAAGGTCACAAGTGATCAGGGACAGGTGTTTGGGAGGCCTTTATATTTATTTATATGGAACACATCAAAGATTACTTCTCGACCAATCGTTAATTGTCTCCTGTATATTGTCTCAATAAATTTCACTCTTTTAGTTTTGAATACTATACTCTGGTCACTTTTATGGATGCTTACCTGCGCAAGTATTTTCATAAGCCTCCTTTCCTCACAAGTTAACCAGTGCAGCGTCCTGTTAAATATACTATATTGATCTCAGTTGGTTTCAGATAATGGACTTTGTATATCTTCAAGCGACTACTCTTCATAACTAAACAGGATTAATGCATTACTTGTGAAATCTGTTATAGTGTTGCATTTACTCATATTGGGGAATTTCAAAAATTACACATCCTCAAAAAAAATAGGTTAATATGAAAACGAACAACTCGTTTAAAACACTTAGTTTCTTCATCGGCTTCACATTGGGACCAGGTTAGCTCAGTTGTTAACGTACTCGCCTGGGGGCCGGTAGTCGGTTCGTCCCCCAACATAGGGTGGGG
>JAPFBL010000531.1:0-269785 GCA_026182355.1 Hermatobates lingyangjiaoensis | reverse complement strand
CAACCTGAGAAGAGGATGATCAAGGGTAGAGGGAAGAGAAAGATTTTTAAGAATTTGGAGAAAATGGAAAGTGTCTTTGCAGAAAGAAGGTTGGTTCTGAACTAGAGGCTGTAGGAAGTGATCAATGAAGGCGGAAAGTCTTTCTGTAAGGCAGCCATAACTGGAAACGATAGGTCTACCGGCGGGAGGGGAGTCAGGCATGTTGAAGGGCTTGTGGACTTTAGGGAGCAGGTAGAAAACAGGACATCGGGGATTTGAGGGAATGAGGGTGTCAATATCCTGGGGAGAAAGGCCCTCACACACAGCTGATAAAGGTTCCTCTGTAGTCCTCATGGACCGTTCTGTCTACCACCGTGAGGCAATGAAACAACTCTCTAACTCATCTTTTTATCAACAGCTTTCTTCCAACCCTATTCCTCTTTTCCTCAAGAACTTAGTTTCTCTTCTTAATAACAGTGCTGTGTGTGGGCCTTTCTCCCCAGGATATTGACACCCTCATTCCCTCAAATCCCCGATGTCCTGTTTTCTACCTGCTCCCTAAAGTCCACAAGCCCTTCAACATGCCTGACTCCCCTCCCGCCGGTAGACCTATCGTTTCCAGTTATGGCTGCCTTACAGAAAGACTTTCCGCCTTCATTGATCACTTCCTACAGCCTCTAGTTCGGAACCAACCTTCTTTCTGCAAAGACACTTTCCATTTTCTCCAAATTCTTAAAAATCTTTCTCTTCCCTCTACCCTTGATCATCCTCTTCTCATGGTTGCCATGGACGTCACTTCTCTCTATACTTCAATCATTCATTCTGAAGGTCTGGACGCTCTGCGATACTTTCTTGATGGCAGAACCGCACCCGTTAATCCTTCCACATCCTTTCTAGTCTCTTTGGCTGATTTCGTGCTACAGCATAATGTCTTTCAGTTTGAGGGTCGTTATTACCTTCAAACCAGAGGCACAGCTATGGGTACGATTATGGCCCCTTCTTACGCTAATCTTTTCATGGCCAAATTAGAGCAGGATTTCCTGGCCACCTGTCAACTTCTTCCACTCCTTTATCTCCGTTTTATTGATGATATTTTCTTCATTTGGCCCCATGGCAAACATAACTTAGAACTTTTCCTACACTCCTTTCAAAATTTCTGCCCCTCCATCACTTTCACTTACGACATCTCCGACAGACTTATCACCTTTCTTGACGTTGACGTTACTTTAGACAATGGACACTTCTTGACTTCCGTACATATAAAACCCACCAACTCCCAACAGTACCTCCATTACAATAGTTGCCATCCATCCCATGTTAAAAAGTCTATACCTCGATCCTTGTCCCTCCGTATTCACAATATCTGCAATAATCTCCAAGACCGCAGACATCACCTTAACCTTTTAAAGGACAAATTTTCTGAACGAGGCTATCCTCGCTCCTTCATTGATAGTCGTGTTTTACCGGCTGACATCTCCCACCAACCCAGACCCAAGAGGGATAGAAGTAACACTTCCTTCTTCCTGACAACCTACTTCCTGGCGCTTATAAGCTTCGTGCTGTTATTAAGGAGTCTTTTCCGATTCTGTCTACTTCTACTTCTACTTCTTCCATCTTTAATCACCCCCCTTCTATTTCCTACCGTAAACTGCCAATCTAAAAGCATTTTCTCTCATATTTCCCCTCAGCCTTCCAATCCTGTTCCTGGAATGAAACAATGTGGACGCCGTGGCTGTCAAACTTGCCTGATTGTAAATCCTAATCCTTCCTTCGATTCCCCTCTCCACCATAGTTCCTACCCGGTTCAGGTCAATTCCTCCTGTACCTCGAGCAACTGTGTTTACCGACTGGATTGCACTCAGTGTGACTCCTTTTGCGTTGGCTTAACTTCTAATAAGTTGAGCCTTCGTATGAATGGTGATAGGGCTTCAGTCGGTCAACGCAGTAGCTATCCTGTAGCCATCCATGCGAACTCGCATGGACTCAGTTTCAATGACTGTTTCAGGGTTCAGATCCTGAAACAGATCCCCGAATCCAACAATAAAGTTACCCTAAGAGCTTCAGAGGAGGCATACATATGCTTACTTGATGCTCGCTCTTCCCCCGGACTCAACCTCAACCGATAATTTATTTATGATTTATTTATTTATTTATTATTTTTTATTTATTTATTTATTATTTTTTATTTTACTTTTTATTTATTATTTTTATTAATTTTAATTTGATTTATCTACTTTTTTATAATTTTTTATAGTTATAATTTTTACTCGTTCCTTTTACGTCTTAATTTGGCTCTTCATTTCCTTCCCTCCCTTCCCCCGCTTGGTGGTAAGTGGTGGGGTACAGGCTGCGGTTTCCGAGTTCAGTACCGCCCTGTCTTCCTGCGGGACTCTTCGCTCTTCGCTCTTCGCACCTCCTGATGACGACGATTGTCGAAATATCGATGTGAGTTATGTCTGTGTCTTTCTGTGTGTTTCCTTCGTTTTTTATTTTATTATATATATATATATATAATACCGTATGTACTTCGTATATTTTATGTACCCACTTACTTTGATATGGGTATATCATATAGATAGAGAACGATCCAAACTGAACACCAACAGTTTATGAAGTGTTGCAATACAGAAAAATGAAAACACAACAAATACATTTTCATTCCGTTTCAAACATCTTCACGACAATAAAGAGAGGAAAGCCAAACGCATCGATAGAAACAGTTAATTTCTTTATTTCCATATATATCATTAAAATAAGTTTGTATCATTTGCCTGCATGCATTTTGCCTGGTTTCATTTTCTTAAGAATTTTTGTTCAGTTGCAGTAGTATGTATAACTTAAAAATATTAACTTTACTGTTATTAATGAGAGTAACAGTTCAAAATATTCGGTTTTGAATCTGAATTATAACCCTTTTTCATATGCTCACTCACTCACACTCAGTCATAAATAATGTTATCAGTTACACTCACTCGTTTTTTCATACATAAATATACAGTCTGGTATCATTTTATTGACAGCAATAAATTTAGTTTTGTTAATGCTATTTAATTTAATAGATTTAATAAAAGTAATATTATGTTTGAGTGCAGGGAAGTTTTGTGTGAAATTGTTGTGTGCTTATATTTATCTCGCCGTGTTAATTAAACCAGTGACATAAGTTAGCTGGGCAGGGAGTGGAAAAACATATCAGACTTACAAGTTTTGTCGAGTGTAAACAAACTTGCACCCTCGCCAGCCTTTGGCACCCCCACCCCCTCTCACCCAGGCTGCCTTTCTTTCTTCAGTAACACACTTAAATTTGAGAGGCACGAAATTCTTGCCTGCCTTAAAAACACAATTACTTCTACTTCTTCTTCTTCACTTTATTAATCAAAGTTAACTAAATTACTGAATACTTTTACTAAAGCAGAGGAACAGTCTTGTAGTATTGAGGTTTAAGAAGTAAAACTTTAGCAACTATACAAAGCTGTAATTATACACTTGACTGACGGGGATTGAGATTGGTAATATTAATTAATACACTATAGTAAGTGAGATAATAAACAGTCATATATCAAATCACTAATAAACGTGTATATGTGTGACTATGTATGTATATGTATGAATCAGTTTATATGTGAAACTATATATCTGAGTATAATATATGTATGCGCATATGTGTACGTGTGTTTCTACATGTTATGTATACACTCAATTTTAAGTGTGTGTGTACGCGTTTTGAGTTTTTTTCCCTCACAACACCAACTCTGTTATGAGGGAGTTTATTTCTAACCACATATATCACACTAGGCATAATAAACTAAAATATACCAAGGAAATATTACACATTTTAAGAGTAAATATAATATTATATCATTGAATTAATATAAATAAGAGTAATATACATTATGTACCTGAAATATTTACATTAATTTGAATTTTAGTTGTATAAGACAGTTTTGATTTCACTCACAACACTTTCAATGAAATATTAGATAAATATTTTGAACTCATGCACGAATTCTTTTGTTATTTATTTATTTTGTTTGATAGGCTAATCTTGCCCTGTAATATTTACTGTTTATATTAACCTTTGCCGGTAAGGATAAAATTTTGATCAGTCATAGATTAAATGGTTCCATCTCTGTTCTCAGTCCATCACATATTAAATTTGATTTTCGAATGATATGAAATGTCTTTAAGTATTGTCCATTTTGTCTAAGATTAAGAGTACGTATGTGCAAGAGGGAGTAAGAATACGAAGAAGTGTGTAATGTGGATGTAGTGAATTTTAAACTAGTTGATTATAGGAAATGTACTTTCCTGTAGAGACGAAGTAACGACAGTGATACAGTATACAGAGTGTATACAATATACTACATTAATCTGTATGCCATACAGTATATAAATCAATTTTTAGGAAAATTGAGATACTTGTTAGGAAACAGGTATACATATATATATGTTGTAAACAGGAAAACGATCCAAAAGGATAACAAACGTTTCACGATGAATCACAAACACTGAACTAAGGAACAAACAGACTTACTGTCTCTAATTTTCTGTTGAACCGTCATCAGGAGAGTTGAGATAGGGACACCAAGCGCACTTGTGAAACGACGGTTGGAGACCCAACCGTTGAAGGTTGAAGGTCTCCAACCGTCGCTCACAAGTGCGCTTGGTGTCCCTATCTCAACTCTCCTGATGACGGTTCAACCGAAAATTAGAGACAGTAAGTCTGTTTGTTCCTTAGTTCTGTGTTTGTGATTCATTGTAAAACGTATATATATATATATATATATTCATTCAGTCTACGAGTATATAGAAGCTAAGAGGCAAAAGTTTATGTTATATGAGGCTTCATGCTTGCTGTAATTCTTTGTTGACAGTGCTGTCAACTTAAACCAAGTGACCTTATAAAAGGCCACCTTTATATTAAATCAAGATGTATTATAAGAAAAAAGACAAACAACATTTATACAAATATGGCTTTGTAACAACTGACCATTTATAATGTGATCTCACTTACCTGAGTAAAGGTATTCTTTTGTCTGTACCTGTAACAATACAAACATATCAATAGTAACATAATTATAATTAAAATGTATGTAGTACTCTTTCTCTGTCATTCTTGTGATTAGCTCTCAGTAAATAATTCAAACACGTGCTTTATTAATATCAATACCAATGTCAATCTATAGTTCGAAATGAAGTTAGTGTTGTCAAGTAAATAAGCTAACATATACTGAAATACAAAACTATCGCAAACAAACATAAATAACCATGTTACTAAGGAAATTCCTTAGTAAAACCACAAAGCAAAAGGAATACCTGGGTGCCTCTCCTACCCTGCTTTCTCAATATAATAATTAACTATTAAACCTGAAATGTTCAAATGAAGTAAAATAATTAAGCTGATTAACAAACTCATGGATGAATAAAGTATATTTGATTATATTTATTCGTTTATAATTATAAATTTTTTTTATAAAAATATAAATACGATATTTGTTGGTAATAACGGCAATTATTGTTTGACACTTATTGTTGGGTTGGTTTTGTTTTGTAGTATTATATATATATATATATATATATATATATATATATAAATTAATAATCAACAATAACTCTTGATATAATATATGAATTAAATACCACAATAAACAAATATATTTTAATTAAAATTATCTAAGGTCTTTCGTTACAACATCATCAGGGAGTTAAATGAAACAAACAACAAATATTATAACAGGAGGAGAAATATTATTGAAAGTGCACTCATAAAGAACTTCTATGGAAATTTAATGAACAATAGTCCGGGACTTTACAAACTAGATAAATTATTAATAAAAGAAATAAGTAAGCAGATCAAGATTCCTTCAAGTTTAAGAACATTAAATTCAGACAGTGATGCCAGCAATCTTGAAGACTTCAATCAATCAGGTTAACTTGTTATTACATTTTTTGTTTGTTTTATTTAGCTCTCTGATGATGTTGTAACAAAAGTCCTTAGAGCATTTTAATTAATATATATATATTTGTATATTGTGGTATTTAATTCATATATATATATATATATATATATACGAGGTGTGTAAATAAAGTAGTAAGACTGATTTTTTTTTAATTTTCTATTCAAATATAATTACAATGTGATATCGTCACCTTCAAAATAGTTCCCTTCGGAAGCCACACAGCGCTGGAGACTGTCCTTCCAATCATTGTAGCATTGCTGGAACTCGGATTCTGGAATGGCCTTCAGCTGGTCGGTTACAGCAGTTTGTATGTTTTGTAGTGTCCCGAAATGAGTTCCCTTGAGGTGATTTTTCAATTTCGGGAAGAGGAAAAAGTCACAAGGACTCAAGTCTGGTGAATAAGGAGGCTGAGGAGCAACAGGAATGTTTTTACTGGCCAAAAACTCGTTTATTGAGATGGCAGTGTGACAGGGCGCGTTGTCGTGATGCAACACCCACTTGTCTTTGATGTTTGGCCGCACACGAAGGACTCTGGGGAAGTACCAACTACTCTACAACTACTCTACAACTGTTCCCCGATCATTCTGACTGTCAAGCGTCGATCTGAACGCACAAGGTTCCGTACTCTGTTGACATTTTCATCGGTGTTTGCACTTGAAGGCCTTCCGCTTCGTGGTTCATCTTCAATCGACTCTCTTCCTTCTGAAAATTCCTTAAACCACCGAAAAACCTGTGCCCTTGATAAAACACGTTCTCCATAGGCCTCCTGAAGTTTTTCAAAAGTTTCGGTTGCATTATGTCCAAGTCTGAAGCAAAATTTGATTGCACACCGCTGCTCAACTTTGAGGTCACTCATTTTTAAAACGCTCAAGAAAAAACCATTTCACGAAAACCAACGCTACGGACAAACAAATGACTGTGGCGAGTTCAGATTCATACTGGAGGCGCATCACACGTGCACCTGACGCTACTCAAGGCCAAGCGTCTCCAGCGTTGCCAGATCGAAAGCGACGTTGCCAGACTCACTACTTTATTTACACACCTCGTATATATAAACTAGAATTTAAAAAGAACACATAGAAAGGAAACCACTGAACTCACTACTATATTTCGATGTCCTCGTCTTCAGGAAAAGAAGTGAATCGCTCCAAAGGCTGATAACGACTGACTTGGCGAATATATATATATATATATACAAATAAAGGAAACGGTCCAGCAGACTTTTTTAAATAAAAGAAATTCAAAACGAAGGAAACACACAGAAAGACACAGACATGACTCACATCGATATATGACTGAGTCACCGCCCTGCCTTCTTCGGGACTCTTCGCTCTTCACTCCTCCTGATGACGACGATGGTCGAAATATCGATGTGAGTTATGTCTGTGTCTTTCTTTGTGTTTCCTTCGTTTTGAATTTATTATATATATATATATATATATATATATATATATATATATATATATATACCTCATTAAAGATCTTGCCAACATTAAGTTTAGTATGTTTCCTACATACCTTTTCAAGGTTTCGAATGCTACCTTTCCATCTCTGTGGTATCATATAAATTAACTCACCGATTTAACTCACGTCGGACATGTAATATGAAAAATACAATTAAAGATAAAAAAATCGGTGAGTTAATTTATATGATACCACAGAGATGGAAAGGTAGCATTCGAAACCTTGAAAAGGTATGTAGGAAACATACTAAACTTAATGTTGGCAAGATCTTTAATGAGGTATGTTTAAAAGAAGGTCTGCTCCCAAAGTATACCAATATATATATATATATGTATATATATAATTATTAAAGCCATCGTTAAATATTTCTTAGTTGATCATTAAAGTAGTTATGTAATCTTATTACTTAACTATATTTAAAACATTGTGTAAGAGAGAATATAAGAATGTATATCGGTGAGTGGTTTCTTCGATAGAAAGAAGGATCATTTTTCATTTGTTGGAACTTGGATAACATCACTCGTTATTCGTAAGCTTAACAGACTCGTTTCGCTGCCTCCTTATCCTCCATTTCTTTTACACTTTCTCTCTACCTCCAAGTATTTGTCCATTTGTCACTACTCTTTCCATCTTTTTTTTTTCTTTCTTTCTAAAATGGTTTTTTAAATTAATCTAAAAACGGTGAACCTTTAAAATTGTTTAAATAAATTAAATGTGCCATTCTTTTTTTTTTTTATTATTTAGTTCGTAGAAAATTAAATTCGAAAAACTCGTTAATTTTAAAATTTTCAGAATTAGTTTTCTTCTCATGTTTATTCCTTGATAGATATTTCGGTATAAATGCATTTTTTTTGGAACATGATTAATAGCTGAAAATATGGTATTCATTGCAGCTAATAAGAAATTTAAGAAGCCCACATCCACTTGAAGGTGAGGCACTTGAAACGATCACTGTCATTGTAAACGTTTTTCAATATTCTTACAATTAAGCTAAAAAAAAATAAAATAATTAAAATTTAATTAAAATTAAATTAAACCAAAAGCGGTCAACCCTTAAAATTGTTTAGGTAAATTGAATGACCATTCTTTTTTTTTAATTATTTAGTTGATGGAAAATTAAATTCGATAAAATTAAAAAATTTTTTAATTTGTTAATTGAAAAAATTAAAAAATTTTCAAATTTTTAGCAGAGGTTCCACTTTTTACCAAATTTGTTCCATTTTTTATAAATTATTTTTTTTACATCATTTCTGCTTTATTTATTTTTTCTCTCTTCTCTGTTTTATTTACTGTTACTTTCCTCTCTCAACCATTTTTGTTTTTAGTAATTCTGTTTATTGCCTACACTCTGTGTTGCCTGTTATCAGAACTTAAATTTACTGATAATATTACTGTTATTTGATTTTAATGTATACGTAACATACATACTACTACTACTATTCATACTACTATAATGAATGAAGATATACTATTATACTATATATATATAATCTCCAAACATTGTTCTTGACCTCTTCTATATTCTGTTATTGAGGGCTAGGTCAAATAAAAGAAAATAAACTCCTTCCTAGGCCGACAATTCAATTTATTTGTACATCATCTTCAGGGCTAAAATTAGAGTAAGAACTATAATACATTTACCAAATTTTGTTTTGGTAAATGTATTATAGTCCTTACTCTAATTTTAGCCCTGAAGATGATGTACAAATACATCGAAACGTCGGCCTAGGAAGGAGTTTATTTTCTTTTATTTGACCTAACCCTCAATAACAAAATATAGTATATATATATATATATAATATATATATATACTATATAGTAGTATATGTACTATATATATATACTATATAGCAGAGCTTCTTAAACTTTTTTATATTGCGACCCCCTTCAAGCTTAGGAAATTTTAAACGACCCCCTCCTCCATATAATGAAATATATATTAACCGTAGATGTAGATGTAATATCGCACTATTTTACAATGTAAATAAAATAAGGATTAAAGAATACGTACCCATTCATTTCACATATATATAATTATATCAGTATCAGTATCAGTATCAAAGCATCAGATCTTTGCGACCCCCTTTCAGTAGTCTCGCGACCCCCCTGGGGGTCGCGACCCACAGTTTAAGAAGCCCTGCTATATAGTAGTATATGTACTATATATTATATATTAGACTATATAATATATAGTATATTTTATATATGCTAATATATAATATATACTAATATAGTAGAATGAATACTATAATTCATACTACTATAACATACTACTACTATTTATATTGTAGATATTTTACTTGATATAACTTTGATAATAATTCTGATTTGGTTGCTTTGTTAACAGGTGACGATGAAAGATGGAATGAGATTAAGTACCAATGCTGCTTTTCTCCATCCAATCAAATACAGAGGAAACTTGCACGTCATCAAAAACAGCCATGTTGTCAAAATAATAATAAATAACGACACAAAAGAAGCATTGGGAGTAGAATATATAAGAAACGGAGAAAGATGTACTGTTTCTGCAAATAAAGAAGTCATCATATCAGCAGGAGCTATTGGATCTCCTCATTTGTTAATGTTATCGGGAGTTGGTCCTAAAAAAAATTTAAAATCTGTTGGAATAGATGTAATTAAAAAGTTGCCAGTGGGATTTAATTTAATGGATCATCCAGTTATCGGTGGAGTTGTTTTTACTATAAATGAAACAGTAGCTGTAACAACAAAAAGTTTGACAAACAATCCATATACAACGGAAGCTTTTTTAAAACACCGCGAAGGTCTTTATTCATTGCCAGCAGGAATAGAAGCTTTGGGCTTTGTTGACACTGGAGACAGTTTGAACAGTTATCCAGATATCGGGATCATGCTGAGGTCTGACACCCTGGCAGTAGAAACAAACAGTCGAATTGTCTACGGAATGCAAGAACATCTGTACAAAGACACCTTTAAATGTCTTGAAAAGAAACACGGTTTTATTGCTTACATCAGCCATTTAAATCCTTCAAATCGTGGAAGGATTTTCTTAAACAGTTCAAACCCTTTCAACAAACCGCATATATATACTGATTATTTTGAAAAAAACGATGATATATCGACACTAATCAAAGGTATTGATTTTGTTAAAAATTTAACTGAAACGGAACCATTACGCAAATTGGGTGCGCAGGAGCACAAAATTAAAGTTACTGGTTGTAGAAATTTGACGGATAATGTTGAATATTGGCGTTGTCATGCTAAAAAGTTAACTTTTAGCAATTACAATTTATGCGGTACTTGTAAAATGGGACCGAAGAATGACAAGAGCAGCGTTGTTGATGCCAGGTTACGAGTTCACGGGATATCCCGATTGAGAGTAGTCGACGCGTCCATCATGCCAAAGATCCCCGCAGCCCACCTCAACGCCCCCACAATCATGATCGCTGAAAAAGCCGCCGACATGATCAAACAAGATTGGGCTTCAATTCACTGAAACCTATTTATAATTTATTTGTACATACATCATTTTTTTTAATACATTTTTTTATAAAAAGTATACATGTTTCTTAAATAAACCCGCTACCAACTACCAATATACGAATTATTCAACTAATTTTTGTTATATTATAAAAATATAGTATATATTTTGTTCATTCCCAAGAATTTAAAAAAGAATAATTTATTAAATCATTATATTAATCCAGTAATATGGTCACTTTTAACTAAAATGTGTGCCAAATAAAAAATGAGCCAAGTTTCTCACACATAGAACAACAGTAAATGTGAAAGTTTATTTTTGTATCCATTGAAAAGAACTAATAAATGATTCACAGCCTTGTTTATTTATTGTTCTTTTGTTTGACGAATAAAGTGCAAACGAACAAATCACAGTCTATTCTTAAACTGAAAAAAAAAATTAATACAACACTTGATTAGTAAATCAACAAATGATCATTGCCGATTTGACAGTTTTTTTGTTTGTTTGATATGTTAAGATCTTGACGATGAGATTGAGAAATATGATACGTCATTGTTAATATTGAAATAAGGTAACTCAAATCAAACAGTTTTCAACAACTGAATTAATCTTTTAATAACATGGTATGATTGAAATAATTGTCAAATTATTTTTATTTTATTAGTTCGTGTATATGCTTACATTCTACTTTTGCCTATTTCTTTAAACAAGATGTTATTTCACGATGGTTGTACAACTTTTAGTTGATATTTTGTTGTTTTATTATTTTCTTTAATTTTGTAGGCTTTTAAAAAAAAAAATTTAAACAAATCAGATCGTTAGCTTGTGAACCTAGAAGATTAACCCACCCACAATTTTTTTTCGTTTAGTTCTATTTATTAGACATTTAATAATAATTCGATTTTTATGGATAAATTAATTTGTTTATAAAAGGCATGAACATAAAATATAAGAAAATATGATTAGAAAGAGGGGAAAACACTAAGTCTCCGTGCATATCACAGACCATACAACTACTGAAGAAATGTGTTCTATGATGAGGGCATTTAAATCAAATGATGTTTGATAAATATATTTCTTTTTATAATCACTGATTTGAATAACGAGTATTTAAGAATTGGGAAAAAAAGTTTCAGTCTGTAATATTGATCATTTGTCTTATTCTCATGGGATGCCGATAAATTTTAACAGTCTAAGCAAACATAGGGAAATATTGATTTAGTGTTATTAGGTTTTAATAGATTCATATAGGATAGGGAAAAGTCAAAATCACCAGCGTTCATCTTCCCGTCAATTATCTAAATTCAGGGGTGATATAAGTAACTCATTTACAGTGTCTGTTGAGTATGAGGAGAACTTATTTGAATAATTTTACATATATTGTAGAGTTTCTCTATAGAGAAAGAAATTATTCAGTAAAGAACCCTCCGTTTAAGGCATGGATTCTCAGTGGGAGTGAAATTCAACCCCAGGAGTGAATTTTTGGTTTTCAGGGGGTGAATTGTGACCACACAGTAAGTTTACAGAGTAAGGAAAGCTGTTATGGGTTTTTAATTATAAATTAATAAATACTATTTTGGTTGAATTAATATTTTCTATATTCATCAATAATTATAATTGGCATTCAATTTGTAATATTCTAAACATAGTCAATGCTGTATTTAAAATCAATGTAAACAAACCCGACATACGCATCCAAATCGAATAGTCCAGGCACTTGATCTGAGTCTAAACCTTTTCAAACTATACTGAGCCATTGTAAAACCCTATCTTTGACCTTTACCTGTAAGCCTGACCATAACTGTAACTATGAGTAAAATCAACACAAATCCTTTTAACTCCTGACTTATAACAGGAGTCATACTTGTGATACACTTAATTCCATTAAGTTTCTACAGGTTCTTAATTTTAGGACACATTCTTTACAACACGTATTGATTTCTTGCCCCCTATCTTGACCTTTTGCCCATACCGTGAAGTGCATTCTTTACAACCATCCTAAACTCTTAATGAACTCTACTTTTGAACTTTGATCTTAACAGTAAGACTGACTAAAATCCGTAGGAATCATGTGGGGGGCTACATTTAACGTCTAACCTATAACACGAGCCAACACGGGAGGTGAATAAATCTGAGCACGTCGTCCCTCGGAGGAAGACGTTAAACCGTCGGTCCCGAGCCTGGACGATGTCAGGTACTAGTTAAAGTTCCCTACTCTAAATACACTTGAATTATTCAAAATTTAGGACTCCCACTGTGGAATCAATCTTCATTGTGTGGTCTCACAAAGGGCCAATGCTTGACTCACGTGTTTTCCCTTGTGGGACTGCAACCTAACCTATAAAACGAGCCGGTGGTATAGCACGATAAATACTAACTACTTTTCTACGCTTTTGATCAAATTTGTTAAATTAATGTATATAATAAAATGACAAGGAAAACACACAAACTTACTAAGATATTTCGACATCTGTTGTCGTGAGAAGAATGAACTGATCTAATGTTTCTCCAATGATGAATTCGTTTATTTTATCCACTCTCAGTTTTGGTATCCATTCTTATTTCCAGGCTGACAGAAGTAATGTATCAACATATTTTATTGTACAGACATAATAACGACACTATTATTTAGGGAGATATACAATCTGCTGAACAAACACGGGTCAACTAAATATTGTAAGATCTATAATAATATATTTTCATGTTAATGTAAAAATCCACGTCTAAACCACATTAAGAAAATCAAAAGACTCCTTGTTTTGGTTAAAGCACCTTTGTCATTTTTCTGATTTTATTACTGTAGTGGAGATGATAGTAATGTCTATATTTAGTAGTTTTGCTATCACGGTCATATATATACTGTGTGTCACTTTGTTTCGGTCGGTGAACACTTTCACGTCTCCGCTCCTGTATTCCTTTTCCTTTCTCTCCTGAAGATGGTAAGATAGCCGAAATGATCGAGAATAGTAAGTGTTAGTCTCTATTTTTTGTTTTCTAATGATAACATTAATTATATATATTGTATTATATATAAATGTTGAAACCACAATAACAAATGTGGTCAACCGAAACAAGCGCTCTTTGTCAAAGTCAGAGTCGGACCTCTTGTGAATAATAAAAATAAATCAGATTAGACAAAAAAATAATATATATATATATATATATATATAAACACTGGGTACTCAAACAAGCAAAAGAGAACATAACCGTAAAGAAACCTCCCAGCAAACAAATAGTATAGCCATCATGAAACAGTAGTAAATAAGTATGCTGCAACATAAACAGATTTCCAAGGTAATCAAATAGTGATCTCTATACTGATGAACTAATTCTAAAGCAATAGAATAATATAACAATATCCTTATGTCAATGTAAAAAAAAAATAAACCATAGTCGAAATAACTGATTTATCAATAAAATCCTCTTTGTTACTGTACATATTGAAATGTGATTAATTACCAAATAGTACTAATAGTAGTGCTAATTGTAAAACAATCATGTTGTAGCCCTGAAGATGACATAAATATATGTCGAAACGTTGGCAAAAAAACTAGTTTAAAATCATTGAACCTCAACCCTCAAAAAAATTACTTGATATATATATTATATATGGTATAAACTCACAAGATAAGACCTTTTATTTCTTAACTATTAATAAAAAGTTATCTAAGAAAGAAAGTGTATTGTACTTTTTTTTAAAAAACTGTTATTTTGAAATTCCAGAGTGAATGACTAACTTAGTTCTTTTTTTTTTTTGGAAACTAACTTTGTTTTATAATTTATATGAAATAAAATGGAAAACTTGAAATTCAACTGATGAATGGTAAGGGAATACAGATAGCGTATTAGTTTTGGTGGGGGAGTTGCAATATTTCACACCTAATGTGCAGCCCTCTCAAGCCTTTGGTGATATATCAGTGTCTATGTGCGTTCTAACAGCTTCATTATGACCAGCTTGAGAAAAAACAATGACCCATAGATAAACTTGGCCGCCCCCAACTCCTCCCCAAATATCTAAGCTTACTGCACCATCAATGAAAAAAAAAAAAAAAAAAAAAAAGAAACGGCTTTTACCGGTTTGGCAAACGTGCAACGAAACGACCAAAATTAGTCTGTCCAATAAAAAAAAGCTTTAACTATAAAAACTTACTGTTTGAAAACTACCTATCAAAAAGTTAGTTTTCTTTGTGTTTAAACTTTCAATTCGGTTATCGGTTAGATGTTTTTAAATAAATTTATTTTGAAATACGAGTTACTTTACCTATTTTTGGAAAGTTCTAATTATTTTCTTTTGTTTTCCAATATCGACATTCAAATTAATGGTGTTTTAAAAAACTAAATAATTTTGAACCACTATCGACAAGCTACAGAAAATATCACAGGTGAATATACTAAAGTTTGAGATTGTCTCTAGGAGAGTGCGCTAAGCCGTCGGTACGGATCCTGTACGATGTCAGGTACTCACTCTAAAGATCTCTACTCTATATACTTGAGTTAAGCAAAATTTAAACTCTCAATGAAGAATCAACATATTAAGATAGGTAACTCATTAGTAAATGGGTGTCAAAAATAAGTAAGCCACACTTTCCAAGTATACAATAGAACTAAAAGGTGCAAGCCTATAACAGTGGGCATTGGAAAAGAAACAAACAAAACTTTGAGGATGAAAACTATGATTATTCCCGAACAAAGCAAGCGGTGATTGTATGGTATTTATTCAAGATTAAAGAAGAAGAGAAACAAATCTGATGATTACTAACAGACTAATATTACATTAATTGGAAAATACAAAATGGATGAAGCAATCTAGATGATTTGGGGAAAATATAGGTTCAAGTATACTAAGCAGAAAACAGTGTTAATAAAGAGCTTGTATAAAACATTTAATTACATTTTTTGGAAGAAAATAGAAAGGAGTACTGGAGCAATTGATAAGAGAATGCTTATCTGAAATGAAAATGGTGTTATCTTTGCTTGCTTTTCCCGGAAAGGAGGATTAAATAACTCATCTTTTGTTTTTCCCAGCTATTGGGATCCTAAATCAAAAATATTATTTATTTGTTTAAATTGTAGCAGTGTTTCATTATCTTATGTACAAGAGTGAACTCAATAAGATATAAATCATATAAATATATAAAAACAATATGTCATATGACCAACCTGCCATGTGCCATATAAAAGTATCAATATTACATGTGCTATATACAAATTAAAATAATATGTTATATAAAATTATGATATTAATATCCTGTAGGACATTTAATTATATAAAACCAACCTTCCATGTGACATTTAAAAATATAAAATTTATTTTTCTATTTCGCAGTTCTTACTCTTAAAATATACATAAAGTCTAACATTTCTAACAATCAAATTACTTCTGATAACTTTCAAATTACGCTCTCTGACTCTTCTTCTAATATGACTTTTATTCTTATTTCCATATGAGTCGTGCATAAATAAAATTTGAATGTACTTGTATGTAAGCTTTTGGAGCTCAGATCTCAACTCTAAATCCTTTACTCAGACTCCGCCTACTCATACCGTACTCCACAGTTCTCATTCTAAAAGAATATATCGTCTCTGACTCTTATACGATTAAAATAACTTCAAATTTCAGTTTCAAACACATGACTCAGACTCAGTTTACTCACCCCGTACTCCATAGTTCTCATTCTAAAAGAATATATCGTCTCTGACTCTTATACGATTAAAATAACTTCAAATTTCAGTTTCAAACACATGACTCAGACTCAGCTGTACCTTTAGGTCACAACTTCAAACCCGTGACTCAGACTCAGTTTACTCATCCCGTACTCCACAGTTCTCATTCTAAAAGAATATATCGTCTCTGACTCTTATACGATTAAAATAACTTCAAATTTCAGTTTCAAACACATGACTCAGACTCAGTTTACTCACCCTGTACTCCATAGTTCACATTGTAGAATAAGGTATCTCCAAATTTTATATGGTACAAGTACCTTTAGGTCACAACTTCAAACCCGTGACTCAGACTCAGTCTACTCATCCCGTACTCCACAGTTCTCATTCTAAAAGAATATATCGTCTCTGACTCTTATACGATTAAAATAACTTCAAATTTCAGTTTCAAACACATGACTCAGACTCAGTTTACTCACCCCGTACTCCATAGTTCACATTATAGAATAAGGTATCTCTAAATCTTATATGGTACAAGTACCTTTAGGTCACAACTTCAAACCCGTGACTGAGACTCAGTCTACTCATCCCGTACTCCACAGTTCTCATTCTACAATAACTCTCCAAATAAGGTTTCAACTTCTGCAGCCATAAGTTTATTTCTGACTCCACGTCTGAACACTCGACTCTGATTCCAACTCCACCATCGGATGCGAATATACATCTATTATTCTTCAATAATACATTTGCGACTTTTGTTACAATGAATTTACCTCTGAACACTATTCTGAGCACTTAATTATGACTCTGTCATTAGCGTTGACTATACAGCTGTTATACTGAATAACACACCTATTCCCGCTTTAACTACTGCCAACCAACCAACAATTTACTTCTGACATACTGTTTTTGAATTTGACTTCCTTTCTATCACTGTCTCTGAAACCACTAGCAATAAATGTGCTTCTGAACACAGCTCCGAATTAGCGACAATATCTATCAAAATCAAAGTTG
Source organism: Hermatobates lingyangjiaoensis (assembly GCA_026182355.1). Classification (NCBI taxonomy): domain Eukaryota; kingdom Metazoa; phylum Arthropoda; class Insecta; order Hemiptera; family Hermatobatidae; genus Hermatobates; species Hermatobates lingyangjiaoensis. Next base: position 252,247 of record JAPFBL010000531.1, on the reverse strand, counting down.
TCCCACTGACCTACAGCTTAAGTCATGGAAAGCTTCTGAAATTATATATTCCACTAATTAATATTGATAATCAATTTATGGTAAGGAAAATGGTATAGTTGAGTCTCTAGCTTATGAATGATTGATTCTATTTTTGTCCAACTTCCTTACGATACTGTTTAATTAATAAGTTTTATAAAAGTTAACAAACAAGTTCTTTCTTTATAATGAAAGTTGTTATTAAAATGTTTTAATTTAAGTTTTTCATCGAAATGAAGGTGAATAAGTTTTACGAAGTAGTTCAAGGAGAACGTGATGTGACACCTTTGAGGAAGTTATATCAAGATTGGGTATCATTTCCGTTTTTGACCTAGTTAGTGTTTAAAGTTAGGTCATTCAATTAGCGAGACTTCGACTGCCTGTAAGACTGCGGCTTACGCGAAGCGTGGTAAAATTATTAACAATGTTACAGTATGCAAAGTCTGTATTTTGCACAAGACATTTGCTTATTAACACTTTAAAGCATATGCTGCCGGTCTCCAACTTATTATTATTATTATTATTTGGGATTTTTTTTTACAAATTATGATTAGTTACATAGTATAGTTTATTATTAGGATGTACTTGTACAAAACACTTGGGATTATCAAAGCTGTGGAATGTGCCATTGTATTTCATTGTATAACAAACTTAGGATTGTTACAGCTGTGTTACCTGTCATCATAAAGGATTGTAGAATGCACTTGGGATTTTAATTGGTGTGAAATATATCACTATGATGCATTGTGCAACACACTCGGGAATGTTTCACCTGTGCGAAGTGTCACACTGATGTATTGATAAAAAAGTATAGATGTTCCGAGTAGTGCAAAGTGTCACAATGATGTTTTGTATATACACTCGGGATGGTCCCAGCTGTGCTATGTATCACGATGATGTATTATAAAACAAAATAAAGATGATCCCAACAGGAAAAAGTGTCACAATGATGTTTTGTATAATACACTCGGGATGGTCCCAGCTGTGCAATGTGTCACGATGATGTATTATAAAACAAAATAAAGATGATCCCAACAGGACAAAGTGTCACAATGATGTTTTGTATATACACTCGGGATGGTCCCAGCTGTGCTATGTATCACGATGATGTATTATAAAACAAAATAAAGATGATCCCAACAGGACAAAGTGTCACAATGATGTTTTGTATAATACACTCGGGATGGTCCCAGCTGTGCTATGTATCACGATGATGTTTTGTATAATCCACTCGGGATGGTCTCAGCTGTGCAATGTGTCACGATGATGTATTATAAAACAAAATAAAGATGATCCCAACAGGACAAAGTGTCACAATGATGTTTTGTATAATACACTCGGGATGGTCCCAGCTGTGCTATGTATCACGATGATGTTTTGTATAATCCACTCGGGATGGTCTCAGCTGTGCAATGTGTCACGATGATGTATTATAAAACAAAATAAAGATGATCCCAACAGGGCAAAGTGTCACAATGATGTTTTGTATAATACACTCGGGATGGTCCCAGCTGTGCTATGTATCACGATGATGTTTTGTATAATCCACTCGGGATGGTCTCAGCTGTGCAATGTGTCACGATGATGTTTTGTATAATACACTCGGGATGGTCCCAGCTGTGCTATGTATCACGATGATGTTTTGTATAATCCACTCGGGATGGTCCCAGATGTGCTATGTATTACGATGATATATTGTATGACAAAGTAAAAACGCCCCAGCAGTGCAAAGTGTCACAGTGATGTATTATATAAGAAATTAAACATGGTTCCAGCTGTGCTAAGTGTCACAATGATGCACTGTATAACAAATTAAGGATGGTCCCAGCTGTTCAAAGTGTCACATTGATGTACTATATAACAAATTAAAGATGGTCCCAGCAGTGCAAAGTGTCACAATGATGTACGGTTTAACACACTCTGGATCGCCACAGTTGTGTAATGTGTCAGCCATGAAACTCCACAATTAGAGTGGGAGATGTGCTGGATCAGGACAAAATCTACATTTACTCTCCTCAGCTAATATGACTTGAATATCATAATCCTCACTTCAGCCTTCGCTCCTCTAATAAGAAAACCCCTAACCCATGAAAGTGACAGGATTGTCTGCGTGAGTTTGTATATTTGTCTCTTGACGGAGACAAATCCTCTGATTACTGAATATGACCTCAATGTAGTCACAATCCAAAGTCCAAGGTTCACTACTGCAGATGAAGAATATCACACCATTTGAGAGCGCCTAATTTCAAAGTGTATTAGTTGAGTCATACAGAGATATCATTGTAACTTAGAAGTTGATAATTTTAATGATAATAAGATAAATATCAAGCGATAACAACATAAATAAATAATCTTACTAAACATGAATTGATGTACTGATAACTCACGTTTCAGTAATATAATTCTTATGACACTTAGATTATAAGATACATATATACTTCATGAAAAGGGGAAAGATATTGATTGAGTAGATAGGTTTGTCTATTTAGAGGATGGTGGGGATATTTTACTCAGGGTGACATTTCTAGATTAACGTCGACAGAATAATACTGTAGCATTATACAAAAAACATTGTCTGCCAATAACTGTAGCTCCGAACTCTAGTCCAGAAACAATTAGACAGTTAAATTGTTTAAATAAATGATAGTTTTTTGGTGGCATCAAGGTGTGGACCATTTTACGACTGTTACAACAAAAGATAAAACGATAGCTTTGTTAACACAGGAAGTAAAAAACTACTCTTGTCCAACCTGTTGTGAAATCTGCGCTCAAGCTATAAGTTTACAACAATATTTTAGTATAATCATAAACACTGGATCATTAGTGAAAATGAACAGCAAAACCTAACTATGAAGTTTACATTTCTGGAGCATTTCACTGAAAAGGAATCGAAAAAATTTCTTAAGCGATACTTAGGACATTCTCTATTTAAAACCTAATTTTTTCTTTTTAAAATATTTTATTTTGATGAATTATTATAAGATCAACTTTGAGCACTTGAACTTTAACAGTGATAATCGTAAACAGAAATCTAATTTTAATGTATATTTGCCGTATATACGAAATGACCTAAGTAATTTGCAGAGAAATAAACACTTGTTTGCTAAAATCCTAAAATAACTTTTGCAATTATTTCGCACTTTGTTTTGAAATTTGTTTTAGATTCGCTTTAATGCTGATTACACAATCATTGAAGAGGACATAGCTGGAATGATCTAACTTGTTTCTCATTTCACTCCCGTCGGATATATCAATGACGCAATGATGAATTGATTGCACCAAACTAATCTTTGTTACATGTAATCTATAAATTGTGAATGAATATTACATTATAAGTCATATCACTATAATTAACCAATCATATAATTGATGAAATTTCCATGTGTCATTTATAATTTGTAACTTAGTGACAACTTACAAATTAGTCCAGCAAGTTTTAAAAATGCCATTCATATTAATTAATTACTTAATTATAATGAAATATTTATACTACTTGATAAAACTATTCTTAGTAATTATTTACTTAGAATTATTCCAAACCTGATTCAAGTCAGATCATGTTTTAAGCACCTTATCATTTTTAACTGACTTATTAATAAAAATAGCTAATAGAATTTTTTTTATTTTATGGTAGCATATTCCAAGTTGTATTGTATGCTTTATTTACATTTTTTACAATATTTCATATATATATATATATATATATATATATATATATATATATATATATAGTTCACATAGGAAAAAGAAAAACAGGTAAAAACATAGACAAAAAAAGACTCACAACGATATTTCGACATTCGTCGTCATCGGGCAGAAGTAGTCCCTTTTAGTAGCTGAAGCTAACATATATATATATAAGCAATATAAATCGAGTTGTTCGAGTTGTTATATATGATATAAATATATAATATAAGTTAGTTTAGGTTAGTTGGCGGTATCTGTCCTATCTGAGAACACGTATAGGCCAAATAAGTCCTTTGTGATAACACACAATGAACATTCTGCAATGGGAGTCCTACATTTTGTTTGACTCAAGTCTAGCTAGAGTAGGAAACGAGTAACTGACACTATACAAGCTCAGGACCGATGGTTTAATCGTCCTCTCCGAGAGAAGACGAGCTCGGATGTATTCACCTCTCGAGAGAATAAATATAGATTGAGTGGGAGTTGAACTCTGTATCTACTTGTCCACAGACGAGCACGTTGTCACTGTGCTAACCAAACCCTGGATATGGATCAATGATCATAACTTAACTTCAATAAGAAGACTTCACAATAAAACACTGAAATAACAAACAACGTCCAAACGACATTAAGAAATGAGGGAAAATACTAAGATTTTTTAACCGCAACAAGTGGTCTCCGTCTGAGGTAAATCTCAACTGAAGATTTCTCAACTGAAGAAGAAGTTATCAGAATGCGTTAATTTAACTTATAAAAATTCAGTTGTACAAAAAAAATATACATATATTTTAAATTGCACAGGTTTTTATTGCTTTTTGATAAATGTATAACTAATTCGATTGATAGCAATATAAAAAATATGTTTAAAAATTTGTAACTAATTTTCAAGAAAATTGAATTAACTTTTTATAATTGTTTAAATTAAATCAATTCATTTAAAAACTTTTCATTGATATAGAAATATCGCAAAGGAAAAAATATATTATACTTGAATAAATATGATTGTAGACTGGCGGGAGACACTTAATAAATTGCTTTGCATAAAGTTATTATGAAAGTTACCCGATCTCTATAAGTCACATCTGAGCTTTCATTTGCAAATATTAAAATCCTTCATGCTTCATGCTGTAAATTAGAGTTTCACTCTTATACCCTTACTGGCTTTCGGTATATTAATTCTACCATTATTAAAAAAAATTTTAATTTTATGACAATTTAATTTAAATTAATGTTTGTTTTTAAAAATAAATTTTAATATCAGTTTCTTTATGAATTTCAATAATTGAAATACTATTTTATGAAAAATTATTACATTTTATTTTCTTACTATTCGTTTGGTAATAATCTAATTTACATCCCCACCCAGGTACACGATCAATGATCAAACCACAATAAGAAATGGGAAAACAAGACTAAGATTTTTCAACCGTAACAAGCGGTCTTCGTCAGAGTCAAAAACCCAACTGAACACTAGATGGAGAAAACATTTGGTGAGGAGTTGAGAAGAGTGGGAGGGAAGAGTGATATTTTAAAAGGGTGAAAGCACAAGAAAGGACTAATGTCCAGAAAGGGATGTTTGGGGAAACAAAGGAGTACAGTAAGAAAAAGTAAAAAAACTATCCGCTAGCTGTCAACCCTCTTTGAAGAGGCTATTGCCCTCGTGACAAAAGTATCAAGTTTGAAGAGACCGTTACTAATGTTTATAATATTAGATCTATTAAATTTAATTAGAGACGATTCAATAATATTTCTTAACAACATTGATTTTTCATAGGTAATAAATTTAGCTCCTGTCCAATCAATATGATGATTTTAATTTTTTATATGCAAGAATAAGGCACTACTTTTTTCCTGTCTACTTACAGTGTTTATGTGAAATCTTTTTATGTACACGAATATATAACTAAAGTTTTTGGGGAATCGGTCAGTTCTTCAGGTTCAAATTAAACTCTCATTGCCAACGTTTCAGTTTTTATTTAAAACCTTTTTCATAGGCAGAAGTATAAATTTTGAAACACAAAAACTAAGTATTACATTACCAATTATTTTACAACGAAAAATAGTCTGTGGATTTCAACAACACTATAGTGTCACATGTTTATTCAAACTAAATAATAAAAAAATGTAATCGGCGATTCGATGTCCGTGATAAGTGATACGCTGATTATTTTAGAAATAGTAACTGTTAGTTCCTTGTTCTTAGCTGCAGAAGAAATAGGCTGGTAATTAATTTTAAGGCAACAGGATTACCAAGTTACGTGGTATTACTTCATTTTGCTTTTAATGAAATTGTCTTCAATTTAAAACTATTGTATTCTACTGATTTTCCGATAAACTATTGCGAAACTAACACAATAAACTACAAAACGTAATAAACAATATAAAGAATGATTCTAAACAATAAAATAAGGAATAAGGAATGTGAAGATGAAATTTCATTGAGATTACTGTCATCAAAAGGCTTATTGTAGAAAGTATTTACGCGATAAGAAAGCCTAATTCAATAACAGAGATGAATAAAGATTGTATTAATGCCGAGAAAGCATTCAATATTGTGCTGAGGAAATATTGGCCAGGTGGTATTTGATATTAGAAATGTCGTACAGAAATAACTGAACACACCTATTGTATGTTTGCTAGCTGCCTATATACAACTGTAGAAAATTCTTTTTCAAATAAACAGCATTAGTTCTGTTGATTCATTTCAAGTAGTCTAAGGATCATCAACCTATTTTATAGTCATGATGCAATATATATATATATATATATATATATATATATATATATATATATATATATTATATATAATTATATATATATATATATATTATATTATATATATATATATTATATATATATATATTATGTATTAATATATATTATATATACTTTGAATTGAAATTGAAATCAGACGGTCCAAACGGACAAATAATTAAAGTTACAGCTAGAGAACACAAGAAAAAGGACGAACACTCACGAATCTCGATTATTTCGGCGTCTTGCCGTCTTCAGGAGAGCAGAAAGAAAGAAAATAAAATAAAAGGAGAAAGAATGAAGGAACGGAGACGTAAATGCGTCCACTGGCCGATGTAAACGTGAGTTTACATCGGCCAGTGGACGCATTTACGTCTCCGTTCCTTCATTCTTTCTCCTTTTATTTTATTTTCTTTCTTTCTGCTCTCCTGAAGACGGCAAGACGCCGAAATAATCGAGATTCGTGAGTGTTCGTCCTTTTTCTTGTGTTCTCTAGCTGTAACTTTAATTATATATATATATAAATATCCTCAAACAATCGGTCTTAGTAAGTGTCAAATCTCAACTGACGAAGTTGGGATATGAATCTGACGAAGACCCCTTGTTACAGTTCAAAGATATTAGTTTTCTTCTCATTTCTTATTGTGGTTTGAACGTTGATTTTTATTTTACGTGCTATAGCACTTGAAATAACAATTTACTTTCAAGCCACTATATATGTATATATATCAATGATCAAACCACAATAAGAAATGGGAAAACAAGATTAAGATCTTCCAACCGTAACAAGCAGTCTTCGTCAGAGTCAAAAACCGAACTTCTTATTGTAGTTTGATCATTGATTGTTATTTCACGTGTTTATGTTAAATCATTTTTTCTATATATATAAACTAATATATATATATATATATATATATATATATAAAATAAAAAACGAAGGAAACACACAGAAAGACACAGACATAACTCACATCGATATTTCGACAATCGTCGTCATCAGGAGGTGCGAAGAGCGAAGAGCGAAGAGTCCCGCAGGAAGACTGTCTTCCTGCGGGACTCTTCGCTCTTCGCTCTTCGCACCTCCTGATGACGACGATTGTCGAAATATCGATGTGAGTTATGTCTGTGTCTTTCTGTGTGTTTCCTTCGTTTTTTATTTTATTGTAAAAAAGTCCGCTGGACCGTTTCTTTTAATTGTGTATATATATATAAATATTGACACAAAGAAAACACAGAAATGAAACACTACTATATTTCAATGTCCTCGTCATCAGGAAGATACTCATAGACACAAATCGCTCCGCACGCAGATAACGACTCCTGTCGACAGAGTCGTTGTCTGCCTGAGGAGCGAGTCGTTTATATCTTCCTGATGACGAGGACATCGAAATATAGTAGTGAGTTTCTCTTTCATATCTGATTGTTCTTTGTGTCAATATAGTTTATTTAGTTCGTGGAATCGTTTCATTTAACTGGTATATATATATATATATATAAGAGAGAGAGTGTTTCTGTAAACAAGATTCTCATAATGCATGTAAACTCAAAATTAAAATCTATACCACAGAGATCAGAAATAAGATTTAGATTTTTGAAAATCAACGTAGCTTATTGTGTTCCAGAGTTGTGTAACCCTGTCTGGGACCTGTTATTTTGGCTGAAATTCCTACCATCATTGTGAATTTCTTACTGGAGTTAAATATTGATTTATAAATATAATTCAAATATATATCAACCATCCGGTAGAATTGTACAGAAATAAATTGGGGTTCAGTCAGTTTTCAAGTTTTAAATCAAACTCTCACATGCAGACGTTTGGGTTTTTATTTAAAACCTTTTTATCGTCCTATGACAGAGGAAGTAACAATTTTTTTACATTTCTGTTTCAGTTTTTTCATTTAAATACATTTTTATAATTTCTGCTTTTTAATCCAATATGTCATGATATTCTCTCTATTAACATAAATATATTAAAGAAATACATACTTACGCAGATGGGTAATATTCATTTCCTTGTTAAATATATTTTATAAAATATATTTCGTAAAATATTTAACTCATCATTACTAGTAAGCTCTTTTTCATTACAACTTGTTTTAGAATTTAGAATTTTCAAAGACTAGTAAGTATGGAGTCCAGGGTCGAGCCCAATTGGCTGCATGCTCACCTGTGGACTGGTATATCCGGAGTTCAATTTTTACCCTGGTCCTCGATTTATTTATGTGGAAGGTAAAAAAAATCTGAGAACGTTGTCTCTCAGAGGAAACGTTAAGCCATACGATGCCAGGTACTCGTTAAAGATCCCTCATCTAAATAGACTTGAGTTAGGCAAAAAATATTGGGAAGCCCATTATAGAATGTTCATATTGTGGAATATAATCCTTGGACTAGGAGTGTTCTATCTTTGTAAAGCCACTGTAAACTAACCTAACACAGTACATATTTTTTGACATGTCATTCTATCATTTCGTCATTTAGTGTTAGTAATGATCTTCTATTAATAATTTCTATATTTTTTTTTAATTTTCCGCTTTTTTTATTTTCTTGTTTTCTATAACCCCTTCTTGTTGAATGTTTTACGTCTTTTCAGAGTTACCTGGTCTGAAGTCTAGTCACAGTAAGAAGATTCTAAATGCAATCAATGAAGTTATACACTGCCTAGTACAGAATTTGTTTCGTACTTAATTCTAAGTTTTATCTTGATGTTAATCGTTTTGAGATTGTAGTCTCTAGATGATCAAATAGATGGTTGAAATACTTTTAATTGCATCCTGTTGGTTAGGCCGCCGTAGCTGTTCTACGTTTTAAATTTTGCATAACTCAAGTGCATTTAGACTAGGGATCATTAACTAGTGCCTAGCATAATACAGGCTGGGGACCAATAGTTTGACGTCAGTTTTTTTCACCTCCTGAGTGAATAAGTTGAGAGCCAGAGAGTGATCTACCAGTCCAGAGGTGAGCCTTACACTAAAAATAGAAAAACACACATACAGGCTCTAGTTTTCGGTTTAACCGTCATAAGGAAAGAAGGGAACACCAAGCGTACTTGTGAAGCGATGCTTGGAGACTCAAAATGGCAATCTTCTACGGTCTCCAACCGTCGCTTCGCAAATGCACTTAGTTTCCCTATCTCTTCTTTCCTGATCACTTTTAAACCAAAAATTAGAGGCTAACTGTGTTTTTCTATTTACTGCGTAACTATAGTTCAGTCTAAAACGTTTGTTGTTCTTTGTGGATCGTTTTCCAGATGATAATACGTATATAAATAATTCAGAAATAAATTTTATAAAAAGTTATCACTACAATCTATTTATAAGTATACCTCTCTAAATATTGCAATTATGAAAAAAAAAATATTTCAAGAACGCTTTTAATTTCTTTTTTTCTTTTAATAATGTTATCATTGTTTTAGCAGTGTTGTTTAAATTAAAGAACTCCATTTTATGAGAGGTCAATCATGAATATTTAGAATACAAGTTTTGTTGGAAACATTAAAATTTATTTTTTAATACTAGATTTATTGACTTTCATTAATAATATACGACTGATTTATGAATGAAAACAAAAATATTCTAAAGAAACAATGAAATTTCAGTTTTAAGCACCCTTAGAGATGAGTGTTTGAGTACGAAGGAGTGAGAGAAGTATTCAAAAGGGAATTTGCTTAAAAGGCTTCCTTGATGAAAGGGTGTTGACTAATTTTAAACGCAAGGAAAACAGAGATAGACTATAGCAGAGATTGGATGGTGCTGAAGCTAGAGTAGGTGCAAAGGAGTGAGAGTGACAGAAAGGTTAGGAGACAGACAAACGCAAGTTTGAAGCATTGATTAAGTTTGGTGAATGTTAATTTGAAGATTAAAAGTTGTCCCACTATTTGAAGGCCTTAGTAAGTAAACAAGATCGAGTCAATAGCTCCACAGTCTTATCCCAATTTCCCTTTTCTTCTGCTTCCTTCATATTGCAACTTCATCAAAATCGTCTTTAAATCACAGATTATACTGGATATAACTCTTAAACCATTGTACATAATATTTCATTAATCAACCCTAAAGCTCGCAATACATCTTTTTTCTTCCATGTCTCTCTCTCCCCCCCTCTCACCCCCTCTCTCCCACTCCCTCTCTCTCTCTCTCTCTCACACACACACACACACACACACACACACACACACACTCTCTCTCTCTCCTCTCTCTCTCTCTCTCTCTCTCTCTCTCTCTGTCTTTCACTATCAAATCTATAATGATTCGTTTTGTATACGAATATTAAAAAAGATGGTGATTTAAATTATATATATAAAAGTAATTACTGATAAATGTATCGACCGTAGAAACAACAATAAACTTTATCAGGACTCTGTCAGCTCTTCGAGTTCAAATTAAACTCCCATTACCAATGTTTCGATTTTTATTTAAAACTTTTTTCATAGGCAGAAGTATAAAATTTTGAAAATGAAAAATTAGGTATTACATTAGAGATTATTTTACAAAGAAAACTACTCTGTGGATTTAAACTAATCAGTTGTTGTTGAAATCCATAGACTATTTTTCTTTATAAAATAATCTCTAATGTAATACTTAGTAATTCTGTAAAAAATTTATAATTCTGTCGATGAATGTGGTTTAAATAAAAACTGAAACGTTGGCAATGTGAGTTTTATTTAAACCTGAAGAACTGACCGAGTCCTGATAAACTTTAATTTTATAAAAATTAATATAAACAAAGAAACATAAATTAATCAGAAATAGACACTAACAAGCTCTAATCTTCTGTAATCTAATCTTTGAAAAGTCATCAAGAGAGAAAAGAGAGGAAAACTTAGCTTTCTTGTTGCCTAGAAGTCCAACCTTCTACAGTAACTTCCTACGGTTGGACTTCCTTGCAAACAGAGCACTTGTCAGACCGGTGCACCAGTGCACCAGTGCACGTAGTTTCCACTTTTAACTCACATGTTTTTCGTTCAAAACAATGATTAGAGCCTGCAAAAGTGTGTTTTCATTTATCTATGTATCTGTGTTTATATTAAACTTTAGTTGTCCATTTCGGATCATTTTTATCAGGGGCATATCAAGGAGGGGGGGGGGGGCGGTTTGCCACGGAAGAACATGCAATGTGGCGGCAATTTGACGGGGAAAAATAGAAAATAGAAAAAAATTAAAATAATAAAAAGAGTTAACAAAAAATTTAAAATTTTATACTAAAATGTGTTTTTAAAGTTTTAATTCTTTTTGCTTTATTTGGGAAATACTGTTTTTGAAAAGATTTTTTAAACTGTAATATTTGTATATAAAAAAAAATTAAATTTTTAAAAAAAATTTTAAGTGGTTGAAAATTTATAACATTTGTTTGTTTAGCCAGTTAAATTAATTTATCAATTTTTTTTACGATTTGAATTATACGTTTTTGTTTTGAAAATCTTTGGTTTTTTGATGACGATGTAAGTGCATATGAGTACTGTAATAAGATGTAACTCTGGGACCCCAATGACAGCAGTCTACAATTAGATCATTGATTGTAATTCAAAAAAATAAATATTTTGATGATTTTCTGAAATTTTGAAGGTTAACGAATTATCAACAGCCAGCGAGGGGAGGGGGTTGTAAATCCTAAGACTACTCTGAGCGGCAAGAATAGTTATCACGCCACTGGTTTTTATGTAAAACTATCATCCACAAGAAAAAACAAATTTTTAGTTAGTGACAAATGAATCAAGAAGAAAAGAAGTGTTGAGGTAGTTAAAATTATAATGTTTGGTTAGATATTCTATATATTTTTTATATTCTTTCTTTAAAAGTATATTTTTTTTAAAAATTTAAATTGATTTAGGATAAAATTTTTAGGCTTTTACCCATGGTTGTTTAGTCAACTTTCTTCTTCAACCATTGGTCAATATTATCCTGGAATACGCTGCGTATGTACTGCAAAAAAGCAGCACACCCAGATGGTTTGTTTGGCTCCAATGATTTCTAACCACTCCATTCCTTCATTCTCTGCATTTTCTTATGTCCAGGATTCTAAATCAGAGTTGATTTACTTTCACTGGTTTTATTACTAATCTTTGACTGGTCAGAATACTAAAAATGGATCCTTGGGTTCAGGAAACTTCTAAATCAGGTGATAAATTTATGATTACTTTGACACTCTATGAAGCATATTCAATCAGATATATTGTATTCGGCAAAATATAGACTGCACTAATTATATTTATTTTTATATAATTTTTCTGTATTTCATATACCATTGTTTTTTTCAATTTTTACTAGTCGTATTGGACTGTAAATTGACTATTTCTTCATAAATGTAATTAATGAGGAGTGAAAAGGAGGGTAAGTTTAACAACGGAAGTGTAGCAGATGGTCTTTGCTCCTGTTATTCCAGATACATTCTCTTAGTAGAGAATTAAGGCTAATTTCGGAACCTAGTTAATTTTATTTGATATGAGCCAAAATATTTGATATCAAATCAGTTATTTTAATTCCATATAGCAAAACTTGTAGATTTTGAGTAAAAACTCTATTTTTAACCAAATTGGATCTCTTATATCAGAATAAAGTTACGAGTACTATTTGTATATGTTTGGCAATCATTCTAATTTTGCCATAAAAAATTTCCACCTTTTAGGTAAAATTTACACAGCTGCCCAAAATATTTATAGTCAACTGCATGCTTTAGTTTAAAACTAAATTAAACATCTCATTAACACCACAACATCTTCAGACCACATGCATCATTTACCGTGTATTTGAATAAACTATAACTGTATGCTATAAAAGAAAGAAAAATAACTAAACAATCAAAACTCATGGGCCAATTTATATATTGGCGTTGATTTAAATATTGGCTAATACTTAACTGTCTATACATATTTGAATACGAAATTTTTGCTTCAAAGGAAAATTGCAAAATGGCTTTACAATTCTTTAGAAAGTTTCATTTTCTTTCTCCCCAAGATGGCAGACTGGGTTTCATTGACTGACCCTCTTTGTTTCATATTATGTGTAGATATTGTGTACATCTTAAGAATGTATATGATAAGACATAATGTAGGAATCCATCATTTGTTGTAGTAAATCTATGAGATAGGACTTATAATTACAACATATACTCTAGTGGGCTTGAAGATTTGCTTTTCTAATCGAGAGGTTAGATTTGAGTCCAAGAAAATTACTGATGATTATATACAAATGAAATAAAAGATTTAAAAAGAACTATATTTCAATCAACAAACTCAAATAAAAAATAGGAATAAAAAGGAATTTTTGTTCAACTTTTCCCCCATCTTTCCTTAATTCAATTCAATATTCATTTATATTTTCCCTTTTTATAATAAAAGACACAAATTAAAAATAAGTAATAAATTTATTTAAGTATTTCTCTTTTCAATACGTGGAAAGGTAGGTAAAAACGATTAGGTCTGATTAGTTATTCGGAAGAAATGTCCTTTTTCACTGCCAGCTTGATTTTATGTTCAAAAAGGAGTATTCTAATTTATTACATGAATGGAAGATACCTGCTTAAATGGTATTAACGAGGAACTGTTTATCCATTCGTAAAATATATCAATGATCCTGGCTTTAAAGAGGGAATAAATTAATCTTACAGCTAATACTGTTTTCATTGCAATTAGTTAAAATGTTTCAACATCGATTGAGCTTTAGGTTTCCAGCCAAAACTTACTTTAGAACAAATAGATTACTTTTAATTGAAAATGTAACTAATGAACTTTTCTTTAATTATTGATATTTTATCTGTCTTAATTAGCCTGTAATCTAAATAAAATGTATTTTTTCGAAAATTTACCAACTGATGTAATTATATATGTACCCCCAGATTAGATCAAATATATGCATCATATATAAAATAGATATAGCCATAATACCACAGATGTTATTGGAACTTCCAGTATTTTACTCAAAAAAACAAAAAAAATGATCATGAATCTAGTATGCCAAATAATGTCATAGCTTATCGTAAATAATATTATCAATGAATATACTTTCGACTAATGCATATAGCTTATTTTATTATCAAAAGTCTTATTGAGTGAATTGTTCATTTATGTTAAAGTGAATGTGTTCATGTGAGTGAGTCATTGAATGAAGTACCATATGAAGTACTACTAAATCTGTGTCAGTTCACCTTCAAATACAGATACGATAGCAGTAAAAAAAAAAACAAAAAAAAAACGGAGACAAGATCTTAGATTACGTCCAAAAGTTGTAAAACTTAGTGAAAACTGGATCAATGAAGTTTTGGATTTTCCAAAACTTTTTTATTAATATCAAAAATTATGGAACATGGTGATTTAACTACATAAAATCAGTTATATTGGTTATTTCTCTATACGTTTCACTCCTTTGTAATATATATATATATGTAGATCAATCAATGATCAAACCACAATAAGAAATAGGAAAACAAGACTAAGATCTTTCAACCGTAACAAGCGGTCTTCGTCAGAGTCAAAAACCCAACCAGTCAGTTGGGTTTTTGACTCTGACGAAGACCGCTTGTTACGGTTAAAAGATCTTAGTCTTGTTTTCCTATTTCTTATTGTGGTTTGATCATTGATTGTTATTTCACGTGTTTATGTGACATCTTTTTACATATATATATATATATAAAGTAACTAGACCGTTAATTAGTAACAGACTTTTGAAACTTCATTCTTTCTTGACAAGGGCAATAGACTCGAGGGTTGAAAGCTATTGTATAGTTTTTTTACTTTTTACTGCACTCCTTTGTTTACAGTAACATACCTCTCTGGACTATTTTTCTTTCCTGACTCCTGACTCCTCTCCCCCCCCTCACTCTCTCTCTCTCTCTCTCTCGCTCTCTCTCTCTCTCTCTATAATATATATATATATATATTGAATTTGATAGCAGATTCTGCATTCACGATTTTCCTACTTATAGCTTCTATTTTTCTTACAATTTTCTTTTGAGCAGGTGATAATTGCCAAAGCAAACTAGGCTTGAAAGAGGACTTGCTGCCGAAATACATAAATTATATATATATATATATATATATATATATATATGAGTTTAATCTCAAAGGAAAATAACATACAGAGTTAAGAAAAAGAGATAACAATTCAAATTGTCGGGCAATACGTCTTAGGAGAAAAGATAAAGGCAGACCAAGCACGTTGCATTCGCAACGGTAAGTAACCCAAAAGTTGCGAAAACAGAGAGTTCGGATCTACGATGTATTAGATAGTATAAATGATGCCACAAAGGGCAATATTTCTCACCCATTGCAAATGTCAAGGAACTTCTTTATAAGAAATGGAGCATACTATTCAACTAAACATGCATAAATACAGGACTGCTTCCAAATGTACATATTTATATATTAATAAATTCTAAAAACATATTCCCGTTTCCAACAGCAAGGTTACCTTGAGGGCTTCTGAAGGGGGATATATCGTTCTTCTTGGTGCCTGAACAACATCTGCAATCTACCTGAAAATATAGTTCATTTTTTTTATTAATGTTCAATTCTGTTTTAAGTGACTATTTATAATTATTGGCTTTTTGTGATTTATTTATTTGTATGCTTTAATTTAATAATTAGCTATATATTTTTTGCCCCCTTTTTCCCCCTGAGTATATTGGTAGCTACGACAATGGGATTTATCAGTGTGGTTCCACTCAAGGGAATCACATCTCTTCTCTTCTGCTTTGATGACCACATCGAAGTGAGTTTTGTACTGTTTTCTAAATATATAAACTATAAATATTATATATAAACATATATACAAATATATATAAAAATATTTCATAAATGTAGACGTGAAATAACAATCAATGACCAAAACACAATAAGAAATAAGAAAAAAGACTAAGATCTTTCAACCGTAACAATATTCGTCAGAGTCAAATCTCAACCGAAGTCAAATCAACTGAAGTATATATTAAATTCTTTCTTCTTCTCGGAAGTTGGTCAGGGTTGATTATTTGAAATCACCTTTTAGCCAACATTTCGTCTTTATTGTAAGACATCCTCAAGGCTACACCCAAAAACAATGGACATTTATCTTGTCTACATCACATTCATCATAAAAATTCAAAAGTCTTACTTACTCAAGGCTAGTTTCTAATGCTGAACTTTGAATTTTTCTGATGAATGTGATGAAGACAAGATAAACGTCCATTGTTTTTGGGTTCAAGCCATGAAGATGTCTTAAAATAAAGACGAAACTTTGGCAAGAAGGTGATTTCAAATAATTAACCATGACCAAATTCCGAGAAAAAGAAAATTATTTATTAGTTATTGTGGTCAAGAAATAAATGCCTTTATATATATATAAACCAATTAAAAAAGATAGAACACAGATAGACACAGGAATAACTCACTTCTATATTTCGACCATCGCCTCCTGATGACGGCGATGGTCGAAATATAGAAGTGAGTTATTCCTGTGTCCATCTGTGTGCTATCTTTTTTAATTGGTTTTTATTTAAAAGTCCGTTGGACCGTTTCATTTAATTATATATATGCATATTATATATATATATATATATATATATATATATGGAAAGCTATGTGGCCTGATTTGAAACCTTTCAATAAAGGACCTGAGTTTATTCTCACCTCTCCTAACCAAACCCACATTAACTACAATCTACCATTTCCCTACTAAACTTCCAAGTTTTGCCGTTTGTCTATTTGACGTATCATAATTTTTCTTTCGACGTATCATAAATTCTAGAAAAATTTCATTTCTATGAAGAAGAATCATTGATCTGGACAGCTGACATTTTTATTGCGTTTTCTGTTGGGGTTTTTGATTCTACCTTCTCTTACCAAATTACAATCTAGATAAGCAATATTTTGCTAATATAAGATATTTTGCTGTTTTGTCTTAAAAAAAATTAATTTGTGGAACAAATTTTTTCAGAAAAATTAAACTGAAATTTGAAGTTATTTATTCAGTTTATTAACGCACGAGATCATCATAGAAAAGATATTAATGGCCCTCTTTTCTGTGGTAAATTAAAAATTAAAGAAGATATAAAATATTTTTATTGTTTTTTAGAGAACCTATTGTAGAAAGGGTGACATTTGTGGGGTAGTGGTGATGTTTCAACAAGAATGAAGGCTCCAAATAAATTGACTTGGTTTGAAGTGTCCTCCCCACTTCAATTCTATGTATCCACCTCTCAAGCCTTTTCTATAATAACATTTCAATTCTCACCTCTCCATTAGTCTCATACGCATGCAAAGTCATTGACAAATTCCTCTACTACTTTGATTTATTTATTCATTGTATTTTATTCTTTTAAAAATATTAAGCTTTTTTTCAATAATGTCCATTTTTAATGAAATTGGAAGAGTTTTCATTTTTATAGCTCTCTTGCTCCCCCTTGTGTTCCCTTTCTTCTGATATTGTTTTGTTTTTCCCCTGATTATAGCTTTAACTAGAAAATCTGTGGTATACTTCCTAACTTCCAAGGCATTTTGACTAATGCTTTGGGAATCTATAGGGCATTAAGGTCAGGCAGCTCTAACATACACAATATATATATATATATATATATATATATATATATATTTGTAAAATTTGGAAGCAGTCCTTCTTTTAAGCATATTTCGTTGAACAGCTGACCGTATTTCGCTGATGTCATTTTCTTCACTAGTTTTTCAAGGTTTCTGAATACCTTCTTCTTTCCTTCAACCAAACGTTGGAGAATGTTAATTAAGTTATAACTGACATGTTTCGACTGGCTTCCAGTCATCTTCAGAGTGATTAATTAAACAAAGAAGAAAATTATTAGTCTTTGGAGTTGGTATTAAGACACATTATACAGTAGAAGTTTGAAGTAGCTGCTCTTGGGCCTTGTTCTCAAGAGCTACTGACTGAGGTGGGGTGGATGGTGGGGTGGGGTGGGGGTACTGACAGTTAACGGTTTTTTCATCCAATCGGACGCGTATAGTTTAAGCACTCTCTCGCTACTACCCGTCTGAATATTTATTGTAGGTTTATTCTGTTTAATTATTATTGCTTCTGCGATTTGCAGCCGATTGAAGTTGTTTTCTTTTCTAATTATTTTAGTTCCACTCACGAGTAGGTCTCTAGTTATTTTCCTAGATATTTCCCCAGGATATATCTACGGCACCGTAAAAATCCATAAGCCAGGAAACAAACTAAGACCCATCATTTCACAAATAAATAGCCCAGACTACAATACAGCTAAAGAATTGAACAAAATAATAACACCCTATATGCCTGCAAAATATGTAGTTAAATCAACCGATGAATTTCTAGACATTCTTAAAATCCTGGAACCTGATGGAACTTTAGCATCGTTAGAATCCCTTTTTACCAACGTACCGGTCAAGGAAACAATAAAAATAATCTGTGATTACGCCTACAACAACCAACTACCACCTCCACCTCTCAGCCGAACCATCCTTGAAAAGCTTCTACATGCATGCACGACGCAAAATCCTTTTACCCATGTGGACGGAAGTTTATATCTTCAGACTGACGGTGTTGCCATGGGCTCACCACTGGGGGTAACCTTTGCCAACTTCTATATGTGTCACATGGAGAACCAGATTATGAATAAACTCGGGACAAGACCCTCTATCTACTGCCGATACGTTGATGACTGCTTCGTTGTAGTAAAAGATCAGAATGAACTCAACAGGCTTAAAGAGATTTTTGAAGACGAGTCCGGTCTCAAATTCACCTCAGAGATTGCTGTCAATAATAAACTCAACTTCCTCGACGTAAAGATAGATTACCATAACCGAAAACTTACTACATCAATTCACAAGAAGTCCACAAACTCTGCACCTTATCTTAATGCTAACAGTGAATGCCCACAACAATACAAGAACTCAACAATAAAAGCCTTGATCCATAGAGTCTATAAAACAACAGCAAATTGGAAACTATTTCAGAAGGACATCGAGTTTACAAAACAATCCCTCATTAACAACGGCTACTCCAACTCTCTCTTTGACAATATTTTAAAACAATATCTCAATTCGAAACACATCAGTCAAACCGATAACCAAATAACAGGCATAACACATAACCTTTATTACGAAAATCAGTATTCGGAAGACCACAAAATAGACGAACGCGTACTCAAGGATATAATTAAGAAGAATATAAAATGCACCTCACCCGAGGATAAGGTCGCCTTAATAACCTATTACCGGAGCCCCACCATAAGCAGCCTAGTGATGAGAAATAGCAATAAGGTTAAAGATTCTCAACTGAAGGAGTCTAATCTCGTGTATGAGTACACCTGTCAAATCGGGGACCGTGAGCCCTGCAACGATTCATACATTGGGATGACAACTACATCACTGTCGAGAAGACTTACCATGCACCTTTCTATAGGCGGTCCCAAGAAACATTCAGAGGACAAGCATAATACCAAAATAACTAGAGACCTACTCGTGAGTGGAACTAAAATAATTAGAAAAGAAAACAACTTCAATCGGCTGCAAATCGCAGAAGCAATAATAATTAAACAGAATAAACCTACAATAAATATTCAGACGGGTAGTAGCGAGAGAGTGCTTAAACTATACGCGTCCGATTGGATGAAAAAACCGTTAACTGTCAGTACCCCCACCCCACCCCACCATCCACCCCACCTCAGTCAGTAGCTCTTGAGAACAAGGCCCAAGAGCAGCTACTTCAAACTTCTACTGTATAATGTGTCTTAATACCAACTCCAAAGTCTAATAATTTTCTTCTTTGTTTAATTAATCACCCTGAAGATGACTGGAAGCCAGTCGAAACATGTCGGTTATAACTTAATTAACATTCTCCAACGTTTGGTTGAAGGAAAGAAGAAGGTATTCAGAAACCTTGAAAAACTAGTGAAGAAAATGACATCAGCGAAATACGGTCAGCTGTTCAACGAAATATATATATATATATATACAGACACACACACACACACACACACACACACACACACACACACGCATACATACACACACACACACACACACTCACACACACACACACACACACACACAGAGAGAGAGAGAGAGAGAGAGAGAGAGAGAGAGAGAGAGAGAGAGAGAGAGAGAGAGCTGTTACTTTATATACCTTCATATTTATTTATATTAATATTACAATAAACACATGTTACTCAATAATTAAATCAAATTTAAAAAAAAAGTATTAGAAAAAAGAAGAAAGTTTAAGCCAGTTTGAGGAGTTGTCAATGAGGTTGATGTCACGGTGCACGTCATCATTACTACCTGGAACTCATGGTTTCAAGTCCTCTCAGGAGAAAGGCGTTCATATGATTATTTCCGTAAATAAAAAGAAATTGTGGTCAGGCTGATATACAAAGCCTTACAGTTTTAGGACTCCCCCTAGTGTTCTTCTGTACTCGGTCGTCCCCCTCCGAAGAGAGCAATGAAATAAAAAATCTGCCTCTGCCACTCTTCATTGGGTGTAAGGCAAATATAAGCTGAAGCCAGTGAAGTCTGCATTAAGTTGGCCTAGCGCCAAGTTGGCTGCGCTAAGTCACTTGCTTCTCCTTGTCCTACATCCGACTATTGTTTAATACTAGATTTTGGACTTCTTTCGATATGTGTTACCATTCCTGTCAAGGCTGGTAACTGATACTTCTTCAGTATTCTATTCAATTTATATATTTCTATCATACTATATCATGTTGCTTTCACTGAAATAGACAGATTTAAATATTTTCTTTTATTGGTTAGAGTAAGAAGTTAATAATTGGTTTTGACCTGAAACCATGGTTTTTGAGTAGTTCAATCAGTTTTAGACAGTGTCCATCTTCAAGAAGTTTATAAGAGTTCTTAAAAATGTCTAAGAGTGTTTGATGTTTTAAAATATCAAACCTAAATCCAGTCAAATGGCTCTAACTGTAATAAAAAAAATATGACGGATTTTCCGTTTCTTAATATAACATGAATTAACATGTTAATGCAATGTTATTAAGTTAGTATTCATTTTAATAATGTTACTATGTATTACATTATTATGGTAAATATTATAAAGAAAACTGAAGAGTAATTTCCACTCTACTTAACAATGAAGAATTCATTTTTTGTTTTCATAAACAAAAATTTATCTCCTGCAATATTTTAATAGGCACATGAGCATGTTATATGTTAATTATCAGACGTTTAAAGTTTGAGCAATTTGCATTGATATGTTTATTATACCTCAAATGTAAGAAAATAACTTAGTTGATATGGACATAGCAAAAATGGCAAGACCTCCTCTACAGGTGTGGTTTTTATGTGAGAGGCATAAAGCTTAGCACTCGTGTTTGCGTGCTTGGTGATTTTATGCTGTTGAAAAAATAATTACCTGCGAAATAACTTATACCATCTATGAACATTTTATTTTTTAACCTCTTCTGGCTTCTCACGTAAAAACAGCAATGCTATATCGTTAAAGCAGTGAACATATGATCCTGAGGAGTCTATCTACACAACAATAAAAAATTTGGGAATTGAATGTACAGAGCGCAATTAATTCAAAAAGTTACCTTACGTTTTGACCACACCTCGGAAGCAGATCTATTGCCATATGTATAGAGGGTCAGGTTTGGCTTTGTGATAATAATATTGACGACTGAAAGCTCAAGTTTGGTAGAATAATTTACATGACGTAGGTCAATCTTGTCCAAGCAGCCACAAAGAGAAAATTTAGGTACTTTTCTACATAATCAATTTTTAGCTCGATACATTTAGTCCAGCGTTTTTCTACTTTTTTTCCCCCCTCCAAATAATACGTTTTCTCAAAGCTCTCAAAATACGCGTTTGTTTCGGTAATGACTTGTTCATTCGACTCAAATCTCTTGCCGCTCATTTGCACTTACAAGAACAAGATCAGAGGAGGATGCAAATAATTGAAGCACTTCTGATTCTGGAAAACAAACCAGAATTAAAACAACAGCATACAGGGAACACACGGTAACTAAAACTACTAGGAAGAACAACCCACCCATCATAATTTGTTTTTTAATTTTTTACAATAATTTTTATAATTTTTGAAACCATACTGTAACAAAACTTTACTTTAGTCTAATTTTTCCTTTATATTGTGTTTACATACCTATTTGGTAAATAACAATATCAGAACATTCTGAAGATGGTCGAAGACAACCGAAACATGTCAATAATTTAGGTTAATTTAATTCATCTGTTACATTTAGAATAATTGCAACATAAAATAAATAATGATGTCTAACAGTAGCTTTTCTCAAATTATACATGAACTCAACCTTGAAGAAAGAAAATTAGCTAGGAGATTTGAAAAGCTCAATAAGAAAAAGGTACGTGCAATCAAGTCAATTGATTTTAACACAACTTGTATAAAAGAAGGTCTGCTTCCTACCTTTACTAATACATTTAGATTATGAATACAATTATTTTCTTTTAAATAAATAGGAAAAAAGAGAAAAAAAAATTTTTTTTAAATATATCTATAATATACACTTAAAAATGGGAAAGATGATCCAAACTGGGCACAATACGAGTTTAAACTGATTGGAAGGGTATCGTATTCCAACCAATAGGATGTGTGGTTCTTCATCTTAGAGATATAAGTAAGAAAGAAAGAAATGAAAAAATAAAAGGAAATGTTTTTAAATACAAAATAAGAAAATTATTTATAAAATAATCAAAAGAATAATAAATTAACATTTAATGGTAAAGAATAAAAAAAAACAAAAATATTGTAGTTTAAAAAATAAGGTAAATTAAATTATACAGAAGGACTTAAAATTAAAATTTAAAAAGACAGATGAAAACTATCAAATTAAGTTGTGTTATTCTCCGTCGATTTTAAAATCATACATATAATAAAGAGCTGTGAAGTTCTGAGGATAAACTATTCTCAGTAGAATATTGATTTAATATGTGATTTAAAATTCGAGTGTCATATAACAACTTGAAAAGGCACTTGTAGCTGTGTAAATGAAAGATTTATCTTCAACTGTCTAAGGGTTGTTGAAAGTTTCTAGACTTTATAAGAAGGAAATTGGTTTTGAGGGCGTGGGATTGTTTGTTCAAGTCTTTGCGATTGCCTTTCTTCAAAAAGGGTTTGGCTATAAAGGTTTTGTTGGTAGCTTAGTAAAGGGTTGGGCTTGAAGTGTTTGAAGGGAGGGTGATAGGGTAGGTGTAGTTACAGAATTATTCTTTAGTCAGGTTACCAAAGTAGAGATTAGAGATACTTGTAGGGCAACTAACTTAAATCTCAAACCTTGTTAAAAGTATCATTTCATTTACTTGAACAGCTTTAAATCTATCTGTACCTTTTTCTAGCTACGTATTATTATCCGATGACTTAATAATTTATCTAAAAAACTGATTAGTAAACCAATACAATATAAATTTATGATTTAAAACTAAAAATTAAAAAAAAAACAAATAATAAGAAATTACAATGAGTAAAAAAATAAATTAAAAAAAATAGTATAATATTTAATAAATATAATTTCACAAGATATAGCTGTTGGAAGATATAATAGACTTGAAAACGTTGAATTAGCTTTAAAGCAACGATTAGAAAAGAGTACGATTGGATAAATGTAAAGGCCTAAGAGATAATTAAAGGTGATATCCTCTAAGCCGCTTAAGGGTAGGTTCTGGGATCATTCCTTCTATTTATTACTTCTTCTTACAACTCTTCATCCCCAAGATATTTAAAGTAACAACAATTACTCAAACTGCCGCTTAGAAACTCTCTTCAATCATTTCCTCTCAGTCCACTTATATTTAGAAATTTATTTCTAACAATATTATAATCTCTTTTCAACTTTTTTTATCTTCATCTTCTTCTTTTTACTATGTATGTCTAATTTATATAAACATAAATGTTTAGACATTTCCTCCACATTTAAACACTTATAGATATTAACATCCACATATACTCGCCTTTCCACAAAAACAGAATACATAGTAATCATATTTTTATGATTATTATCAGTGCGAGAGCCTAAGTGTTCTTACAAACACGTGTGCACTGTGTCCAAATGTCCAATATAGATTTTACATTCTTACTGAAATTTTATTGAACTTTTTTTTTGACACATTATCTCTCACATCTGTTGGTTTTAGGTATGATTTATAAATATTACTATTTATATTAGGCATTTGGGATTCATATGACATCTTAATGAGTGGGACAAAGTTGCTATCCTCACTCCTAAAGACAAGCACACTGTTCGTTAGCCTACTAACGAGATACTTGGCATCTAAGTGACATACTTTGAAGTTTAGTAGAATGCAATCATCACTACTAAAGACAAGCACACTGTTCGTTAGCCTACTAACGAGATACTTGGCATCTTAAGTGACATACTTTGAAGTTTAGTAGAATTTGAGTATTATATTACTAGTTCTATGAACAAATATATATGCAATTATTGTTGTTGAAGAATGATTCTATATGAATATCAATTATTATTTTAATTGTCCACAGGAGAAAAGAAAAAAGTTTGTATTCGTTTTGACATAAATTATAAACTATGTTATCTCTAGTAGTCCTACTTGAAGATATAATACGTATGAAACTGGTGAGACGATCATCCCTCGGAGAAGATATTAAGCCGTCGGTCTCGAGCCTGTATGATGCCAAGTCCTCCTTAAAGACCCCAACTCTAGATACAGATGATGCACACCAATATTAGAACTCACAATGTAGAATCAAGTTGGTAAAGTAGCTTGCCATTTACTAAAAATGGGTGACAAATAATAAATGAGCCACATTTTCTATCTCAAGAACAGTAATCAATGTACTATGGGTATACTAAAGTGTATTGTAAAATAAACAAACCAGTCGGACATCTACAACAATGACTCACGAGGTATAAAATAACATGCTGTTTACAAACTTTTGTTGCACTGTCAAAACATATATGTCTTTTATATCAACATAGAAAAATAACAATCTTTTCTAGACCACATTAACAAGATATCTGTGAAATCACATAAATATCTGTCAAAATTCAAGACGGTTGTGTGGTTGTACCATTTTGTACACAAGCGTACCCGTGCTTCTGTTCACACACATTCTTAAATCATTAAAAGATAAAAAGAAAAGGTGTTCAGGTGTTCTCAAAACATAAAAAAAATACTTCAAAAAATTATTCCTTCTTGTTATCATTACTTTAAAGTAAAACTGTGGCCTACAGGTTTAATTTCTTCCTAAAATAATTTTGTAAAGTGAAAACCTTTACTTTGAATTTGAAGCCTGGAACAGGTTTTTAAATCAAGAAGACAGGATGCAAGAAAATGTTCTTACATGAATACTCGTACGTGTATATATGGTATATGGGAAATGTTTATTAATAATTATTATTATTTTATAAGGAAGTAGTGTTACTTATCTGAAATCATCGAATAAGTTTTAAAAATTCTTTATAATGGGGTGTTACTTTAGAAGGATGTTGCTTCAAGTGAAGGAGTGTTAATGGTAAAAGAAGAGAAAGAAGCAAGTCAAGAATTAAGGCACACGTACTAAATGCAAATAGCAAACTTCATCGAAGAAGAAAGTGAACATTGTGTTAATTAGTATAAAGCAGTATACTGCTTCATCATCAGGCACACTTTCATCATCAGGCACATTTTCATCATCAGCTGCATCACTGACAGCAGACAAAATGAGTTTTCGCTGGAATAGTAATCCGAAAAAGCCTTGTCTTAAGCTCCATAAAAAAATATTTTTAAAATGGATGACCCAGGTTTAATACAAGATCAGCATGAGCTTTCCGATACTAACAACTGAGAAGACCGGCAAACAATTGTACTCGTACTTAGATTTACTGAATATGATCTGAGACAAGATTCTATGCTTTTCTGATAGTAACCTGAAGAATCTGAAACCAAAAAGCTTCTAAAACTTATTCTAAGTATACTTAATTTATAGTGTATAAGTTTTAGTAAAACAAGTGTAGTAAACAAGATTTTCAGTATCACAATTTTTGTAAAATACTAACTTCATTATTATTATTGTTATTACTATTATTTTTATTAGTATTGTGAAAAACAGTTCCAGGCTTGGTCCTAGGAGGAAAGAGGGTGTTTTAGTTGGTAGTCTGGTTTATCTGGGAGCCTAGCACAATGTGCGTAAATGCATTTCAACTCATTACAAAAAAAAAAAAAACAACAAATTTAGTATTGATGGAGAGTACTGGTAGAAAATGGTTAGTTTCTTCAGGCTAGTATCCTTGAACAAAAGATATCCTTGGTATTTGGTATTTGGTTTAACTGGGGGCCCTGCACTATGTGCGTAAATACATTTCACCTTTTTACTATATATATATATATATATATATATATATATATAAATATACCATGATAAACGAAAAACGGTCCGGCAGGACAAATAACAATTAAAATAAGCAGTGACACATAAACAGAAACACAACAAAGACTCACTTTTCAATATTTCGACCGCCATTACGGTCGAAATATTGAAAAGTGAGTCTTTGTTGTGTTTCTGTTTATGTGTCACTGCTTATTTTAATTATATATAAATATATATATATAACAATTAAAAGAAACGGTCCAGCGGACTTTTTTACAATAAAATAAAAAACGAAGGAAACACACAGAAAGACACAGACATAACTCACATCGATATTTCGACAATCGTCGTCATCAGGAGGTGCGAAGAGCGAAGAGTCCCGCAGGAAGACAGGGCGGTACCGCCGATATTGTCGAAATATCGATGTGAGTTATGTCTGTGCCTTTCTGTGTGTTTCCTTCGTTTTTTATTTTATTGTAAATATATATATATATATAAATATATATATAAGCTAGAATTTAAAAAAGAACACATAGAAAGGAAACCACTGAACTTACTACTATATTTCGATGTCCTCGTCTTCAGGAAAAGAAATGAATCGCTCCAAAGGCTGATAACGACTGACTTGGCATTCGAACTGAAGCACTCAAACAGTGTAGCCAACTTTCGGAGGAAAGGTAGACAGGGAAGATAAAGAGATAAAAGCCAAATAAAAATTAAAAAATGAAAACATTTAACTAAAATAAAATTAAAAGCTGATAACAACTTTAAAAAAAAAAAAAAAAAAATATCAACGATTGAGGTTAAGCCCAGGAGCCGATCTACCGCCCAGAAGACTAATAAGTGCTTCTTCTGAAGCTCTCAGAGTAACTTTCGAATTAGTCTGATCAATCTGCCTCAGGACCTGTACACGGAAACAGTCATTAAAACTGAGTCCGTGAGAACTGGCATGAGTAGCAACGGGAAGGTCACTGCGTTTGCCAACGGATGACCTGTGATTATTCATACGCAGGCTTAGCTTGGTGGAAGCCAAACCCACATAAAAAGAATCACACTGGGTGCAATCCAAACGGTAAACGCAGTTACCAGAGGTACAGGAGGTCTTGTGAGCGATAGGGTAGGTGCGTTTACTATGGACAGAGGTAAAGGAAGGAACAGGATTGATGATAGGACAAGTAAGACATCCACGACGTCCACATTGAACCATACCACCAGCAGTTTTTGGAGGCTTAGGAGAAGAGATGTAGGAGAAGATAGATTGAAGATTAGCAGGTTTGCGATAGGAAATGGAAGGTGCCTCACTAAAGACTGAAGAAGTACAGGAGGAGGAAGAAAGTATAGGGAAAAACTCCCTGACAACTGCACCCAGCCTATGAGCACCAGGAAAATAAGTGGTGATGAGGAAATTAGAGTCACTGCGATCCCTCCTAGGACCTGAATTATGATGAACGTCTGCAGGGACTATACGGTTGTTAATGAAATTAGAAGGATATCCTCGGTCAGAAAATTTTTGTTTCAATAAATCTATTTGGAAGGAACGATCTTTTATTCTGCTACAAATTTTATGGAGGCGTATGGACAATGAAAATATGGACAGTGTAAATATATATATATATATATATGAGTTCAAAACTCAAGAAGAGTAACACAAAGAATAAAGAAACACACTTACAAATTCAAATTTTCGGGAAATCCGTCTTCAGCAGAAAAGAGAAAGGGAGATCAAGCACGTTATAGACGAAACGCAAGTAACGTGCGTTCTTTATTCTGTGTGTTACTCTTCTTGAATTTTGAACTCGTATTGTGTCCAGTCTGGATTGTATTTCCGTTTATCAATATATATATTTAAATATATATATAGTTGAATGTAGAAAAAGAAACATAGAGAAATCAAAAGCACACACTTAAAGTCTCTAATTTTCGGTTTGAACTGTCTTGAGGAGCAATAAGAGAGGGAAACCAAGCGCACTGGTTCAGAGACGGTTGGAGACTGTCTGACTCTGACGAAGACCGCTTGTTATAGTTGAAAGACCTTAGTCTTGTTTTCCCATTTTTATATTGTGGTTTGATCATTGATGTATATATATTCACAAATAGTTCTTGACCTCTTCATTTAACACAGTATTCAACAAGTATAGTTCACTGTAATATACTACATCACAATATGTATTATAACCATAATATATAAGTGTAGAATATCTGCAGTATACTACGAATAATATAGTAAAATATATTATAACATTAACATATATTGGAGTTATAGTAGACTATAATATATGACACTATAGCATTTAATATAACGATAGTAATTAGTTATAGTATTATTATAAAATACTATACTGTCAAACGTTTGTTGTGCTATGTGGACTGATTTCCTGTTGATTGCATAGCAGCATTTAAATAAATAAATGGGATCAAATTTAGAGAAATTGTTTTCCATTTTACTTTAGTCTACGATACACTTATGCTGTTGTTAGTATATGCTGCTATATAATCAACAGGAAAACAGGCCACATAGCACAACGAAGGTTTGACAGTATACCATAGTATATATAAAATATTATAATTATACAAGTGAACTATACTTGTTGAATACTGTGTTTAAATATATATATATACCTTAACACAGAGAAAGGAACACAGAAAGACACTACAGAACTCACTTCGATACTTCGACATCCGTCGTCATCGGGAAGAAGTGCGAAGTACTCGCGTTAAGAAGCAAACTGCTACTGGCCTCCAAAGTAACTCGTGGAACCACTGCAATGCTGCCCCTCAGCGGAGGAGAGGAAAAATAGAAATCCCTCCAATATTTATTTATAAAACAAGATAACAAGTATATATTACGAAATAATAATGAAGACAATAAATAATAAGAATGCAAATAAATGCGTCTCTAGAGCGGTATATCCCAGGTTTTATTCTCATTCTAAGCCTGAGTTCTTTCTCCACGCATGAGATGAAAATATATCTGATGCGGCAATTCCTTGGAAAGGATGTTAAGCTTTCTCTCCCAAGATATCAGGTACTAGCTAATGATCTCTACTATAAATACAATTGAGCTAGATAAGATTTAAGCCTCCTAATGCAGTATCATTAGCGAGACACAATATTCTTTTAAAGATCAGTGTCAGAAGTGTAGTTTTCTAGCAGACACTGAATCCCAACCACGCCCTTTAAAAAAACGAAGCAGAAGCTGGGTAAATTTGCATATTTGAAACTTTAACCACGAAAGAGGGTTTGAATCTTGTGACTTTAAAACCAGATAATGGCAGCTGGATAAATTTACAACCAGCTTCTGGTCGATAATAAAAGACACAATCAATATACTTCAACTAATAAATAATTAATTTCATTATTATTAATTAAATAATATATTTTAAATAATAAAAGGCATGATCCACTAGGAAAACATGGACCTGAGCTTACATTACTGAATGTAAGCATAACATTTAGTATCACTAAATGCCACTATGAAATTCAGCTCCTTTTCCTATTACAATTTGAAAATTTACCCAGGTTTCTTTATCTAGCTATGAAGTTAATAATTTCTTCTGGTTCGAGTTTCAAATAAGCAAATTTACACATAATGAATTAAAATAAAAAAAGAATTATAAAATGAAATATAATAAAATACATTGTGGGGTAAAAATCTAATGAAATGGTCTCCACATATAAAACTTTTAATGATATAATCAACGCGTTTCGAACACTTAGTGTTCTTCCTCAGGCATAGATAACTCCCTGGTGTCATTGTATTTTTTAGTTAATGCCTGAGGAAGAACACTAAGTGTTCGAAACGCGTTGATTATATCATTAAAAGTTTTATATGTGGAGACCATCTCATTAGATTTTTACCCTACAATGAGTAAATACCACATAATAACTGATTGCACTACATTAGAAATAATAAAATACATTTATTATAATTCGTTAAAATTATAAAAAAAATCTCGTTATCAAAGTCGTCTTATTAGAAAAACACACTGTCCAAACAAGTAGACTCTTCTTCAGCTTTATCTAAAATAAAAAAAATTATGTATTATGTAGAACAGAAGGATAGAAATTTACCCAGTTCTTACGGCACCAGCTTCTGCTCTGTGTTTTTAATTTCTTAAGTCCCGTAAATTCCTCTACAGGTTGTACTATAACTTTTAAACATAACAATCTGTATAAAAGAAATAAAATTTTTATCATAGATAAGTCACGAATCATTTTTTATTTTATTTTTTATTCTTTCACTATTTTTAAACCTAATGGTTATTCGAATCAATCAAACAAACAAAACAAAAAAAAAATCATTTTTCTTGTTTTTTTTTTAGAAGTGAATAAAGGAAAGACGGCTTTCACTGAGTTTTGAGATGTTTCTTGGGGGGGGGAGGGGGGGGGCGAGTGCGTGAGGGCGTGAAGGGGGGGGGGGGAAATTAACGATCGATCTGGTATCACAAACATTATCTATGGTAGAAAAGCGATTCAGAAACCCTTGTTGGCCTCAATCCAAGAGATTTTCAAAAAGCACGGACTTCCTTTAATAACTAGGCATAGAGTCCATTCCACTCTGTATCCATAAATGATTACAAAGCCATGTTTCCCCATGCACTTTTCAAATGTCATCATACAACCATGAAAATTAGTGTCTCGGACTCTATTATGTTACATAAAGATTAAACTATTCAAATAAAAAATGAAGTTAAATGAAATTTTATTGTTTTAAAAATTAAAATATTTTAAATTACTATGTGAACTATTATTAAGTAAATTTCATTCGAAAAGTATTATATAAATAACATTAGGTGGAGATATCAACATAAAGTTTTTTATTATCAAAAGAACGCGTTTTTGATTAGCATTAAACTTTTGATAGGTTTATCTGCTTACTGTTCATATTAAAAAATCTGGAGTAGCCTACACTCAACTTTACTATAAGTAAACTTAATATCAAACTTCTTGGGTATATAATATATAATGTCTCATTTAAGCATAATATAATCGTCTAAAAGGGAGATGTTTATTAGTCTTTCATTCCTGAAGTAGTACAGATAGTGATTGATCCAATTTTTTTGTATGTCACACAATTAACAGTTATACAATCATTAGTATAACTACAGCAGTAATAACATTATAAAAAGTAAATTAAAAATTTGCTTATACGAAATAATTTCCTACAAGAAAGCATGGCTTTTGCTCCAATATCCAGTGGATCTCTTACATAGTTTATCTGACCTCCTTCTACATTTAATACTTAAGACAAATTTTCCCATTTAGAAATTAAAAATATTTTAAGTATATTAAAAGCACTACAAATTTTTTGTCTGAAATGTCAAAAATATGTAAGAAAAAATGTCGTTTTAGGATAATTTTTAATTTAAGATGTAGGTTAATTACATTTATTATTATTAAAAGAATTTTTTTTTAATTCTGAATAATGTTCTACATTTTTAGTCTTTTATCAAATTATTATACTGGAAATTTTATGGCATGCTAGAGTTTTTTAAAAACTCACTTTTCTTTCTCTTAGTCAAAAATCATAAAAATCCAATTTACTCTGAGCGAATGTTATTTTTTCTCACGTGCTGTACTCTACACTTTGCTGTAAATGTATATTGAGAAAAAAATATGTTGGTAAATAGCGACTTTTGTATTCTCAAATCAAGTTCGAAGCCGACTTTTCTGTACAATTTTAAATTTAAAAGCTGGAAGCTTGAAATTTTTAAGTATAATGGTATGAACTATGAGACAAGAATAGTGAAAAAAATTGATATTAGTCGAAAACATAGAAGGTCTCTTACAGGATGAAAAAGTTCATTCCACAAACTTCAGTATTAACCAAAAATAATGTCATTCATAAACATAAACAAATCAGCATCTGATATTAATCCTTGTAGAATATTGCAACATGTAGATCGATTAGAACATTTTGTTAGACAAACTCATCATGCCATGAAAATAATCAGAAATTATATGTTTAATATGCTCTATTGTCGTTGAATTTTTACATATAAGAATTATATTCTTTTTATATCACATATAAGTCGTTAAATCATTTCAAAATTTTCATTATATCTATAAACATTATATTATTTCGGTCAATTCACTCAAAAAAATTCTAAGTCAACGTAAACAATGTAAAAAAATATCAAAAATTCGACAAGTATAGCAGGTGATCCATTAGTCTGGGATAAACAAACAGTTTTTATAGCTTTATTGCACTTTGCCATGATTGAACTTTCATGATTTTTTTTCTAAATTACTAATTTTTTGTTCCGTTTTTGCTAAAATTTTCATGCTTTCTTAATGAGCCGTTTAAAGTTAAAAAAACATTTTCTGAAAACAGAAATCGTACTTTAACGCCCCTTTGGCGTTTGTGACTATGATAGGGCCCATTTTTGTGTAAAATATCAACTTGATCCATCAAAGATTCTGGACCGTAGCATGGTAATAAGCAATGCTAACACACTCACCCACCCACCCACACAAAGACATCATCAAAAAACTTCATAAAACAACCTCAGGGACCTCAAAACATGTAATTCTGTCAAAACCTCAAGATCGAATTTTTCATAATCACTATACTTTATTTATAGTAACGTAAAAATTGATAATAAAACGACATTTAACAGCCTGTATTAGAAAATAGGAAAACCCTCATGTATTCTTCTACAACAGAAGGTTGTCAACCTCAAATTTCAGTAAGGCAAAATTGAATAGTGAAGTAAAGTCAGGAGCCATATTTAATATTTATTGAAAAATTAAATGCAACTGATATGGAATGTTTATCCTTTTCATATGTAAACAAACTTTAGTTTTGCTTAAACACAACTAAATGTGTTTACAGATTTAAACAAAAACACAGATCTGGTATTCATTTCTTATTTAAATAAATAAAGTATGTTTCTCCCCATATCCTTTCAAGTTCCTTTTCAAACTAAAGCTTTTTCAAAGCCAACATCAAAAGAACCAAAACGAAAAATGACATTTAATAAAAATCCAACTAATTCACTATATTAAACTATATTCACAAAAAAGAACACACAGACATGAAACAGAAACTCACTGCTATATTTTGATGGCTTCGTCATCAGGAAAATAGATGAGAATCACTCTGAAGACTGGTAACAACTCAGTGATCTATAAATATATCACAAACATGAATATCCTAAAACAAAAATCACAACCATATATCTTAATCTATTCTTTGTGATATATGTTTCTTTGTTATAAAATATATATCACAAACAAATATACTGAAGTAAGCTAAGAAAAATGTTTTAAACATCTTGAAGTTTATTCGGTAATTACTAAAATAAAACAAATCCAATTTTAAAAGGAAATTATTACCATAAATAAAGTCTTTTTGCTGAATTACCTTTAAAAAATTCATTATTTTCATTAACAAATGCTTAAATAATCAAAATAAAGTGTTAAAAAGTCTAGAAATTATAGAAATTTGGCAAATTACTTCTTTAATAAACATGATATAGGATTAAATTTAGTTTAAACACATTTAAAAACTAATTTCATAGATACTTAAATAGTTTTTATATAATTGTGTTGATATAATTTTTAATAATAAACATTTCATAATATCAAAATTATTAATATGATTGATCATATATAGAAACTACAGTTTCAAATCATTAGTTGTGCAATCCGTAATTGTGTGGTATTTACTCATTCTGAGGTAAAATGGACATAAGTCTCAAAACTTCATTTGTGTGGAGACTTTTGTTGGTTTATCCATTTTACCTCAGAATACAGTTTCAAAGTATGAAAAAAAAAATATATGATAATGCAGAATGAACCAAAAGTAAGTTTACAATTGCCCAAATCTTTTCTTTGCTACATAAAGATTTCAATTGGTGAACAATATAATACAAGTATTAAATTAATATTAAATTCAAATGGATATTAAATTTGTATTGGAAGTTAGAAAATAACAGAGTAAATTAGTTGAAATTAAATACAATATATGAATGTTGAATTGAACTATTTAGGTTTTTAGCAAGAGGAATTAGTATGAAATTAGTAAATAACTTAATTAATCTACCAATAGAAAGAAATATGACATTATAACAGATTGAGCAAGTAATGAACATTTAAAGTGCTCAACCTATCATTTAGTGTTGATATAATTTTTAATAATAAACAATTCATAATGTCAAAATTATAAATATGACTATATATAGAAACTACAGTTTCAAAATATTAAACATTTTCAATGAATTTAACAACTATATGATAACAAAGAATGAACCAAAAGTAAGTTTACAGTTACCCAACTTTTTTCATTGCTTCATAATGATTTCAATTGGTAAACAATTATAATACAGGTAAAAGAAATGAATGTTAAATTAATATTGGAAGTTGTAAAATGCTGAGCTTGTTCTATGGACAAGGTTATTGTAGCCATGGTTTTAGTCTTGTATTATGTTCTCATATTTTTTCTAAATCAGTTTTAGTTAACGTAATTTTCCATTATATGATTATAAAGAATGATTTTTATTTATTAATTAAAAGAATATGACAGTAATTAGTAAAATGAACGTTAAATGATACATCATTACATTGTATAACAAAATTAATACTAATAACTGAATTGAAATAGTTAATTGTATTAAACATGAAACAACTATAATCATAAAAACAATGATAACTATTATTGAATTCAAACTGTAAGAGTTACACATAATATTAGAAAGTAATGTATTCCATTAAACTTTAATAATTTAAAATGAAATTCTAATTATTTCAATAATTTATTTCTGGTATGATATTTGTTTGATATTTTGATAAATAACGAACACATTATTCTGTATTTTAAATTAATTTGTCACATTGTGTATAAAAATATAGGTATGTATTATTGATTTTAATATAATTTTTTTTAAAGAAAGGACGCTAACCTATAACTGAAGTAGCCATTTGGTTAAACATAATCACTAAGAAATTGTCATCTAATTATTTATTTATTATTATTATTGAACTAATTTATTGTTAAAAATATACCTACAAATAGTTGCAGAAACGGTCGTACTTACGATTTGTTTAAATATTCAGGAATATTGTTCTTTGCAGAGAATAATATTTCATTGTGGCGGATGTATTAGAACACTACAAAGTCGTATTATGAACTGACCAATCACAGTGCATGATGTGCATGACTTGCACCTGACGTCATCAAGCAACATCATTTCAATTACGTCATTTATTGGTTCACTTAATCTCTTTAAATAAAACACTATTTTACTTGTTTTCTTTAAGGAAATATATGCAATGAATATATTACTCTATATATATATCATATATTACTATATTATATACTATACTATATATACTATATTATATATACTATTTGATAAATAACGAGCACATTATTCTGTATTTTAAATTAATTTGTCATATTGTGTGTAAATATAGGTATGTGTTATTGTTTTAATACACAAATCAATATAGTACTATAGTATAGTATATTATATAGTATATAGTGTATAGTGTATATAGTATAATATATTATAGTACTATAGTATATAATACTATAGTACTATAATATACTATACTATATTACTATATATATGGATATTCATGATTTGTTTTCTTGACCCAATATTTATATGATGTAATTTTTTTTGAGGGTTGAGGTCTAATGATTTTAAACTAGTCTTTTTGCCGACGCTTCGACATATATTTATGTCATCTTCAGGGCTACAACATGATTGTTTTACAATTACCACTACTATTACTACTATTTTGGTTATTTATTACATTTTACATGTACAGAAACAGAAAGGAATTGATTCATAAATCAGTTATTTCGACTATGGATTTTTTTTCACATTGACATAAGGATATTGAAATAACGATATGATTATTAGTCTTTCATTCCTGAGGTAGTACAGATAGTGATTGAAGGACATATCAATATATAAGCTTAATTTTGTACATCACACAGCTGATGCAAATAATTTCATTAGTATAACTACAGCAGTAATAATATTTTGGAAAAACCAAAGTGAACATTTCTTGATATGAAATATTCTCCTACAAGAGAACATGGCTTTTGTTCAAATAGCCAGTGGATTTCTTACATCGTTTACTTGACATCCTTCTACATTGAATATTAAAGTAAAATTTTCAAATTTAAAACAGGAAAATGCCCTTTTTTTCTCTGAAAAACATCATAAACAGCGAAGAAAATGTTGTTTTAAGGTGATTTATAATTAAAGATGTACGATAATTACATTTTTTAATCTCTAAACGAAAGATTTCAATTTTGAATTATCTTTTACATTTTTTATTTTTACAGAATTATTATACTGGGAATATTATGGCTTCTTAGTATTTAATAAGATTATTTACCTTACGGTCACTATACTTTACTTACAGTAAAGTAAAAAACTGGATATTTCTCAACAAACATAAGTCCTCTTTCTTGAAGAAAGAGTCCATTCATTACATTTCAATATCATGGAAAGGTACTACATCCACAATTATAATGTAATTGTAACTGATATTAAGTTTTGCTCAAGAGTGCAATATATAGATTTATTAAAGCATTTTATGAGACAAATCCATCATGCCATGGAAGACAAAGGTAATTTATTTATGTTTATTGGCGGTGATTTTTTTAAATGTAATAATATTATTCCTCTTACATCTCATAAAAGTCAATAAACTATTTAAATTGTTCCTTTATAAATATCAATTTTATCTCAGTGGATTCACTCAAAAATTTTCTAAGTCAATGTAAACAATGTAAAATAATATAAAAAATTCGACAAGTATAGCAGGTGATCTCTCAGCCTAGGATAAACAAACAGTTTTTATAGCGTTATTGCTCCTTCCCGTAATTAAAACTTCATGATTTTTTTTATGAATTGCTAATTTTTTGTTCCATTTTTGGTCAAATTTTCATTATTTTTTAATGAGCCGTTTCGCGTCAAAAAAACATTTTCTGAAAACAGAAATCGTACTGTAACGCCCCTTTAGCTAATGTCATTTCGAAAAAAAATATCTCACCTCATTGTCCACATAATGTTCTATTAATAGGCATACTTTCATTTTTGTCCGTCAAACAGTATGGCTTGTATCGCTCTCACAAGGTATGAGATTGAATTAAAAGTCAAAATTTGTATATTTTAGTGAAAAAAAAAAATATTTTCCGTTCTTTTAAAATTCTGAATGTATTTTTCGTTTGTTCCATTTGTAACCTCAAAGATAATGTCAAAATTTCCAAACTCTAGGCTTATCAGTTTAAGAGAAATAAATGTTTTAAAAAAAACGTTTTTTGGCAAAAAAAGTGACTTTCCCATCATGCATAATTCTTCCCAAACAATAGAGATCTTCGCCTTTATGGGACCCATTTTTTTTGTAAAATATCAACTTGATCCATCAATGATACTGGACCGTAGCGTGGTAACAAGCAATGCTAACACACTCACCCACCCACCCACCCACACACACACAGGCATCATCGAAAAAACTTCATAAAACAACTTCTAGGACCTCAAAACATGTAATTCCGTCAAAATCTCGAGATCGAATTTTTTCACGATCACTATACTTTACTTATAGTAAAGTAAATATGATAACTTA
This sequence comes from Hermatobates lingyangjiaoensis, assembly GCA_026182355.1. Lineage (NCBI taxonomy): Eukaryota > Metazoa > Arthropoda > Insecta > Hemiptera > Hermatobatidae > Hermatobates > Hermatobates lingyangjiaoensis. The sequence continues at coordinate 213,926 of JAPFBL010000531.1, read as the reverse complement.
AGTATAATTTATTTAAATTTAATAGTTATGTCATGATTTCGTATTCCTTCTGAAAACCTGATAGATTTGTAACCTTTTCTACTGTTTCAAGAAAATAACATTTTGGACAGATGTTAAATTAGTTTTTTATATTTTTATTTTTTTATTTCAATGTTTATACGTATATACAAAAACTTCGATGGTAAGCAACTATCGGTCATAAAGTTGGTAATAATTTAGAATAAATTACATTTTTTTTACAAAAATTGTATTTTCCTGATAATTTATCTTTCTTTTATGGATGCATAATATTTTCCCCAGTATAAATGATTGGTTGAGTTGTAATGAAGGTGTGTATTCTATTCTATGACTCCTGGATTAATTATTATGGGCACATGTGGAAAGGGACTACCTATTAAACACCTTAAATATATGTCAAGATTTGAATATGGAAATAATACTGTCACCGTAAAAAAAATATAAAATGTCAACTCGTGTCGAACATCTAGTGCTCATGCTCTCGTTACATCTCCTTACTAAAGCAGATGTAACATGAAGTTGAATTAATTAATTAAGTCTTAGGTTCGTACTTTCCGCCTTATTTTATTTAATATTAATTTTTGTACTTATTTACTTTGTACTATAGATAACTCTCTGGTGTAATTGTATTTTTCAGTTAATGCCTGAGGAAGAACACTACGTGTTCGAAACGCGTTGTTTATATCATTAAATTTTTATATGTGGAGACCATTTCATTAGATTTTTACCCTACAATAATTAATTAAGGACTTTTTTTTATACAAAAATACTTATTAAAAAAGAGTACAGTGGTAGGTTCAAATATATAGCTTGCTTATGTGCACAAACACATACATACAACATACACGCACACACACACACACACACACACAACACACACACACACACACACACACACACATTTACACACACGCACACACACAAATCAGGAAAATGACTTGAGATCGTTCAACTAAAACAAGTGGTCTACGACAGAGTCCACTTATTTTAGTAGGTAGACCTTAGTCATTTTTCTAATTTCTTATTATGGTTTAAATTTTGATTATTGTTGCACGTGTTTATTATGAAATATTGCTACACATATTTATATAGAGAAACCAATATTTATTGAGCTCATGAGACTTTAAGACGTGTATATTGGGGCTTTGATCCCAATTTCATTATTCTATCGTTCATGAAGAGCTAAATAAAAATAATAAGCAGAAATATCTTTAAACTGTAGAATATTATGATATGATTTCACACATGTTAGAAATGGAACTCAGTAAAGTCTAAGGAAATTGAGACAGGTTCTCGAGGGATTACTGTATTGCCATATTTTGTTTCCCACTTAACGGTTCGTTTATCTCTGATTCCTCTCAAGCGATTGTCTCTTTTTCTTCCTCTTTTTAAAACCATTTCACAGTCCTATATTTACTAACTCTTGTTTCTTTGATCTATAAAACCTAATGCATTTTTATCTAAATCTATCGTTTGTTTTACATTACTTTCCTAATATGAAGCAAACCATTTTTTCTCCATTTCCTTTCTTACTCTTACTAAGGTTCAATTGAAAATTGAAGACTTGAAAATTAAATGGGTCTAAATACGAAAATCTGGTTTTTGCATATTGCATTACCTTTCTACAAAACAGTCAATATGATTACTTATTTACATAGATCCCTTTGATTGTGTTACTGGTGTTGCTTAGTAGTTATACAATAGCATGGTAGTAGTAGTAGATATTACTGAATCAACTGGCTGAAAAACAATTGGTACTTAGTTCTTTTGGTTTACTACTCTTCAGTTATCTATTGAATTGATTTCATTTGAATCATATTTAAAAATGTTCACATGATTGGTTATCCATCACGAATGTAACGCATGCTGCATATATATTGCATAAATAAATATATATAAACATTTGTAACAATGAACGTCTAAATCATGGTAAAAAATCAGAACAAAGAATAAGATTTTTCATGCGGTCTTCATCAGAGTATAAGTGATACTGAACTCATAAATTCCGAATTAGTTTGACTCTGATGCAGACCACTTGTTATGTTTAAATGATTTTGTCTTTTAAATAAGACACAGGTTCTTATAAATAAAAAAAGTTCTTATTTTAAATAAGAGTATTTAACTGTTTTAAATTTAAAAATTTGGCTTAAATATTCAATGTAGAAGGAGGTGAAGTAAACGATATAAGAAATCCACTGGCTACTTGAAGAAAAGCCATGTTCTCTTGCAGGAGATTAGTTCGTATCAAGAAATTTTTTACTTTGGCTTTTCAAAAATGTTATTTCTGCTATAGTTATACTAATGAGATTATTTGCATCAGTGGTGTGATATACAAAAGAAAGCTTATATATTGATAAGTCAATCAATCACTACTATCTGACTACCTCAGGAATGAAAGACTACTAAACATCTCCCATTTAGATGATTACATTATGCTTAAATGAAACATTATGTATTATATACCCAAGAAGATTGATATTAAATTTACTTATAGTAAAGTTGAGTGTAGGCCACTCCAGATTTTATTTTTTTTTTTTTAGTGACAATAAAATTTTCGAGATATCATCCAACAATTACTCTAGGCAGTCTCCTTTCATGTTGAATATAACCAAAGAACCCGAAGGTGACCAATAATTGATTACCACTTCAATATGAGACCAGAGATCTGCTATTGACATTTATTGATTTTCCCTAAGTAATGGCTTCCCAGGTTATATATTTTTTTTGAGCAAATTTTTTATTCAATTCGCATAAATAATGAGAACACTTCTTTTAGATATCATTGCATCATTAAAATAATTTCTTTTTATTTGAATAATTTAATTATTAACAATTTATTTCAGTTATTGTTATGAAGTGAATTACTTTGTATTGAAGACGAAAATTAATTTATAAATAAATTATATTGCTACAAATGCAGTTATATTATATTAATTTGATATTCGTTTCTCTATATATTTTTTTTTAAATCGAAATAAAAGTATGAGTTATAGTTTGTAACATAGTATGTAACATATGTATATAGTTTGTAACATACATTTGATATATAAATATGTTGTAAGCTATCAACTTTAACTTTGTAAAGGTAATGATGGAAAGTACTTGTTATTTTTTCTTTTACCCTTTGTTTTTTTTTAGCTCTATTTGACTCTAAATGCCTTCATATGTAAATTGGAAATGTTGGCCTTGACTCCACCCCTTGGAGAACCTTTCAGGGTTGATTAGAATATAATATATTTCTGAGTCATTTGGATATATCATGAATTAAACAAACCATTATGATTCATTTTAACATAGACCTGTTAAAACCCAGAACTTCTAATGTTGTTTACATGGATCGTTACAAACTCACAGAAGTCCTACGTTGTCCACAAATAATCACTGGTCATTTATAAGTTTATAGCTCTCAGTATGTCTTCAATCTAAAATGTATATATATAAACGTTTCACAATAAACTATAAACACCAATTAATGAAACGAACACACTTATAGTGTCTAATTTTTTGTTGAACCGTCATCAGGAGAGTAGAGATAGGGACACCAAGTACACTTGCGAAGCTACGGTTGGAGACCACAATAAACATCTTTAAGCTGTGTCCATAGTTCATTGTGAAACGTTTGTTGTCCTTTGCGGATTATATAAATATAAATATAGATTATATTTAGGAATTTGATTTAATTTTGTCAAAGATCTTAGTATTTTTTCTCATTTGTTATTGTAGTTTGAAGGTTGATTGTTGTTTCACGTATATAATGTGAATTTTTTTTATATATCATTATTCACTTAATAAATGGAAAGACGATCCAAACTAGACACAATACGAGTTCAAAATTGAAGAAAAGTAACACAAAGACTACTGAAACACACTCAAAAAGTAAAATTTTCAGGGGATCCGTCATTAGGAGAACAAAGGCAACAGCAAGTAGCGTCCAGTTCTTTATTCTGTGTTTAACTCTTCTTGAATTTTGAACTCGTATTGTTTTTTTAGATTTAGAAAAAAAATGTAAAAACCAGTTAACTTGAAATGAAACTGGTAAAAGAGAATAATAAGAAGTAGGAAATTATGATTTGTGGTACAGTGGGAAATGAACTTTTAAGTTTTAAACATAAAAGAGATGTTATTAAACACAATTTGAAACCACTAGGGGAGGGAACGGCTTTTAATGCTAAAAATTCTTAGTATTAATTAAATGTAACTGACAATAGTCATATATATATATATATATATATATTCAGGTAACTCACCACAAATGAATGAAGATAGTCGCTCTGAGGCCTTTCGTTTTCACGTCGTCAGAGAGCAAGTGAATACAAGTTGTTGACATATTATGGATTTTGATTTAAAGTAGGATGAAGATTGGCATAATTGACAATATTTTTCCCTATTACAGTTGAAATAGTCTTGATTTGTTTAACGATTCCTTCAATTAGAAATTCATCTAATTTAAAAAGGCCTGGACTAGTGTTGACTAAGCTCTTAGAAAAGCCTTTCAACAATGCTTCTTCTTCTTTCACATGACATAAATACCAACTCCTTTGCTTCTTCCAAATTAATTAAGTGATTTTTGTCTCTAATGTGTAGGAACAAGGCATTTCATGTCAATGATGAAAAATACTGTCAATGATGCCAATCTTAATCCAACTTTAAATCAAAATTCATAACCTGCCTACAACTTGTATTCACTTGCTCTCTGACGACGTAAAAGCGAAAGGCCTCAGAGCGACTATCTTCATTCATTTGTGGTGAGTTACCTGAATATTTATATCACGTGTTATTGTGACAATTTTGTATATATATATATATACAAAAAATTAATGTTAAAGAAGCGAGTTGATAATTGTTACTTGAAAGAAATACTTTTAATTTTGCAATTATATTAGACAATTGGAATATAGAGTATGCCCATTCTTCTTTTAGATAACAAACATTTTACGAATATTACTATCAAAGAAGTAATTATGAAATACTGGACCTAATAAAAGCCAGTATTGAATTATTCCGGGGAAAAAAATCATAAGAGCCATTCTTCACCAATTTCCAGGAAATAAAACTTCTACTGGGCTTCATTGTGGAGAGAACACTATGTCTTTAAGTAAGTTAGTTAACTTTCTGTATTCATTTGTTTTTCTTCTTATTTAACATTTATATTATATTTTATTTTGTTTATTCATCGAATGAATCGCAAAAGAAATTGGAAATTAAATAAAAAAAAATCAATCAGTCAAACTGGTAATTGACCTCTGTTAATGAATCTATCAAACATATATTATATTAAATTTTCACTTCGACTGCCAAAATCAAGCACGTCCTTCACATGCCTGCCGAATTAATTAATCCAAATTGATATCACTAATTAACAGTTACAATTTATTAATAATAATATGCCCAGCCAAAATCTATGTAATAACATTAACTGAAAATTCGTTTTTTTATTAAACAATAAAATAAATCTTTCCATAAATATTTAAAATAAAAAATAAAAAAAATATATATTGGGTATTTAAAAAATGTGTAAATCGTATAAATATCAGGAAAATATTTCCATAATAACGAGGTATAGTTTATTTAAGAAAAAGTACAAAAAGAATATTGGGTATTTCAAAACGTGTACATTAAAATAAAGAAAATATATGTTTCTATAAATACTATGTATAGTTTTTAAGAAAAAGTGAAAAAAAAATATTTTATATTTCAAAACGAGTAAATTCCTGAAAATATAGAAAATATATCTTTTCATAAATACTAGGTGTACTTTAGACCATACAATTTAAAAAAAACAACTTCGGGTACTTAAAAACGTAAAATTCATCAACATTCATTTTTACGATGGTATAACATATATGTACGTTACTTATAGTAAAGTAACAAATATTTTGTAGGTGATTCAAATTGTCAATATATTGGAATAACTTTTTTTTTTTCATCATACTATATCATTTCTTATCGTAAAAGGAGACGTTATTGTAAAATTAAAATGTATAGCACTTTTGGTTCATCATTTATCGTTATTATTAATAAATGATAAGCGAAACTATTGAAAGTTTAGCTGAAAATGAGCGGTTTGGAATGTAAAAGGGGAGGAAGGCTGGAAGCGAGATTATTTTCAGATTTGCCCAATTGGATTAGAGGGAAGCGAGTGCGTGTCGTGGGTCATTAAGACGAGCAGACCCGGAGAGCCCTCGCAGGTTCTGTTTCAGTCCTTTGTTGGGAAAGCCTTGCTTGCTTGAGATTCTAACGAGAAATTGATTACGTAGGCACCCGGTTTCAAACACAACACCATTTCTAACTTCAGCAAACTTATATTTACGAGTTTTAGAGGAATGGCTTGATACCTATAACCATTTTTTTTATAGAAAAATCAAATATTGTTATATAAATATTTAAATGCACTGATACTAAACTTATTAGATATATGGAAATATACGGTTCATTTAAAAAAAAAAAAATAAAAATTTTCATTAGTTATAAGCAAAAATATGTCCACTTTGTATCGAGACCTTCATTATGGAGTGTGCTCATTAAGTCCCTTTAGAATTTTCCATATTTATTGTAAAAATAAATTGATAAAAAAAATAGTTCAATATATTAAAAAAATAAATAAATGATTCTTTATATTCTTGAGGTTATTTTTAATAAAATTTAACTTAAGCAGAATCATTTCTTTTAGCAGAATTATTTATTGAATGAGTAAAATATGAAAGGCCTAATCATGATTATTTGATACAAACTTCTTAATCAGCTTTTCACTCTTAATAAATAACGGTTTCGTTATATCATCCTCACAATACATTTTATCTTTGTGAGGTACTAAGATTGTGCGGTCTTAGTCTGATTAAGTAGACTCTAAACCAGTGTTTCCCAAAGTGGGCGGTACCGCCCTCCTGAGGACGGTGCATTGAAATCGGGGGCGCTAATGCAAAAAGGAGCGGGGATTATATTTCCATAAATTGAAAATGTTCATGCAATATAATTTCTAAATTTAAGTGTAAACACGACATGTAAACTTCTAGGAAACGTTTTCTTAAAATTATTTGTTTTGATAATTGATTTTTAAGTTAAAAGTATCTTCTCACCTAAGTTTCTTTTAATGTGTATTAATTCTTTTGCATAAATATGCTATAAAACAATACATCTATTGGATTCTAAATAAATATTCGATTAGTAATTATTTTAATTTAATTATTAAAATGTTACTCATTTGGTTATTTAGTCTAGGAATCTGATTATTACTGAAGGGTGTTGAGTATAAGATTATGGACCCAAGGGGGCGGTCACTCGAAAAAGTTTGGGAAACACTGCTCTAAACCAATTGCTTAACGTTTACTCAGAGTGATGGTATGCAAAAGATTTTCTCTCTTCCAGATGAGAAATCTAGAGACATGGCAAAAGTTCAAATCTGAAATGTTCAGGTCAGCAGTACTCCAATCTTCATGACAAGCTGACTTGGGGGATGGTATCACAAAGGTTCGTTAGTTAAGATTCCTTCACTTAACTAACATACTGAATTGTAGGAGTCCGTAATAGGTGAAGAAATATTGTATTAGGTACAATTGAAGAAATCACTACAATATCAAAAGAGAAAAGGAAAATCTGTAAGGTCTCTAAGTACCTCTTTGTAAATCAATACTTTCTTGCAATTATTAAACATAGAGCTCTATCAAAAAGCCTTAGAACATCTGTCGTGTTCAATCAATAGTTTTGTACACATTATTTCCAATATGAGATATACCAACGCTATTATCAATTTAACTGTTAATTATTACAGACATTCATTCCAAAAAGCCACCAAAAGAAAAATAAGTGAAATTTATGAATAATATAGCAAGAGAAAATTAAAAGCTCTTTATATGATATAAACGTATCACTTGTGTAAGTGGTCTAGATATTAAAGACGACAGGGTCATGGCTTCTGCCTAGAGGAACGCTTCGAAAGGTTAGCAAACACTCAATTGTTAAAACAAATTGTATATATTGATGCATTGTTATTATTAATACTATGAACCTCAATCTTTTATTAAATGAAATTTTAATTTAAATTAAATTTATTAACTTAAATTGATTAAAACCTAATTAACTTAAATATCATATTAACTTAAGAAGGTAGATTTTTATTAGTCTTAAGAAGGTAGGTGAAATGTATAGTTGTAGGAAAACCAGTAGAACAAAGTACAATAAATATTGAAGTTCATTTTTGGAGTTGCTTTTATCCATAAATTTTCAGACTGTATGTACTGAGATTTAAGATGCGAGTAAGTGTATTAAATTCAGAATAAAAAAACAACTTTTCGGTTTGATTGATTCATATATCTTCAAATTGTGTTTAAATTCAATTTGATAAAGAACTTATGGAATTCTTTGATCCATAAAGTTTTCATATTGTTAATATATGAAACAAACAAAAAGGCTGTAAGGGATGATGTTTTAACCTGCGAGGGGAATGTTTTTTTTATTCTAAGTATATGAATTTAAGATAAAAAAATCAACTTTTAGATTTCATTACTAAATAAATTTTTAGATTATAAGTATTCATATCAAGATGTGAGTTAATTTGAAGAGGCCTTTGATCTACTTGATTTACAGATTGCATGTGTTAAGACTCAAGACAGATGTCACATTTAGGGTTCCTAAATAAGATATCTTATAAGATATCAAAACTCATTTTAGGGTTCTTTGATCCATATATTGCCAGACTGTAAATGTTCAGTAAATAGCTAAATTCTGATATAACTTTCAATAAGTATGGTAGCACTGAATGGTGGAAGTCGTTTAGACCATATTATGAACGCTCTATTTCATCTTTGAGAGCATTTCCTTCTTACTCAATGTATAGTTTGTTCTTTGTGAATTACAATACCATATTCTTGTGAATGACTCTATTCTCAATATAGTTCTTGCATTTTCAGAAATCACAATTATATTTAACTTTTACAGTTTTTTGAGTCTACGTGTCCAATTTGATTTCAAACCAGCAATATACCAAATAAACAAATATTAGAAAAAAGGTTGTGTTCAGTACGATAATTTTCTACTGATTGTTGTATTCAGTTATTGAGATTTTTATGAAACAATAATAATTTGGGATTGATTAAGTACTAATATTTATAGGTTCTTATTCACTGAAATTTTGTTTATCAATAAGAAACAATGCATTACAAATAAAAACAATGATAACAACTGAATACACAGAAAAAGTCATAAATAACATTTTCCATCAAATCTCTTTGTGCTAGACTTTTCAGTGTTGTTGCAGAACGTAATTGATAACCTATGCAACAGGTAAAATATTCAATTTACTTTGACACAGCAGTCCATTGTACACTAAATCTCTCTGCTTTTTCTCAATGATTTCCAATCATTGATTTTTCTCTAATGATTTACTCAATGATATTTTTTTACTCAATAATTAAGTCTTTTTTCAAATATTTTTTTCTTATTGATCGTCAGTCTGCAAGAAAGCTACTTTTTCACTCTGCATTCTCAATTCAATATAGCCATATTACAAATAATTTTAGAAAATTGGGGATTTTGCCTAACTGAAGCAAGTGCGCTTGGTGCACTTATCTCTATTGTTCTGATGACGGCTCAACCTCAAATTAGGGACTGTCAGTGTCTTCCTATCGTTACTTTGTATCTGGAGTTTACGGTAAAATGTTATATATATATAGTAGCAGTTTGATCTGAACGCGAGTACTTCGCACTTCTTCCCGATGACGACGGATGTCGAAATATCGAAGTGAGTCTGTAGTGACTTTCTGTGTTCTTTCCTATTTGTTAAAGTTATATATATATACATTGTTAAAAATCTGACCATATCTTGCTGAAACTTGCTTCTTATTAAGTTTTTCAAGTTTTCTAAATAGAGTTCTTGTCACTATATCCACAGTATACAATATTCTTCCGATAGTCGACATATTACATGAGTCCATGTTTCTGCTGTCCTCAGCCATTATCAATAATTTGTTACAAATTATTTCAAAACTCATTTATGTCTTGATAATGGCTGAGGACAGCAGAAACATGGACTCATGTAACATGTCGACTATCGGAAGAATATTGTATACTGTGGATATAGTGACAAGAACTCCATTTAGAAAACTTGAAAAACTTAATAAGAAGCAAGTTTCAGCAAGATATGGTCAGATTTTTAACAATGTATGTTTACAGAAGGGACTGCTACCAAAATTTACATATATATATATATATATAAATATATATATATAAATACACTGATAAAACGAAATACGATCCAAACTGGACACAATACGAGTTTCAGATTAACAAAGAGCAACACACAAAGTAGGGAAACACACTTACAGACTCAAATTTTTGGATAATCCGTCTTCAAGAGAAAAGAGAATGGGAGACCAAGCACGTTGTAGACGCAACGGCAAGTAACCCAACATAAATATATACATGTAGATTCAGTGAATTATATATATATATATATATAAGAATATATATAGGTATGTTGTCTAATCGGGATTCGGTCAATTTTCTAGGATAAAAATCAAACTCTCGTTTCTCATGCCAACGCTTCGGTTTTATTTAAAACCTTTTTCATAGGCAGAAGTAAGAAATTTTTAACAAAGAAATTGAAATTTACATTATTTAAAGGCACAACAATGTTAACCGGACAAAACCTTCGACTAGACTTTTTGTTTATATATAAGAATATATATATATATATTATATATAATTTTCATTTTTACCTGTTATTACAGTTGAACTGTTTTTCGAAATATTGATAATAATTAGTGCTTTGTTCTGTATTTGGTTTAATATTTTTAATTTGTCATGATGAGTCATCTTGAAATAGTTTTTAAATATATGTATTCAGCATAATGAAAAAGAAACCAATAGTCTTAACTATCAATTTTTAACAATAGGAAACCATTATTTTTTTAGAACATTTATTTAGGTGATATTTATTAGCACAGACATGTGTGCGTAGATATAAAGTTCTATATCATTTTTATACATTATTTAAAGCAGAAAATACGAACATGGAAAACCACTTGGGAAAAAGAGAAAATAAGGAATATCTTATCCCTTTCAAAATACGTTGACAATGTAATACATTATCCCCATTTGCATTGATTTTTGACAGTAGTTATTACCTTTTTCTACCTTTTATGATAGCGTTATCATGAAAAAAAAAATAAATTGTAAATTTAAAATTGAAATAGAATGTTTTTTTTTTTGTTATTTCTATAAACTTCTGAATAATCATTGTTCATCGTTACATTTGATGGAAACAAGTTCGAAATAATGATTTGAAGTAAAAATCAGCGTATAAAAAAAATAATTTAAAAAAAAATCAAAATTAGCTCAGTAACTACCATACACTGATAAAACAGAAAAAGATAATGTCACAATGTCACTATAATCTTACCTTTGTAAAATATATGTATTTATTAAAATTTTTCGCAAAATAGTTTGCCAATCCTCGTTTTTGTTTGTTTTCTGGTTAATTTTCTAGTTTTCTAAACGAGTTTGCCACTTTTCAGGCAGAATGAATAAGAAATCACGAAATGATTTATTGTGAAAATCCATTATGCTAATTTTAAAGGTACATAAAATTAATGCTAGCATATATTATAACATCTAAATTATAGTGTTCGAAAGTTTTACTTAACTTTTACCATAATCACGGAGTTTAATATAACTTGCAAGACTATAAAATAACTGAAACACACAAAAAAACTACTTTATAGTTCATTTTAGTTTTGTTACTGACCGTTTATTTATAATAAACTCCTACTGAAGGAGTTAAAGTTGACTGAAATCATTTAGATGAGATATGTTAGCATTAATATTTTTAATTTTTTTATAAAACAATGGTTTTTGCAATAAATCGTTTGTTGAATTGTTGTTCATAACGCCTTAATGGTGGAAAACCCCCTTTAGAATACTATAAAAAATAACCAGAAAAAGAAAAAAAGAAAAATTGGTAAACTATTAAATAAAATATGTTTCAATATGGGTCTGTTTACAAACATTAACAAATTTATCAGAACGTATTTAATTTTAGTAAAATATATTTGTACACTTATATAAACTTATAAATAACTGGAAATATATGTTGTTTGGAAATATATATAAACCAGATTAAAGAAAAAAGCACATATTCAAAAGTTTGTAAAAACTCACTTGTATATATCGACTGCTTCCTAGTCAGATAGAAAGTTATGAGTCACTCAGAAGACAAGGGTTGAGTTCACGCTTCTCTACGGAATAACTCTATCCTCTACCTCAGGGCTTCTTAAACTGTGGGTCGCGACCCCCAGGGGGGTCAGAGCTTTGATGGGTGAAGATCTGATAACTTTTCAACATTTATAATAAAATTTTAAAATTTGTATACACACTGATTAAAATATTCGAACAAATAAAAATCATTAAAATACTATAAGAAGTTCTTATGGGTTAAATGAATGGGTAGTATTCTTTAATCCATTAAATTTAATGGTAAAAGTGCGAGTAGCTATAAACGGTTAATATTTTCTTTGTAGATTGGGCCCGTTTAAACTTCGTAAGCTGAGGGGCGCATATAAAAAAGCTTAAGACCTGCTCTACATGATGATATGCAGTCAGAATTAGTAAGGGGTTTTTGTGTTACCAAAAATTCCTTAAAATTTTCACATTTCTTTTTTTAAAAAAAAAATTTGGATTAGTATTTAGTGGAATCGTTTTATTTTATTGCTTATAAATACATATAAAGAGAGCACTTGATGGGTCTAAATCTTTGATAATGCCAGATAAATACACATTGAACATTTAGTGGACTACAAAGCGGGAGGGAGGCGGTGATAAAGCTTGAGACATGTACGTCCGTTTGGTTGATTTGTGGCCCGTTACAGCCTTGAGGGTGGCAGTCGATGGTCGTCACGTGCCCAACACCTACAGGTCACGTACACATAAATCCCCACTGGCTCACCTGCCTCTAGTAAGGGGGTCCCCTTTACCAAAAATCTCCCTTAATACTTTCACAAATTTTTACCACTTCAAAAAAAAAAAAGAATCCATCAAATGTGAATATCATAATATTATTATCATAAAAAAAGGAAACACATATGTGTTATTCGAAAATATAAACAAAGAAACGTAGGTTTTTTGTAATTGGAAATGACAAATCTGGAAAACGTTTCATTTTCCTTATTGTGGCTGTATATATATTGCAATAAAAAAAATCAGAAATGAGACTTACATCTTTTGTCACCCAGAAGTTGGAGTGGGCTCAATAATTTTAGTGCTTCTGTGAATACAGGTATGAAAAAAAAAAGAAGCTCTATATAGGTTTGTAATACATTATTGTGTATATTCATTAATAAAACTACATCTGATATAATGAAACAAGAGAATACATTTGTTAACCCACTGGATGAGTTGACCATCAATGAATGAAGATCAAACCAATGACAATTACCAAATGAAACAAAAAAAAAACTGAATTGTAAATTATTGGTAGTAATACAAATTATTGTTTTTTGTCTATTATTATAATAACCTTCCCTTTAAATGAACTGTCGAAAAATTAATTTTTCCTACTTAAACAATTTATGTTTACTATAAACTAAGAAAAAATATGTTAAGGTAAATAGTTGTCATGTTATAATAGTCAAAACGACGAGTCGAATATACAATGTTTGATAAAAATTTTCATTTTCACAGTATCGGTGTGAAAATAGTCGAAAAGTAAATTTTGATACAATGTTTGATAAAATTTTTCATTTTCATAGTATCGGTGTGAAAATAGTCGAAAAGTAAATTTTCAATTTTTTGAATTTTTTTTTATGGAAATCGCTTGAGAATATTCAAATGTGACTACTAATATGGTAAGTTTGCTTAATTTGATAAATTTTTCCATTTCCTTAGTATTCATCTGAGAGTAGGCAAAACATGATCAGTAATATGATAGGCTAGAAGAGTTTGATAAAATTTTTCATTTTTATGGTGTCGGTGTGAAAATAGGCAAAAAGTAAATTTTCAATTTTTTGAATTTTTTTTTATGGAAATCGCTTGAGAATATTCAAATGTGACTACTAATATGGCAAGTTTGCTTAATTTGATAAATTTTTCCATTTCCTTAGTATTCATCTGAGAGTAGGCAAAACATGATCAGTAATATGATAGGCTAGAAGAGTTTGATAAAATTTTTCATTTTCATAGTATGCTTCTAAGAATAGTTGCTAGGTAAAGAGTAAAATTAAATATAGTAATTAAAATTTTTCAAATTCCCAAAAAAAATATAATAAAAAAATTAATTTCATTGAATGGTCAAGAGTATAGCTTTTCAAGAATATAAGAGTATCTTATATTTTGTAAAGAGTATAACAAAATATAAGAAGTATTTTTTCAATTACGGTTAAATGATCAAAATAATAAAGGGATTAGACTTGGTCTAGTTTATGAGGTTATACACTAGATCGGTGCAACAGTGTGATGTAGCCGAACAATGTGAATGGATCTAACATTTCATACATGAGTGAAAGACAGTACATTGGATTCATTTTGTTACAAAAGCCAATGGAAAAAGAACAGCAATGTTTACGAGCCTTATAAATAAATGTCCTTATCAAATACACATGTTTATTTTAAAGATTTTATAATAAGTACAAATAATGTCAATTTTTTGATAATTATTTTGAAGTTTGGTTTTATTTTCATATAACTATTTTGTACTTGTAAAATAAAACATTTTGCTAAAGTATGAACAAACCAGTAGAGCACAATGTAGGCTAGGTTAGGCAGTGGCAGTTCCACAGGACAACACACATAGGCCAAATATTGGCCCTTTATGATACCACACAATAAACATTCTACACTGGAAGTCCTAAAGTATGCATAACTTCTTAAGGGTATTTAGGGTATAAATACTTAAAGAGTACCTGACATTGTACATGTTTGGGACAGGAGGGTTAAAGGTTTACCTAGACTAACGGATCACCTACTATACTTGTCGAATTTATTGATATTTGTTCACATTGTTTACATTGACTTAGACATTTTTTGAGTTAATTTACTAAATAAAATTGATGTTTAGAAGTATAGAGGAAAACTTTAAATTATTGACTTATTTAATTATTTAAATAGTAGATACCTATTATTAAATAGTAAATACCTCAATAAGAATCAATTTTTTGACTTATATGAGATATAAGGTGAATAATATTTTTGCATTGACAAATCACTGGCAATAAACATGCAATCCTAATTGCATTGTAAAATTTCCATTTAACTTTAAATAAAGTTGTTGTGGATAAAATATATATAAATGCATGTGAAAGAATACATAAGGAAAATGATGAAAAATAATATCATAGAACATGATCTATAAACTTTAAAATAGAAGATATACCTTAGTATGATGAGACGTAATTTTGTTCTGTTCTCTCTGGCGAAGCCGGAATGTGACTGACGTGTTAAGACATGCATCCAACTACAGGGTCCGAAAGTTCGCTTACATTTAGTCTACTGGGAAAACTACCCCCACTATACCATTACAATTGCGTCGTTATTTATTATGAGAGCAAATATATGTCTCATAGTATTTCAAGCAGAAATCGTATAAAACAATGTTCTGCTGTTTTATTCTAAAGCAAATGATATTTCTGAGGTTTTCTTTCTTGCACTAATTCAAGCTCAGTGCTCTAAAGTAAAAAGTTTAATGCAAGAAAGGACTTTAAATATACTTCTTTATTTACAACATCTATATAAAGGTGATAGCATCATTGACTTAAAATGAATATTTACTCTATATTGTGTCATTTCAAAGTCTAGATAGAAGTTCACCAGTACCTGAACGATGATATTGACACCATCGCTAGCCAAATGAATCGTTTCATCGTTTCTGTAGAAAAACAGAAGCAATTGGAATATAATCTCAAACCCAAGAAGTAACAGAGTTCGAATTTCAGACCAATTGACTCTAACTCATCAATAGCTGAGCAACGATATTGTACAATCGGTAGATCAGAGTGCTCTAAAGGGAAGGCTATAGAAAATCAGTTATCGAAGAATCAAAACGAATACGAACAGTAGGCTGGAGTTAAACTAGATTTATTTCACTGATTTAGAAGACAGTGTATAAAAGAAGATACACACTCTCACATACACAAACACAAATACTCACATACACACACACATACACACACACAGATTATAGTATTAATTGATTGATTATTAATTTGATATTGTATTCACATAACTTATCTGAACAGCTATAGAATTGCTATAATGATATATTTAGTTTTTTCCTCATTTACTTGAAATGTAATTAATTTGTTGAAAAATTTATTATTTCATAATTATTTACTGATTTCTAAAGTGATTATTTGGTTAACATTATTAATATTTGGTTGAAATATATGTATGATTTGATAAAAAAAAAACTATCGTTAGAAATGTTGTATGGAAAAGAAAAATTATGTAATATAACTGTCGAACATGCTAAAATATAGGTTTATTTAAGAAACCATACACACACACACACACACACATATATATATATATATATATAATAAATTCAAAACGAAGGAAACACACAGAAAGACACAGACATAACTCACATCGAAATATCGATGTGAGTTATGTCTGTGTCTTTCTGTGTGTTTCCTTCGTTTTGAATTTATTTTATTTAAAAAAGTCCACTGCACCGTTTCTTTTAATTGTATATATATATATATATATATATATTATATATATATATATATATACGCAACACACACACTCACACACACACACACACAACACACACACACACTCACACTCACACTCACACACACACACTCACACTCACACTCACACACACACACACACACACGCAGAGATACAGACACAGTTGCAGAAGCAGATACGACACAGGCATATGGAGTGACTGTTAAACTTAATACTCTGAATCTACTCTATTTCTTGGTATTTCAAAGGCTATATAGCAGTTCATTGGTGACTGCTTTGCAAGATATTAATATTGAGACTCCTTGTCTGATTGATGCCCCCTTCTAATAGCCAAATATATTGTTTCATCGTTTCTGTATAGAGGCAACCAGCCATTGGAATATAATCTCCTTGTAGAGCAAACCCAAGGAGTTATGGACTTGGAGTTTCAGACTAATTGACTCTAACTTAACAATAGCTGAGCAAAGATATTGTCCTGACAAGAACTTGGAGAGTCCATTCATATCATGAGTCATCAGAAGAAGGATTAAATTATTGGCTCTCTATTATTAATGTTACATCACAGGACTGTGACTCTGATGTCATTATACTCATGATTATATTAATAATACTATCATTACTACTATTTTGTTATAAATATTACTGTAGTATCATATTTTTTTATAAATTATTATGTTTATCATTATCATAATTATCATAGTTATTATTTATTGTTAAATCGATTTTTATTATAACCATATCACAAACTTAGACATTTTCTTATGGGATTTATTCAGAACATTTAAATAAATAAAGAATAATAATCGAAAAAAGATATGCTTTCCTGCATTTTTTCACTGATCTACGTTCTTTTCCATTCTTATAGTTTCAATATTGTGTATTCTAATTGTAACAAAGTAAGTAATTTTCTATTTAACAATTCTCCAATGGAACTAAAGTTTTGTGGTATTTATAAAATACCGTGCTGTCATAAATTTTTATGGCTCAAACAGGTAAATAATTAAAAATAGGTGTCAAAAACACTAATATTACGTTATTAGTAGTGCTTACTAGACCTAGGTAAAAAAAAAAGTAGCGCCTTATTCTTACATATAAGCAATGTGAATCGTGATAAAAATTGAACAGAAGGTAAAATGAAAGGGCGATGTTCTTAAGAAATATTATCCTGTCTGGTTTGATTAAATTGAAGAGATCAAATACCATAAACATTAGTAGTGGTTTATTCAAGTTAGACTGAGAGTTGACGGAAGTTTTGTCTACAAGGCTTGATAGCTAGCAGATAACTTTTCCTTATTTCTTCTTTAATTCTTTTATTTAATCTGCCTTGCTTTCCCCCGCTCTTTGTTCCCTTTTCTTGCGCTTATAGCTCCTAAGTATCTCTCTTGTTTTTCTATTTCCTTAGTACCACACCAAATGTCCTACATCACTTGCTTCAGTATGACTGTGCCTTTGACGAAGCTCAGTTGTTTTGGTTTGAAGATTATATTAAGATTTTTTATTTTCTTCCTGTAGTTTAGACATTGTTAATTTCATTTTTCCTTCTGTAAAATCTTGTTGTTCTATTGTTTTATGTGTTGCAGCCACCATAAGCAGCTGTTCATATACTCCGCTATATGAATCACCTTTCCTTAAAGCACCCATTTTTGTGTACTCAGGTATTTAACTACTCAGTGTTATCCACAGCATATAATACATAGAAGAAGCGATGTAAAGTGATGTCGTAAAAACATCCCGTTCATCTTTTGATGAGGACAATTTTAGGTTTTAATTTTATTATTTTCTGCCAAACAGTTCATCCAGAATTGTGGTTAAACCTTTTAAAATCAATTCTAATTTAAAGTTTTTATATATTTATTCAATAATAACATTATTTGATCTCCAACAGTTCTAAAATGTTTGTTACTTATATATATATTGTAATCAAAGTTATTAGAAAATTTTAATATTCCATAATATAGTTGAGGAGAGAAAAATTAGTTCTAAAATTGCATTATGTGCGATGAAACAATTATTTTTTTATGATGTATTGGCTGAAAATATACATGCAACTATATTGTGAGGTATAGATTTTATCGTGTTTATTATATGAATTAGGATTCGTGAAACGTTCTAAGCAGATGTTATTGCGATACGAGACCACCCACTCACATACAAACACACACACACACACACACTCTCACACACACACACACACACACACACACACACACACACACCATACACACATACATAAAAAGAAAGATGGGTTTTTGACTCTGTCAATATATAAATCAGTTAAATAAAATGTTAATATAAATCAGTCAAAAACTGTCAATATAAATCAGTTGGGTTTTTGACTCTGACGAAGACCGTTCGTTACGGTTGAATGATCTTAGTCTTGTTTTCCCATTTTCATACTGTGGTTTGATCATACATAAAAACACACACATAAATACACATACACGAACTCAGCAGAGATTCATTAAAAAAAAAAAGACTTCAAAAATAAACTTCTCAAATAATGACAAAAACACAAACCCTTCAATAATCTTGAAACGAAATTTTTTTTCATGAATACTATATCTTTATTAAAGTAAAAATAACATTATTTTGTCTTCTAGATACAGCATTTTGATAGAAACATCTAATCTTGATCTTGATTCTTTGACCAGATATCAGTTATATTATTCACATTGATACTCAACAAATAACACACATTAACCATTACAAAGTCGTTTCTGCCATTGACTCGAAAAAAATAATAAAAAAAATCGATACCTCAATGATTATTTGTACAAATAATTACTATTTACAAAAGGGTCAGGCTAGCTCAGTGGTTACGTGCTCGCCTCTGATCTGATAGGACCGGGGTTCGATCCCCACCTGGCCCTCGATTTATTCACGCGGAAGGTGAATAAATCTGAGTACGTCGTCCCTCGGAGAAGCACGTTAAACTATCGGTCCCGAGCCTGTACGTTGTCAGATACTCGTTAAAGATCCCTACTCTAAATACACTTGAGTTAGGCAAAATTTAGGACTCCCACTGTAGAATCAATCTTCATTGTGTGGTATCACAAAGGGCCGATGCTTGGCCTAAGTGTGTTCCCTTGCGGGACTGCCACTGCAACCTAACCTACTATTTACAAAATCTAACATAAAAATTTCTGTTATGATTTCTTATATGTTGTAGGTTTTTGAAATTTTTTAATAAATAAATAATCATTAATTAATAAATAACAATTCATTAATTTAGAATCCATTTTAATTAAATAAAGTTAGGCATTAGAAATGTAAACTTTTACATTTATAAATAATTCATTTATAAAAACATAACGAATGGAATGAATTCTTTGGGTCATTCGATTGATAACAACAGTGAGTTGACTAAATAATCACCAACACTAATTACTTTACTAATTGTTTTTGTTGTAGTCTAAACAAATGGATATTATTTAAACAAGTTTTGATTACATTTAAGTTTGTTTTATATTGTATTTCTCTTTCAGAAATTAAATATATTTGTTTATTTTCTGATATTTACAATTAAAAATAGTTAAGCGTTGTTTTGGAAGTTTGCAAGTTAACTACAAATGATATTTGTTGGCAGTTTTAGTTGGACTGTAATCTAGAGTAGTAATTAATTAACATTATCTGTTATTAATTAACTTTATTAACTAAATAGAAATATTGGATTATTGGAGAATCATAAATGTTATTTAATATCATGCATTACTACAATTGTACTTGAAGATAACATGGAACAACAAAAAACCGGAAAGAAAGAGACTAATCTTTAAGTCAGACAAACAATCTCTCACTTCAATCTCTCTTTCTCCCTCTCTCACTCCTTCTCTCTTATTCTTAATTTTATTCTTATAACCAGCCTTTCCTTAATTTTATCTTCTGTTTACCTAACCTACTCTCTCTTTCCCACTTATGACTTCTGAAATCTATCCCTCTCTAATATATCTGAACTAGTTAATTGATAGCATTATGAAAAAAGTCGAAAAAACTTTGACACCATCTGAAAATGATGAACGTTTTTCAACAAGGAATTCGCTAATAATTCCCTATAGCCCATGCTTAAAAGACATGACATACTTTATGAAGACGTTAGATACTCGTATCTCAGTTTTATTTAGTAGTTGTGATAATTTGTTAAATAGGATTGTCCATAACTCTAACAGGAACCAAAAAAAAAAAATGTTGAGTATACAGAATTTCATGCAATAATTCTAGATTAACCTATATTAGACAGATAGGAAAAGGAAATGACACAAGAAATAAGCAACACAAGTATTCTGTTAAAAGATAGGATGATAAAAGTACTGCGTTCCTAATCATTACAGACAAAAATCACTTAATCAACTGAAATGAAGCAAAGAAGTTGGTATTCATGTTATGAAAAAGTAGAAAAAACCTTTTCTTAAAGCTTAGTCAACACCAGTCCATGCATTTCTAAATTGGATGAATTTGTAATTGAAGGAATTGTTAAAACAATTAAGGCTATTTCCAATTTAATAGGGCAAAATCCAGATAAACTAAAAGACGCAGAGAGATTATCTCCTATCTTTTGTGGTGAGGTACTTGAATATATTTATATACATATATATTTTATTTCAAAAAAAAAGAATAAAAAGAACACTTACAGAATTCAATATTTAGAACTGTTGTTCGTCATCAGGAGTATACTAGAAGAGAGGACGAAGTGAGAGAGATCTCACCACGTCAAAGAATGGAGCGTGAATGAAGCAAAATTTTATAGTCCTTATGGACCGTTTCTTATATTTAGTATATATATATATATTATATATATATATATGAGTTCAAAAGTCAAGAAGAGAAATACACAGAATAAAGAAGCACACTTACAAACTTAAATTTTTGGGCAATCCATCTTCAGCAGAAAAGAGATTATTACACTTACTATAATATCAGTACTTACAAAAGTTAAAAGTTGTGTGGAAGTCGAAAGCTTATTCGTGCGCATTTTAAGTTTTGTAAGTACTGGTTTTAAGGAATAGATTTGCAGAAACTCTGACTCTCTCTATCTTTGTCTTCTATTCATCTCCTGAGATACAAAGACTATTCTATATATCGACATTAGTAAATTTATTTCAATCTTATAATTATTGTGTTATATAACTTCCAGTTATAGTATGTTTTTCGAATGAAATTCCCATATTTGAAGATATAAACTTCCAAAACAGGATTAATTTAAAAAATAATATTTTTATCTCATAAAACGAAATAAACAAATCTTCTTTTCCTTCTTTTTCAAATAAAAGTAGATGATATTTTTAGATAAAACTCAACATCATTAAAACTTTAACAATAAATCAAACAATCTTCTGTAAGTTACTTTGTAAATGACTTATTGGATAATTGTATTATTTACTTACACCCTATAAATAAATTAGAATAATGCAATTACTTAAAAAAAAAATTTTAAAAGTAAAAATTTTGAATATAAAACTTTTAATGAGAAATCCTTGTAATATTAAGTAAGAAGAAAACAATATATAGAACGGTTAAAAACTTTTTAAATTAGAATATTTCCCTTGTATATCTTTAAATGATAAATATTAAAAGAATTTATGAAAAATGGTTTTGTTTTGTGCCATCGCAGAGTGGGCGGGGTTGTTGTTCATAAAGATTGTTGTTTATAGATGATAACAGTGATTGGTATACTTTTCAATTTTCATTTTTGTAATTTTCAAAAAAAATATAAAGATTTCAATATTTAAATTTTTTTGGTTATTTATTTATTAGTTTACGCAACTAATATGTTTTTAATCAATACTAATCGGCTCAAAAAAATACACATGTACACAAACAAAAAGTCATCTTAATATTCAGTTTATCAATTAAACAGATTCGCAAAATGATTTGCGAATTGACCCAATCACGTGAGTTACTTCTGCTTAATATTCTGACTATTATCCACTGTGGCTTTTCTTTTATTACTTTTTTCTTGGATCTGATGTGTGCATCAAAAGTAGGATGTGCCTAGTCGAAGAGTAAAGAGATATCAGCATGATGGTTCATCACTAACATTGACATATAAATTTTCGAGTAGGAAAACATTTTCGTTGCGTGCTTTAAAAACTTTGCTTTTTGTAAAGTCATATTTTTATTGATGTGACTTATGATATGATAATATTCATAAAAACTATATTAGCGTAATATCAGATCCATTCAAAAGATAAACATAATTATAGAACAGGCCAGACTGTAGTTCTTACTATGCCGCTGAGACGTTTTGCAAGCCGGTATTAGTTTTTTGATATTTAGCTCATGAGCATGCTTAAAAAGTTCTGTCATGCTTCATAGCTTCTGTGTTTCACATACTATAGTAATGCCACAACCCATAGTTTTCTATGATCAAAGGAAGATTGATTCTTCAAAGATATCAATAAAGCCCTTCCAAATATATCGCCAAGGGAAAATCAAAGTTTTCACTTGCTTGATCCTCTTCATCCATCGGCTAATAAACAAAAGCCTGTTACAATTCGCTTTCTATTGATAAAAAACATTTACCTTTTCATTTTCTTGTAATTATACTGTTATATAATAAAATTATACTGTAATATACTGTTCGATATCAAACTGTATGCATATAGATAAACATTCATATTTATCGATAACATTATATTTCATGACATACATCCATTAGTATTTTACAATGTATACATCATAAACATCATACTGTGAATGATTAAAAAATTATTGGACTCCTATCTCGTTAGAATTAGTAATAATACATTCCGTCATACCTCGTAAACTCTCTGAAAAGCTCGACCGGTTTCGGGTCCGCCTGGATCCCATCTTCAAGAGCACCTAACTGACTGTGAATGCTGTTTTCCTATAACCTACCTATATATAGCATCTACATTGTGTAATCAGTGTTGTGTGTGTAGTTAATTTTTTTTCCTATTTCTTTAATTGGAAAAAAAAATTAACTACACACACAACACTGATTACACAATGTAGATGCTATATATAGGTAGGTTATAGGAAAACAGCATTCACAGTCAGTTAGGTGCTCTTGAAGATGGGATCCAGGCGGACCCGAAACCGGTCGAGCTTTTCAGAGACTTTACGAGGTATGACGGAATGTATTATTACTAATTCTAATATTACTAACCTCAGTGGAACTAACCCATTAACTATATTTATCCTATCTCGTTATTATGACTGTTTTGAAATAACAGTAATTTACAATAATATATTTTTTTCTTAATACAATAACCATACATTTACTAATGTTAAGTATCCATTAATTTTTGGTACAAGCTAAAAACGTTAAATTAACTAGAGTATAACATCTAAGGTGAAGACGAGGCAAAGGTCGTGCAGCCAGAATGAGAAGGACAGTGTGTGAACCAAGCCAGAATTTCCACCCTTTCAACCAACCATTTATTACTCTTGTCTGCCGTCCCTTTACACCCTCCGCCCCTTCCCTCTAACAAGACAAACCTTCTCTTAAATTCTAAAAAAAAAAATCCATTATACTCTTACCAGGAAAAGGTATTATTTCAAAGAAAAAAAATTAATCTTGAACCCAACTCTTAGCATATATTCCTTCATAAATCAAATTAACAGTCGACTTGATATCTGTTATCTTTGGATAATATATACATTATTAATAATTGGCCCAGTATTCTAAAGAATGTTCCATATTCTGCAATGTTTTAATTATAAATATTTTTTTATACATATTATATACATTATTAATAAGTTTTTTGTACCCATCTCATCTACAAATTTTTTTTTATCCATTTAAATAGCATACAATACTGTTATATGTATATACATACAAAGTTCAATATACTAATGAAACATAGAGAAATTAAAAACACACATTTACACTCTCTAATTTTTGGTTTCAACCATCTTTAGGAGAGATAAGAGAGCGAAATATAGCGAACTATTATAGAGACTGTTGGAGACCCAACTTGTATATATATATATTGTTGTTCTTTTATATATATATATATATATATATATATAAACTAGACTGACAGTCTAGTCGAAGGTTTTGCCCGGTTAACATTGTTGTTCTTTTAAATAATGTAAATTTCATTTTCTTAGTTAAAAAATTCTTACTTCTGCCTATTAAAAATGTTTTAAATAAAACCGAAACGTTGGCAACGAGAGTTTAATTTTTTATCCTGGAAAATTGACCGAACCCCGATTAGAGAACACACCTATTCTATCAAACGGTCAATATATTATTGAATCTGTTATATACGAGTATATATTTGTGTTTATATAAGAAGATATATATATATATACAGGTCATAATGAGTCGGTATCAGCCTTTGGAGCGATTCACATCTATTCCTGACGACGAGGACATCGAAATATACTGGAGAGTTCAGTGATTTCTTTTCTGTGTGTTCTTTTAAAAATTCTAGTTTATTCAGTTCGAAGAATCGTTTCATCTAATTGGTCACTTGAGAACATTTCACCACCTTTGAAGTTTTATATATATAATTTTATCAGATCATGATTTTACCAAAACAGTAGATTCTTTTTTTAAATATTTTTTTCATGCATGGAAAAAAGAAAAGAACACTCCTAATGCTGTCAGAGAAGATAACAATAAAACTCCAATTATAACTTAAAGGTCTATTACTGATACAGTAATAGTGACAAGTAATCGTTTTATTTAAAAATGAAAGAACAGAAAATAGAAACTTAATTTAAGTTATTGTCAGCAAGTGTTTGACTATAAGCAAATGTGGTGACTGGTGTGCAGAATGTATATATATATATATATATATTGGTATACTTTGGGAGCAGACCTTCTTTTAAACATACCTCATTAAAGATCTTGCCAACATTAAGTTAAACCTGAATTAAAGGATCAGTTAAAATCTGAAGCAACTAAACGCAGAGGTTATCATAACAGCATAGTACTCACTAAGAAAATGAAAGAAGCTGCTAAAAGTCTCCGAACTAACAATGAAATTGTTATAAGAAAGGCAGACAAGGCTAATATAATTGTGATCTTAGACAAATGTGAGTATAAACAAAAGTTAGACCATATATTAGGAGACAGTACTAAGTTTAAAAAGATTTCTCGAAACCCTACCAATAAATTGAAAATTGAGATTAATAAGCTAATTAAAGAAGCTAATAAAGGAAAGAAGGAGAAAATTCTGAAGCCTATCATAGGTGAATTTAGTCCTGGTTACATATACGGTAATGTCAAAACGCACAAAGCAGGTAACCCTTTACGAAATATAATTTCTTAAGTTAATACACCCACTTATGGTACTGCTAAAGCACTAAATAAAATTATTACTCCTTACCTACCTGCTAAGTATCTACTTAAATCCACTGATGAATTCTTAGAAATAATACGAGCCACTGAGCCTAAAGGAACCATGGCCTCTCTAGATGTTGAATCTCTTTTCACAAATGTTCCAGTAGAAAAAACTATTGAAATTATTTGTGATTTAGCATATGAACATCCGACTCTAACCCCTCCTCCCTTTTCAAGAGTAATTCTGGAAAGTTTACTTCGTAGTTGCACAACTAAAAATCCTTTTACACATATTGATGGGAGCTTATATTATCAAATAGATGGCGTTGCCATGGGTTCTCCCCTTGGAGTAACATTTGCAAACTTTTACATGTGCCATGTAGAGAATAGTGTGTTAACACAAGAATCTATAGTCAAGCCCCATGTGTACTGCCGTTATGTTGATGATTGCTTCTTAGTGGTGAATAACGAACAAGAAATTGAGTGTTTAAAAAAAGCACTTGAAGAGGCATCAGTTTTAAAATTCACAAAGGAATTCAGTGTCAACAATAATATCAACTTTCTGGATGTAAGAATAAACCAGAATTACAGGAAATATGAAACATCAGTATATGTTAAACCAACGCATGCAGGAGTTTATTTAAATGCACAAAGTGAGTGCCCAGAAAGATATAAAGATGGAACAATTAAGGCACTTATACATAGAGCATTCAAGACATCGTCTGACTGGCTTCTCTTCGACCAAGCAGTAGAAAGGATTAAACAAGTATTGGTCAACAATGGTTATAGTAACCAACACTTCGACAATATTTTAAGGAAATATATGAAGAATATAAATTCAAACAATAATCAAGAGCATCAGCTGGGTGAAGAAGGAAGAATACAAACGGTGTATTATAAGAATCAATTCTCTAATGAATATAAAAAGGATGAAAGAATTTTGAAGGCCATAATTAAAAGAAATACAACATGTGTTAACTCGGCAGACAAGCTAAATATTAGTATTTACTACAAGAGTTCCTGCACAGCAAATATGATAATTAGGAACAACCTACAACAAAAAACACAACTACAAAAAACCAATGTAGTGTACAGATATAATTGCACTATAGGAGACTGTGAGCTCCTAAAATCGAGCTACATTGGTTCTACGACGACAACACTTTCACGCAGACTTACGATGCATCTCGCAGCCGGAGGACCGAAAGAACACACAATGAACATACATAAAAGCAGGCTAAGTAGAAAAATGCTGGAAAACAACATTGAAGTATTATATGCAGAAAATAATCACACGAGGCTGCATATAATTGAATCATTATGCATAAAGGAAAAGAAGCCGAACATTAATGACCAGTCCTGTTGTTTTTCCAGAATTTTAAAGTTACATTCGTGAAAAATAACTATATAGTGATTTAAATAATGTTGTGTAAATGTTCATGTAGGGAATTTTGTAGCAAACCTGTCATGTTTATTAAGGTAGTGTTTTTTAAAAGAATATTTTGTTATTAGTTATGTTTGATAGAAGTGAGGTAATTGTCATTGTAAATAAGTATTTATTAGAATTGTTTTAAAAAAACCTTGTATATAGAATCCTTGAAAATGGTCAACGTAGACCGAAACTTCGGAAACGTAATATGAAAAATACAATGAAAGATAAAAAAATCGGTGAGTTAATTTATATGGTACCACAGAGATGGAAAGGTAGCATTCGAAACCTTGAAAAGGTATGTAGGAAACATACTAAACTTAATGTTGGCAAGATCTTTAATGAGGTATATATATATATATATATATATATATATATTGAATTGAAATGTGCAGCAGCCTCTGCATTGACAACCTTTTTAATGATAGCCTCTATTTTTCGTACAATCGTCCTTTGCTCTAGAGGTAATTTCCATAAGTAATTGGCCAGAGACATGTAGACACACAAGGTAAACAACTAATAAAACTAAATGACTATATTGAAAACACGATACACTAAAAAATCACAAGCTTTCGACCATACATTGGTCATCTTCAGGTTTAAAATATGTTAAAACTATGTATAATATCAATAACAAATAATAAATGAATCTTTAACACTAAACAAAACAGGTGTAACAAAAATATAACGGGAGAGAATTCATGCCACATGGGTTCTAATTCATCTGAGCTTCTCTTAGTATATGTCTGTTTCATGCCACACCGGTTCTAATTCTTCTGATCTTCTCTTAATACATGTCTCTTTCATGCCAAATGGGTTCTAAATCTTCTGATATTCCCTTAGACCATATATGTTTCATGCCACATGGGTTCTAATTCTTCTGATCTTCTCTTAGTACATGTCTGTTTCATGCCACATGGGTTCTTTTAATATATAAACCTCTTAGCAATAATATAAACCTAGAGCATGGCCACTAATCACATGTGACGATTCTTAAAATGTTGTCACTCTTAATAACCCATGACTTCTCTCTAATAAAAATTGGAAATACTAAAAACAAGAAAATATTAGGCCATGAAGATACATCTATTACTTTCCAGCTTTAGTCACTAGTTTTTGCTGTATCTTAGAATGATTTCATTTTAGAAGTTAAAAAAAGGCGTTACATTAAAAAATATATATATCTGGCATCAATGAGTTTCATAATCCATTTGATCGTTCAAGCTATTTATCACGTAGTCTGAACGAAAAAAAATCAAGTAACTAAATTAGTTGTTAATGAGTTAAATAATATGTTTAATTTTACAATCTGGTAATAATAATAATAATACAATCTGAACTAGTAGCCCGAATTTATTCATTCAAATTTTCAACAATAAAAGTTATTAACCAATTTATCCAGGTCATTCAGAAATTATTTGGAAAATGTTTCTGGTCAGATGAACTGATCATTAAATTTGCAAGTCCACAAAATGGATTAAGCCTCTAGCTTTACAAATCTGAAAGCATTTCCCAGAGCAGGTAAGAAGCATTAGGTATAATCGCCAATTCAATATAATATTGATTTTATATTGAATATTATTAGAAAATTTAAATCTTTATTTTTGAGTTTCCCAATTAGTAGTATCAATTAGATTTAGCAATCCATTTATTAAACTTTTTTCCTCCATCCACCCATATTATGTTAGAAGATCTTTTGAGGTTTACAGCTTTAAGTAAAATAGTAGTTCAGGTTAATGATTTAATTCTCATTTGAACCACAAGTGAGAGAAGTTACTAAGGATGCAATGACACATGGCGTCAATAAAGCACTAAGAACGGCTAATTGTCTTTAATTTCGGAGATCTATCAGGAAGATGAGTATCAAATACCAATTTCCCTTAATTTTGATGCTCTCTCAACACATTAAAAGAGTATCAAATATAAACTTTTTTTAATTTCGATAATGTATTAAGAAGAGTATCAAACCCCATTTTTTAATTTAAATTTAGTGATCTAATAAAAAGAAGAGTATCAAAGATCAACTTTTTTTAATTTCGATAATGTATTAAGAAGAGTATCAAAGACCATTTTTTCATTTAAATTTAGTGATCTAGTAAAAAGAAGAGTATCAAATATCAACTTTTTTTAATTTCGATAATCTATGAGGAGGAGTATCAAAGACCATTTTTTTAATTTAAATTTAGTGATCTATTAAGAAGAAGAGTATCAAATATCAACTTTTTTTAATTTTGATAAACTATTAAGGAAAGTGTCAAATACCAATTTTCCTTAATTCCAGTGATCTTAAGACCAGTGTCAAGAAGAAGAATATTAAAGACTATTTTTTTCAATTTCAATGATTTATTAAGAAGACTATATTTATGTGGGTGACGATGTGCTACACAGAACTCGATTATATAAATCACTTTAATGACAGTTGAACGCTCTTAAGGCAAACACTCTAACTACAACTAACGAATTTCAGTGCACCCCATCATCTACTTCTTTATGTCTCACTGAACTTGTTTGCAAAATAACTACGACTCACCATAAACTAGTTAGAGAATTTCGAAATCCTTAGCAGAAAAGTAGTAAATGCAGAAGGTACTAACTTTAACACAATGTATTTTGATAAAAAGATTTCACATAAACACGTGAAATAACATTCAATGATCAAACCAAAATAAGAAATGGGAAAACAAGACTAAGATCTTTCAACCGTAACAAGCGGTCTTCGTCAGAGTTAAAAACCCATTTGAGTTGGGTTTTTGATTCTGACGAAGACCGCTTGTTACGGTTGAAAGATCTTAGTCTTGTTTTCCCATTTCTTATTGTGGTTTGATCATTGAATGTATTGTGAATGTATATTTTAAGAATGGTTATTCTGAAAAGTTTGGTGTTTGTAACCCATATTTGATTAATCACTTAACACATAAGTGTTGGGTGACTCTGTTAGCCTTATACTATAATATTGGCAAGCAAGACCCCTGTTTGAAATTGAAAGCCTGCTTTCTCGTCACACATAAGCAAAGTCAGGCCTAATGGAACTTCCCTCCCCCCCCCACCCCTAATGCCTTCTTCCTTTAAAAGACCTTCTCCTGTTTGAATGCAACTAACTTATTCCAAGCTTTCCAAATTTAATCCTCTCTCAAATGCATTCAATGTTTGCTCTCTCAACTTGAACTGAAAATTTGTTTGTCAGAGTTAAAGCATTAAATACCACACCCCCAAGTTGCTTTACTAATCCCAAATTCATTTTAATTATTTTGTTATTATTTTTATATAATTACCACAAAAAAATATTACAGTATTGATATTAGCATCAAAGTTGTAACTTCCATTTTGTACACTTTATTCACATGATTACTTTACGAAAGTGAATTATAGATTGAAATAATAGCTTTCTTCTTTAAAATCTTCATAAATCTGCTTAATCCACTTTACAAGTTTATTATATTACAATAATTAAATTTTGATTATGAAGAATGTAGAAATTTAAACTGATTTACATGTTTTAAGGCTTCTTAAATCCATGATGAAGAATTTTTTTTTTGATGATATCTGTAAGTGTTAGGTAGTTGGATGTGTATCAAAATTGTGTCAACACACGTCTGGTTACAACTTTTTGGTATATCAAAATAAAAATAAACCCAAAAATAATCCATAAAGTGATATGTTTAAGATTCAGACATTATATCATCATGGTAAAGGATTTTATTACACCCTATGTGAATACACATATTAACTTTTTCTATTCTATAATATTAATTTTGGAAAATTTAAATAGTGTCATTAATACTCACTTGATATTAGTGTTAATTGTGAAAAAAATGCATTACTTATTTTTTTCATAAATAAAATACTAAATATAACAGGTTCGATCTTTGGCATCTCCCGTTTACTTTAGAGGCCTGGAGTTGGTTAGAACATAGCGTTCTTTCCATTAGCCTTGAAGATAAGAGGTTTGAATATAAAACCATGATACTTATTATTTTACGTGTCCTCACCATCACTGTATTGGACATAACGGTAGTTATTTGACATTGTGGTCACCATCGCTGTTTTCGCCATGACACTCATGGTATGGTCGAAAGACCCAAGAACATGGTAGTCAATGAAAACAGGTTTTGGTTATGACGGTATGTATTGAACGTAGTACTTTCCACCACTGACTTGGCCATGACGGTAGTGATTTGACATTGTCCTCTCTATAAATGTCTTGACCATGATTGAAGTTGACAGTAGTTGTCTGACGCTAGTTGTTTTACGTTGTGATCGTCATCCATCGCTGTTTTTGCCATGACATTCATGGTATGGTTGAAAGACCAAAGAAAATGGTAGTAAATAAAAAACAGGTTTTGGCTATGACAGTATTGACAATTGAACGTAGTACTTCCCACCGCTGTCCTGGCCATATCGGTTGTTGACATTGTGCTCCCTACCACTGTCTTGGTCATGACGGCCGTTATTAGAAGTCGTGTTCGCCATCTCTGTCTTGGCCATGATAGTAGTTACTTGACATTATCCTCTCTTTAAATATCTTGACCATGATTGTAG
Source organism: Hermatobates lingyangjiaoensis (assembly GCA_026182355.1). Lineage (NCBI taxonomy): Eukaryota > Metazoa > Arthropoda > Insecta > Hemiptera > Hermatobatidae > Hermatobates > Hermatobates lingyangjiaoensis. The sequence goes on along the minus strand of JAPFBL010000531.1, from coordinate 182,010 downwards.
TTGATAGTAGTTGTTTGTCGCTAGTTGTTTTACGTTGTCCTCGTCATCACTGTCTTGGCCATAACGGTAGTTATTTCAAGTTATACTCTTCATTGCTGTCCTAGCAATGACAACCATTGTATGGTCAAAAGGTCCAGGTACATGGTAGTAAATCAGAACAATCTTAGCTATGGTGGTAGTTACTTAACATAGTTCTTTCCCCCACTGTCTTGGCCATAACGGTAGTTGTTTCACGTTGCACTCATATCACTACTACTCATATCACGACTACTAGTAGAATATGCAGTTCTTCATTTTTCAACTTGTTTTGTCTATTGACAAAGTAATATTCATTAATTCGAACACAATTACAAGAAATATTTTAATTTATAGAACAAGCCAAACCAAGTTGAAAATATTACTACTTTATCTGATATTCAAAGATTAATTAAACTCTTTGAATAGGGAAGGAATATTTCTAATTAATTCAGTGATGGAAGTTTGCGGAAGGTTGCTTTCAAACAGGAAATGAATGAAATTTTAACTGTATTGGAGATGGAGTAAAATTAACATAATATTAGATTTGGTTACGGTGACATATCTTAAAATGTATTTGTCGTTAGTTATTAATGCTTGTAACGTTTAATTAATATTCGTAACGTTTTCATGTTTTATTTTTAGCTTTTGTGAGTTTGATATAATGGCACCTCTTTTTGTAGGCAGCTCTAGAGATAATATGAAAGATATTCCGAGATTTATTTTGTTCTATATTCCAAATGAACAGGAGAGAATTGCAGCAAACCTTATAGACTGCAGAGGACGTGAGCCAGCTGCCCAGCTGTGGGTTTCTTATCCACGATCAAGTGTATGGGGAGATGAAAAGGTGACGCTGGAGTGGGCGGTCTAATACCTCTCCGTGTAGCTACCCACACAGTGTACACTATAGATATATGACTTCAATAAATGATTTATTCATATATTTAGCATTCATTTGAGTAAAAATATTGAAACTAAAAGTAAAACAATGGTTAAAATAAAATTGGAGATAAACACCAGAAGAAGTCAGAGATGTTAGGGTAAAAAATGAAAGGATTGGCAACCAAACCCAAACGCACTTTTATGTAGCAACCAGCTCTAAAAATAATATTGTATATTAGCACAGATACCAAGTATGGACATCTAAACTCAGAATTTTTACTGATTGGCGTGACTGAGTCCCCACTCTGAGCTACTTTAAAATTTGAAATGTCTAGGAGAATGGATGGTCAAGACGTTGTCATCACTATTTATGGCTTTGGATATGACAATATGATGCTGTTTAACCTGTTCTGATTGTTTTGAAGAATGACATTACTAATCAAAAAGAGGCATAAAGGTATAGAGCAGCTGCAAAGAAAATTACTAAAACTAAACAAAAATATTTTAATATAATCACATCAGCTAGTATCCTATAGGTAGACAGTATTGAATAAGGGAGAATATTGAATAAGACAACAGAGTGTGAGAGTATCTTTGTTCTCAGGTAGCAAGATATACAGACGGAAACGTTTTTGTGCTGCGTTCAGGTTAGTAAAATATATTTACTTAAGAAACCAAATTAACTCATGAATTAGAGATAAATTTATCTGACTATAATTCAGTAGCATACAAGTTATAACTCGTTGTTTATAACACAACTGTTGTTATCATTACAAGGCTTGTTTTTTATGTCCATTTGGCTTAAGTATTGAAATAGAGGCAATACCAAAAACTATTTGTATCTCAAATACGCTTTTTTGACGATTCAGTGTTAAAATTGATATCTAAAAGTAACCTTTAGGCAGTCATATGAATTTTAATTCACAAGAAAGCATTTATAACCTGAATGTTACTCAATGTTTACAAAATAACATTACTACTCATCTGCTGCAACCAAATTCAAATACAACTACCTCCTAAGGGTACAATGTTATTCCAACGAAGGAAAAACTTCTATCTGATGAACCAGGTCTACAGGAATCTTCCTCCTGGGTTAAACTTGTATCTAGCTAATTCTAACTGACCTAAAGTCCCATGTCACAATTCAATAAGAAATAAACTTAACATAATAACACCTAAGGATATTGTATTTTACCTCCAACATCAACTTAATTCTAACCGGAAACAAAGGACATATAATTAGACACAAACGATGTACACACAATTAAGAAGTCCTTAAACAGCCAATCCCTTACGAGCCCGATGTCGAGTACTCGATAAATAATTAGGAAAACAGAATATTTTCTTCGAGGATTCAATGTTAGGGTGGTAGCTTTCTAGCAGACCCTGATTTCTCAAAGAAAAAAAAAGCTCCTACATTATTAGAGTGATCACAAAGATGGCATATTCTGCACTTCCATTATTCTACTTTAATATTAATATTAGACTTACTGTCAGTCATTAATTTATCATTCCGATTAATAGAAATATAAATCACTATCATTTTATCCTATCATTTACAACTAGCATTTATTAGATTAATGGTAAAATAAAGTTATTAATATTTATTACTACAATCTATCCAATTAACAGAAATTTAATCAACTATTAATTTATACTCTTATTTGCTTCTATCATTAATTCGTTTAATAGAACTATAAATCAACTGTTCTTTATTTGATTAAACAAAAATAATTTTACACTTTTAATTCCACTCTACTGGATTTGTAAATTCATCTATTTCAAAGGAATAAAATACTTAAAAATGAATAACACAATTTTATCCCAAATGAAATACGAGAATAACAAACGATTTATTTTCATGATATGATGAAAGAAACTAAAGCAATGATTGCTTGTAAAATTGCTTTCATTAGACATTGAACATTTTATCACGGTGATATATCCTGTCTAAGCCCTAGGGATGTAATTTTTCTTCACTCCAACCACTCTATATATATGTTTTTATAGTATTGTATGATTCAAAGGCTATTGCGTTCAAGTATGATGATTCACAATACTGCCTTTAAGTATGTTTATACAAACTTATCTTGCTTACTTTCACTGCAAGCTATCAAATTTGATCACCTTATCAATAACTGAGTACAGAAGACTAAGAAAAACAGCCAACACTGCACTGATGGGTAAGCCTGCATTGCATTATTGACCTCCAACTGCACTACTAAATCACCTGCCGTTCCCTTTTAACCTAAATATTTTAAAACATCATTTCAAAATTGAAATAGCTTATGTAATAATTGAAAAATAAAAGAAATTATAACAGCACATACCCTCTATAAAGGACTGTTCCTTTTCTATTAGTGATATTTCTATTTTTATTGATTTGTATTTTTTTGTTATTATTATGTTAATTATGTTTCTAATTTGACTAGAAATATAAAACAAACACACATTACAATTAGACTTGAACATTAAATATATATTTAATTTAATATTAATATATATATATATACACACTTTAACACATAGAAAAGAACACAGAAAGACACTACAGAACTCACTTCGATATTTCGACATCCGTCGTCATCGGGAAGAAGTGCGAAGTACTCGCGTTGAGAAGCAAACTGCTACTCAATATATATATATATATATATATATATATATATATACATACAAACAATATATATATATATATATATACACTTACAGTCTGTAATTTTCGGTTTGAGCCATCATCAGGAAAGACAAGAGAAGGTCTCTAACTAATGTTTTTGGTTTCCCTCTCTTATCTCTCCTGAAGATGGTTCAAACCGAAAATTAGAAACTGTAAGTGTGTGATTTATTTTCTCTATGTGTCTTTATGTACATTGAACTATATTTGTCTGTTTCTTATGGTATATCTATCAAAAAAGTATATATATATATATATATTTTACTTAATTAAACGAAACACGATCCAAACTGGACACAATACCAGTTCAAAATTTAAGAAGATAGCACACAGAGTAAGGAAACACACTTACAGACTCAAATTTTCTGGTAATCCGTCTTCAGGAGAAAAGAGAAAGGGAGACCAATCACGCTGTAGACGCAACGTTACTTGGGTTACTTGCCGTTGCGTCTACAACGTGCTCGGTCTCCCTTTCTCTTTTCTCCTGAAGACGGATTACCCGAAAATTTGAGTCTGTAAGTGTGTTTCCTTACTCTGTGTGTTACTCTTGTTGAATTTTGAACTTGTATATATATATATATATATATATATATATATATATATATATATATATAGTAGGTGTGTTCTCTAATCGGGGTTCGGTCAATTTTCCAGGATAAAAAATCAAACTCTCGTTGCCAACGTTTCGGTTTTATTTAAAACCTTTTTCATAGGCCTACAAACAAAGGATAATAAGAAATCACATATCAACATCAAACATATACACAATATGAAAATGGATTGTTACAACTCATGAATATTACAAGCAGAAATATTTCAGAGATACATAAAACAATATTACTTAAAGTATTTCAAATTTCCTTATGTTGAGGGCTTATCACAATCAATTAGAAAAGTGTTCAAACGAAACGTACCTGAAGTTACACTGGCATTTTATAATAAAAGAAAAAATAAATCTTTATTTTCAAATTTGAAAGAAAAAATACCGAAGGAGTTACAAAGTAACCTCATTTATGCCATCAAATGTAAAGACTGTGACAAGTGTTACTATGGTGAAACTAGTCGTTTTCTCAAAGAAAGGTTGTACCAACATAATTATTCCATAAGAACAAATAAAAGTAACGCAACAGCCTTAGCTGGGCATGCAATAAACGAAGGTCACACGTTCGATTTTGAAGATACAACTATAATAGAAAAAGAAAAAGATGAGCAAAGAAGGAAGACACTTGATATGTTATATATTAAAAAGGATCTAAGTTCGATTAATCATAGAAGTGATATTACTAATTTAAGTAATATTTATTCTGGAGTGTTGTGCTGAGGTTTAGTGAAATTTGATTTATTTAGTTCCCTTGAGTGAACAGTGTTGAGGTTATTTGTAATGTTATCTTATTAGTCTAGTCGAAGGTTTTGTCCGGCTAACATTGTTGTTCCTTTAAATAATGTAAATTTCATTTTCTTAGTTAAGAAATTCTTACTTCTGTAAGTAATATTGTTTTATGTATCTCTGAAATATTTCTGCTTGTAATATTCATGAGTTGTAACAATCCATTTTCATATTGTGTATATGTTTGATGTTGATATGTGATTTCTTATTATCCTTTGTTTGTAGGCCTATGAAAAAGGTTTTAAATAAAACCGAAACGTTGGCATCGAGAGTTTGATTTTTTATCCTGAAAAATTGACCGAACCCCGATTAGAGAACACACCTATTCTATTAAACGGTCGATATATTATTGAATCTGTTATATATTAATATATATATATATATATATATATATCTTATTACTGAGTCTGAAAACTTTTCCTTTATATACTTTCAGTCCAACCACCTAGGATTCTTTTAAGATAACAACTTGTCAGTTATACTGTTAATTGCTCATAATATTAAGGCAATAACACAAAGCAGTAGACCCTTGTTACCCACTGAGGTTTCTTTCCTTACCCTCTTGCCTCATCGAACCACAAACATCCACGAATATAAAATGCAGTTTTAAAACTCCTATGTATGATATATACTTTAAAATTTGATCATCAAACACATATTGAAGATAACTTTACTCATTAATACAGTAATACAATTAATGCATTATATATTATAAAGTTGCAGTGTGATAATACTTATTACTAATACGTACTGTAAAATAAAAAAAATACATAGAAGTTTGGTATTTCTATATCTTAGTGACAATAGAATACTGTCGTTACCCATGTAAAGTCATTATCTGTGAGTACGGTAAATGAGCGATAGAAAAGGAGCAAATTTTAAAGGGCAAACTTATGAAATATGGTACAAATTGTTAATTGTAAATAAGGATATTCATATTTTCTTCTTTATATATTTATTAATTTTATGCACATGAGACGTACATAGGATGTAGGTATGTACTTATCAAGAAGAAAACAGATAAAACTCTTGGATAAATTTTGATAAAAAACGCACTGTGCACTGTCGTTACTACGTAAATAGTAATTGAAAAAAATTTTTAAGAACACAGCTTTTGAAAAGACTAACGAAAGCTAACCTGCGAGTATGCGCAGATGCGAATCACGAACCCCGCTATTGATACAAGGGTCTAATTTAAATAGAATGTACAAATGTTTCAGTTTACTACACTCAATTGAAGTCCTTCCAGTAGTTCTTTCCTTTCAGTAGTGCTTTAATGAAGTTTCATAAGTTTATTTACTTCATTAACTATCGCACTATTGTGTACTACTCTAAATTCTTAATCTTCCCCATTTTACAGTTTTTTTCTTTTTTTAATAGTATTAAAAGATTGTATTTTTTTTAAAGCTTTTTACTTTTGTGGGTGTTATGGTTTATATTTTGTAGAAATAAGCTTTTACATATTTGAAAGATAAATAGAGTCAATGCAAATACGAGTTGTTTATATAGTTTCAATGTAATCATAGTTTTGTTATAAAGCGTATTTTGGCTAACTGCTGGGTCTTAAAAGTAAACATAGAAGAGGTAGAGTGCTAAAAATATTATTTATTGGCTATATCGTTTAGTTTTGTCCAACAATCTGTAAAACTACCTAAAACATTTTGAAGATTAAATACATTTTTAATTAATTAAATTAAATTTCAATCATAAATGTTCCATTTAAAATAAATTTATAGTTTTACAAAGTTGAAATTGGCATACAAGCAGACTGCTTTTTGTGTCTGGACTGAACAAAAGTATCTTCTGATCCTTGAGTTGCATAGCACTCAGGAGTCAGGCTAGCCCAGCGTCAACTCGCTCACGTCTGGATTGGTAGCTCCGGAGTTCAATACCCCTTCTGACCCAAGATAAATCAAAATATTTCATTCCTCAGAGAGGATTTTAAGTAGTCGGTCATGTGCCTGAACGATATAAGGAAGTCGTTAAAGATTCCTACTCTAAATACACTGGAGTTAGGCAAAATTCAGGGCACTTAGTGTAGTAGAATGTTAATTGTATAGTATCAAAAAGAACCAATATGTGTTCCTTGCAAGACTGCAACTACAACCTAACCTAACCAACATGATCATGATACGCAAACGTATATCTCATTAAAAACTAATTATTAAAAATTTATGGGAAAACAATCAATTAAACCTATGGTATTAACACATTTTGAAGATGTGTTCAAATTTAATTAAATTTGTGTTCAATTAAATTTATAACTTTATAAAGAATAATTAAACCATTTTAGAATACAGAGTAAACAGTTAATCTTTTTTAGAGTCTTTGTATAACAAAAGAAAGTAATTTCTAATTCCCGAATAACATAGTGCTAAAAAGAAAAATCATATTTGCTATCGATTTTGATAATACATTTTCACTACTTACCCTGTACATGGCTTAAGACTAATCAAAACACGGAGATACGGACAAACTATTACAAATTCTCTATACAAACAAAGGGATGTAGTAATCTTACAGTTACATAAGACTGAAAAGAATTTTACATCTACTATCCTACAGACTGAACGAAACAAATCAAAAAGATCGTATCTAATAGCATCCGTCACTCCAAAGCAGAAAGCAGCTTTGTCTTTAATAATATACTGATTATTGTAGTATGTATTCTCTAGTCTTTCTACTGCATTTTATTATGATCTAAATCAGCGTTTCCCAAAGTGGGCGGTACCGTCCCCCTGGGGGCGGTGGTTTGATATGGAGGGGCGGTAACGCAAAAATAGGGGTTTGGGGGGCGGTAACGCAAAATATGCGGTTTAGGGGGTGGTAACTAAAAAATAGATGGTTGCTGGCGACAGTGTAGCTAATGTAGCAGCTGGCTGCTACAATACTTACACCGTCGTCCCAAACTGTTGGCGGTAACAATCAAAAACCATACAAGTAATAAAAATTAGAAATAAGAATTTCAAAAGATATGCCGCTCTTTTACCTGAGGATTAAGGGGTCAGCCCCGGTCGAAAGTAAAAGAGAGTTTTCGGTCAAAATAAAGGGAATAAAAAGATAAGCTGCTCTTTCACGTATGTCCTATGGATTAAGAGGTCAGCCTTGATCGGAAGTAAATAAGTTTTCGGTCGAGATAAGAAGAATGAAATGATCGTTATCTATATAAATAGTAGACCGCAATCTCAATTCTGTAAAGATAGATTGTGGCTCTAGATTGCACGACAGCTAGACTCTAGCTGTCTAGCAGCTAGAGAAACATTTGAAACTTCGGAAGGTAACTAACTTGAGATTTATTTTTTCTTTCTCCAAAAAAGTTAAATCTGAATAGAATAGGTTAGTTCTGATAGGCTTTTTGGCATATCTTTCCATTTTTATGGGGTAGGGGGCGTTGGCAGGCTATTCTAGAAGACAAGGGGGTGCCAGCCAGAAAAAGTTTGAGAAACCTGATCTAAATTAACCATATTCAAAAATGTTTGAATTTTTTATTTTATTTTATATTCATTAAAACTCAACCATATACCTACAGTTTATTGAGCTTCACTACTTTGTTTAATATAACAGTAGTTAGGTAACTCATTAGTTGTGTAATTTGTAATTGTAATTGCCTTCATTTCATTATTGCAATCTACTTCTTGCATTATAATTTTGTTGCTTGGTTTATCATTTAACAAATAACTATGTCTTTATAATGACAAAAAAACATTCTAGTTTCATTAAACAAAGTTCTGTATTGGTGTTATATTTTTTACGCGTGATTGGATGTATTATTTGCTTTAACTTCCAAACATATTTGAACTATGACTTTCAAGTATGGCATAATTTACATTGAAGGTAAATATTTTCTTTAAATTTCTTGGCATCTCAACGGTGAGCAATTTTATTTATTCATCATCAAAGTCAAACTTTTTGCTAATGAAAAGCAAATGAAGGTTTTCCTTAGGTGCAGTCACATTAGTCATATTACTTTTCAAAAATTTACATTTTGGACATTTTATCAGTAATTTTACGTCTTTTGAAATATATATAATTGCTGATATTATATAACTTCTTAAATTATTTGTGACATTAAAGACTCATGACGAATATTAAAATAAAAATATAGTCACAGAAGTTAATTTGAATTTGGAAAAATAATTTCTAGGTGAGGTGAGGTTGAGGTTCAGTGGCAGTATCACAATAGAACACACACAGGCGGAACATTAGTTCTTTATGATACCAGACAATGAATAGTCTACACTGGGAGTCTTCAATTTTGCCTAACTCAAGTGTATATAGAGCTTACAGAGGTTGAAGTGAAAGCCTGAACGTCCTCTCACAGGCATACCGTGATCAGATATATTCACTTCCTGCATGAATATATCAAAGGCCAGAGTAGATTTTAAACCCTGGATCTACCTGTCCAGAGATGAGTGCATTGCCACTGGGCTACCATGGCCCCAAATGAATTCTAATATTCATTTACTTTTTCATACCGTGATCAGATATATTCACTTACTGCATGAATATATCGAAGGCCAGAGTAGATTTTAAACCCTGGATCTACCTGTCCAGAGATGAGTGCTTTGTCACTGGGCTACCATGGCCCCAAATAAATTCTAATATTCATTTACTTTTTCACCCCTTTCATCCTGCCAACTGACTGTGACTTCTCGGGAGAATGCCTGCTTTGCATTCCGGAGAGCTAGAGACCCTAACCCTTACCAGAGGGAACAGGCCTTGAACTCAGCTGATTGGAGTGGACAACTGGTACTTGCCTAGTCAAGGTTCTGCTCTGGACGGGAGCTGAGAGTGGGGACGATTAAACATAACCCCTTCGAGCCCTTATATCTTCAGCTCTCATAACTAGCACAGACCAGGTGGCGTTTAGCCAACGAAAGATTTGTAATCTCTCTTTATGAATCGTTTTTCTTGAGGTACTAACATTTCTCACAATGGTGCCCTAATGGGGTTCGACTAACTACTAGTTACAAGCCCTGGTCTCGGGGTAACGGACTTTGCCCTCTTCGGAGGAGAACGACTGAATTCAAAGCAATCCTATGGTAGAGCTAATAGTGTAAAGCATTGTAGATTAGCCTGACCACCAATATTCACTTATTCTCATTCTATATTAAATCTAAATAATGAAATACAACTGTTCAAGTAAACAGTATGTAAACATTAGTTCAATTAATTTTCATTTAATGAGGCAACATTATAGACTTTCTTATAAAAAGAAAGATTTTACATCTTTATTCTTTCCATGCACTAAAGCGTATGGGAATAGAGATGTGTAGGTGTGCTGGTTTGTTTCCTAGAATAAACTATTTTTTAATTGTATTGGCTTTGATTTGTAATTCGTAAATAAATATACTGTTAAAAAACTGGTTTTCTCTTAAAATAACCGTGCTTCCCACTAAGCTGGTAGATCCAGGATTTAATGGCCATTCTGAAACTCTTTTTAATCATGCAAGAAGCGAAATAATTTGAAAAAGTTGTCAATCGGAGAGTATGTTAAGCCATCTGTCCTGAGCCTGTAAGACAATAAGTACTTACAAAAGATCTTTACTTTAAATATATTTTTGTTAACAAACCAGGTAATGTTGTTTCCACAGCGCTAAAATGTATGCCAAAAGATGTAGTGCCCCAATCCCTAGAACAGCATTAAAAGGTGAAGGCCTTATAAGTGTGGGCGTTGGAAAACACTCAAGCCTCTTAAAATTACTACATAATAGTCATAAATTTTTGTTGCATATTTTATTATAAATATGTTATAAACATAGGTGCAATAACAAATAATAATGTTGAGTCAGTTTAAGAAAAAATGTTCAGTTTTTTTAAAATATTTTAAAAGTAAAAAAAAATGCCGTCAATAAATTAAAATAAGTCACTTTTCCTGGGAAAAAGTAAAAAAAAATAAAGAAAAAAAGAAAGTTATTTGGTGGGGTGTGAAGAATTAAAGAGACAACTAGAGAAATGGTTTGTTGGCGAGATATATCAGTTTCTCCTGCGTATGGACAGGTTGGGAAGGAATTCCTTATTAGCTCCGCACAAGGGATAGAAGCAGAGCACAGTAATTGGTATCGACTTACGTACTTTGCCAACATCTTATTGACAGCAGAGTTTTTTTCTTTTCTTTGTTTTTCTCTCTCCTTTTCTTTTTAAATATAGCCCTAACAATATAGATTTAAAAAAGTTTTAATAAAGTAACAAAGAAAGGGACATCAGTTTTGAAATCGTAACAACCTGTTTATCTCGTCACTGAAGTATTTGTACAAAATAATAACCAACACATACTGGTCATTAGTCCAGTATCATTTTACTATTATATGCAAATTATCAAAATATGCCTCTTTACCTTTACTAATAAATTTTTTCAATTAATGACAAAACAAAAATATTTACAACTAATTGTATTAATTTTTAATAAGTATAGTAATATTAATAATATTAATATTAAGTAGGTTTAATAAGAAAGTTATTAAATATTTTTAATGAAAGTTAGTTGACTAAAATGAAAATTATAATAAATTTACTTGTCTGTATTCTTATGCAGTATAATATTAATAAAATTGTCGACTGTGAAGTAAAAACATAATACAATTTTTATCGAGGCTTGGTCAATACTTCCCTCCTTATGTACTAAAATACCCCAGCAGTTAGTTTCAATACCTCCAAAAAGCTCAGAACTTTTGCTGAGTCTAGCGGTAAAAATATTTCTATGGTTTTGTTGAGTGTCTCAAAGCACATACCTCTGTGCAACAAAGTTGCGTGACAGTCAACCAGCAGGTGCAACGGTGTTTCTTCCTCTTCTTTACAAAATCTGCACAAACCATCATTGACAATGCCCATTCAGGCTCCCTACAATTTGGGAGAAAGTGACTTCCTTTTTCCTCCTTCAGGTCCTTAGGTGCGCTTGTGGGAGGTTAGCACCCATTAGTTAGCGCTTTTGGACCCTCTGCGCTTCCGGAGGATAGTCTCCTGAGTTCTTCCTTCTTAGTATCATTCAGGGGAAAATCCCTGAAGCTCTGTCGGTGGTAATTTGTCCGCTCCGGCAGAGCACCGCATAGCGGAGTAAGGCTATTTACTCAAGGAGGTTGCCTAGTACCTTGAGCCTCTGTTCCCTGTATCATCCATCCTTTGGCACAGATCGCATAACGCTTTTGAATTGGGCTGGGATAAGAGGAGAGGATTTGTGAAGTTGGAAGAATTCTGAAATGAAGGTGGTCAGGCCCAGCCACTCATCACGATCTCCTCTTTCGTTTGTCCCTGCATATAGCAGGTTAACGGGATAGCGTCGCGAAGGGCCAAAGTCGGAGTTGAGTGCTAGAGGCTATAAGAGGCGCATAAGCACCCTAAAACTACCCAGAAGAAAGCGTTACTAATGTTTATAATATTTCATCTATTAAGTTTAATCAGAGAACATTCCATTTTTTCAGTTTGATCCATATAAATTTTATGGTAACTTTCACACGGGATTTTATAAATACTGCTGTGCTCCAGTTCCCGGGGAGAGTTTTTTATTAACATATTGCCTACATAATTAGCATTAGAAAAAAAACTATATTCAAATCATAATTACGTGCAAGCCTAATTAATATTATTAATAATTAATATTAATATAATTATTAATCATAATTGGGAATTCAGGGGAGCATAGTATAAACGTCCACAAAAACATATGTCTAACTATAGATATTTGAATATTTCTGGGATGGAAGGAATAAAAATGGACATACGCAAGTATATTAGTAGGTGTTACGTATATTAGTACATTAGTATATTAGTACTGACTAAAACGCAGCTCTTAAGCAGAGATTGAATAATGTTATAAGATTTATTAAATACGGTTAAAGGCAGAGATTGAGAGAAAATGGTACTTTTCTAGTGTCCCATACAAATCTCATTAACTGTGTGATACTAATAAATGTTCTTTAGAGATTCTAATTTAACATATAAAATAGATAATTAATTTTATCTTAAGAAAATATTATAACCATACACAAATAAATCACATGAATGGTGTATTTGTACATTGTTCAAAAGTAATGGATATCTGTTCCTCTCCCATTTGGAGTATATCAGCGGGCGACAAGAGACTCCTATTTGCTTAGAAGCTACCTTAAGGAAACGTTATTAAAGCCAGTGTTACCTCAAATAAAACCATTATCCTAAATTATCCCAAGCTAGATCTTGTAATCTTTTCGTTTGTTTCCTTTTACTTAAAAGAATACTACATGAAAATGCTTTTAACACGTGAACTTTTTTTTTTACATCTCATTTCGTTTTTATATCGCTTTATGAATTTGCTTGTTATTTTTAAAACCGTCAAGAGGGAAAAATAAAGTTACTTTTACGATTGAAGCAAAAGTAAAAAATCCTGGTGTACACCTTTCAGATAATCAACGTCATATTAAAAAAAAAAGTAACAAAATCCAGAGAGTTATCATCAAACGTATGGAAGATGATGTCGTAAAACTGCCACAGTAATGTAATATTATTTCAGAGTCAGATTGTCAATTTTTTCACATGGTTTTGTTATTCGATAATTTATAAAACATATGATAATAACTTGAAAAGAACTAATATCAAGTTATTATCTTTAAAAGTATAACTGTTTAAAAGAATTAAACAATTTCTATTAATTAGGTATTAATTAATAGAACTTATCTTCTTGTCTCTAACAGCAGTCCTTTTGAAAATTTTCGGAAACTGCCACAAACACTAACTGGTTTGGTGTTTACATCAATGTTCATATATCCCAATATAATACATAATATATATATTGGGATATATGAACATGAAAAAAAGATTTTAGTCTTGTTTTCCCATTTCTTATTGTGGTTTGATCATATATATATGTAAATTAGAATTTATGTTTTGTTTATTTAGTGTTGTTTATTTTTATTGATTTTATACTGTGTGACGGCAGGTTTCATTATGTCTGAAGTTATGATTTATGATTGTTTCCAAAAGTAAAGAAAGGACTTTTATTCAATTCTATTATTTTAGGTAAGTTTAGAGACCGCATTATTTCTTAAGTTTTCATTGTAATACATTGTTTTTTGTGATTATTTATACTTGTAAGAATCTAATAAAATCTATTATTTTAGCAATCGAATAAATGTCCAGTTTATTGAAGAATAACAAATTACAGAATTACAAATTGAATAAAAGTTAAACAGGAAGAAGGAATAATGACTTCACAGAAGAAATTGCATGTTCATATAATCAAGATAGGAGAAGATAAGTATGAACTCGCTGCCTTATCTATAAATAGAACGGCTTGGTTCGGCATCCCCGATGAATTGAAAGATTTAAATTTACACACGGAATTGCTTACACTAAAAACAATTGCAAGCACCATTAAATCTATTTCTAAAATAGGTGGTTACAGAAAAGTTACCGTTACATTAAAGGCGGAGTTACAAGAAAAATATTTAGATGAGGATGAAAATTTTTGTATCGGTGATCATTACTTAGAGGAAAAAACTGTGGACGAAGAAGCACACATCGGTGCTGAATTAAAAAGAAATAAAAGTGCTAACGAAATTTTTTTACTCAAACGCATTGAAGAATTAGAGAATCGTGTCTCCTCTAATAATGAGCTTAGTCTAAGTGAAGTAGAACACAAATTTCTACTGTACAAATTTAACGGAAAACAAGATGCATCAACATGGATCGAGTCATTTGAAAAAGAATGCTCTCGATTTAATATAAGTGAAGGCACTTCGAAGGTAGAAGCCTTAAAATTATTTGTAGATGGTAGTGTGAAGGATTGGTACAGTTCTAATTTAATTAAAATACCATTGTCAGATTGGGATTCGTGGAAAAAATCATTTTTATTAATATACGGAAGAAAAACTTGGTTAAGTATTCGTGCTGCCTTTAATTATAGATATATGTTTGGATCATTGATTGATTTTGTTCTTAAGAAAGAACGTTTGTTGCTTGAGGCAGATAACAACATACCAGAATTATTTAGAATTTATCAAATAGTGTATGGTTTACCTTTAAATATACAAGATAAACTCGAAAGAGAAAAAATTGATACCATGGAGGATCTTATCAGGGAGATAAAAAAAATTAATGACTCACATATAATAAGAAAAAGATTAGAAGAAAAAAATTGTGGCGATAAATATACAACTTATACTGATAAAAAAACATCTAAGATAGAAAAGAAACCATGTCCAATATGCGAGTCATTAGGCTACGAAAATCGTTTTCATCCAAGCCAGGTGTGCAGAAATAGAGGAATTTCAAAAAATGTAAAACAAATTAATTTGACTGATTTGACAGATCAAGATATTGAGTATGAAAAAAACTAAAGAACCCGGCAAAATTCACACCTTGCTCTTTAATAAAAATTAAAGTAATTGTTGACAAAAATAAAATTATTAAGGCTGTCTACGATAATGGATCCACCTGCTCATTAATTAATAAGAAACTGGTAGATTCTTTAAAATCAAAATTAAAAACTGAGAAAACTATCCTAAAGACAATTAGTGGTGTGAATTTTTGTGGAAGCCGGGCTAATGTTAATTTAAAAATAGGTAGTATAGAGGATACAATAGAACTAATCGTAATTAAAAATAATAATTTTAATTATGATTTGCTATTGGGTTTAGATGCAATAAAGAAATTTAAACTTTTACAAGATGAAAACCTTACAATAAAACAGAAAATTAATGATAATATTATTGATTTAAATAATATTGACGATGAAATACAAGAAGATAATAATTTTATAATGGATAAAACGAAAAATATAAGAAAATTAAAGAATAATTTAAAAGAAAATAAATTTGGAACACCTCATGAGACCGACTTATTTAATATGAATTTAGAGCATTTAGAAAATGATAAAAAAGAGAAAATAAGTAGGCTTATAAATGAATACAAACTAAACTTCGCCACAAATAAATTTGATGTAGGCAGAATAGGCTCTGGTGAGGCTCAAATTAAATTAAAAGAAGACAAATATATTTCAAAAAAACCCTACAGATGCTCTTTTCCAGATCAGGAGGAAATAAACAGGCAAATTTCAAGGTTGTTGGAGAATGACTTAATTGAAGAATCAAGTTCGCCATTTGCTTCCCCAGTAACACTAGTTTATAAAAAGGAAGAGGGAAAGAAAACACGTTTATGTATTGACTATAGAGAGTTAAATCGGATAGTAATACCTGAGCCATACCCCTTTCCAAGAATAGAAGATCTGGTGGTGAATGTCGGTGAGTGCAGTTGGTTCACTGCTTTAGACATCAATTCAGCCTTTTGGTCAGTACCGATTAGATTCAAAGATCGGAAAAAAAGTGCCTTCATAACACAAAAAGGCCATTGGCAATGGAAGGTCCTTCCATTTGGATTTAAGAACTCGCCGGCTATTTTCCAACGGCTATTAGCAGGGATATTAAGAAAATATAATTTGGAAACATTTTGTGTTAACTATGTGGACGATATTCTAATATTTTCAAGGTCATTTGAGGAACATCTAAAACATATCAAACAGGTATTTGAAGCAGTTAAGAAGGAAGGAATTAAATTAAAATTGACAAAATGCGCTTTCGGCACACGTTCAGTGAAATATTTAGGCCACATAATTGAGGATGGGAAAGTGTATCCGATCAAGGATAATCTTAAAGCAATTAAAGAATTTCCTCAACCGACAACAAGGAAAATGGTTCGTCAACTATTAGGAAAGATTAATTTTTACCATAAATTTATAGACCATTGTACACAACGATTAAATCCATTACATAATTTATTAAAGAAAAACGAAAAATTCAAATGGAATCTTGAGTGTGAAAATTGTTTTCTTGAGATTAAAAGATATTTATGTTCGCCTCCTATTTTAGCCATTTATGATCCAAAAAAAGCTGTAGTTATTGAAGTGGATGCCAGCCGTTTAGGCCTCGGAGCAGTTTTAAAACAACCGCAAATAGATGGAGTTTTACATCCGATAGCATATTTTTCAAAAAAATTGACACCGGGACAAAAAAAAAGGAAATCATATATTTGGAATGTTTAGCGATAAAAGAAGCAATTAAGTATTGGCAACATTATTTGATCGGAAAATCATTTACAGTAACATCGGATCATAAACCCCTAATAAATTTAAAACCTAAAGCGAGAACTGATGAAGCCTTAGGGGACTTGATGCTGTACCTGTCACAGTATGATTTTAAAGTGATTTTTAAAGAGGGTAAGAATAATATAGAAGCAGACTCCCTATCAAGAAATCCAGTTCTAGATAGTCTCGAAAATGAGGATGATTACATAAAAATAAATAATATGATCACATTGGAAGAAATAATAAGAGAACAAACTAGGATTAAAGACGACATCATTAAATCAAAAAATGTTATAAAAGATGGCAATATCAGTTATAAAGTTTTTAAGAATAGAAAAAGAATATATGTGTCAGAAGAATTCGGACTATATTTGATTACGAAAATGCATCAGTTTTACGGCCATATTGGAACTAGTCAAATTGCTGAAAAATTGAGACCTTTTTACTATTTTAAAAACATGGATAAACTTATAAAGCAGTTCTGTAAAGCATGTGATATATGTATTAAAAATAAATCAAGAACTGGTAAACCTATCGGCTTGTTATCAAGACTGGGTCCAGCGGAATATCCTTTTCATATTATGTCTATTGATACAGTCGGTGGATTTGGAAATAAAGGATCGGTAAAAAAATATATGCATTTATTAGTTGACCACTTTACTCGGTACGCGTGGATACTTACATCGACCAGGCAGTCAGCAGATGATTTCATCAAACTCATTGGTCCACTATCACAAAATAACAATATAAAAATATTACTGGTAGATCAATACGGAGCATTTGACTCAGCTAAATTTAAAAAATATTTAAGCATAAAAAAAATTGAATTAATTTTTACATCTGTAGATAATCCACAATCTAATGGATTAAACGAACGCTTAAATCAGACTTTGGTAAATAGAATTCGATGCAAATTGAACAGTGATGCAAACAACAGAAGATGGACAAGTGTTGCTGAGTCTTGTGTTAAAGAATATAATAATACACTCCACAGCTCAACAAAATTCTCACCGGCTTATCTCCTGTATGGTGAAAAATCAGAAATTGTACCTACTTCATTACAGACTAAATCTAATTTGGAAAAAGATAGGTTAGAAGCATTCGAAAATTCTCGAAAAAGCTTCGAGAAAAACAAAAAAAGAATTGATAAAAATAGAAAAAAATGTAAATTTGAAGAGGGAGATCTAGTTTTTGTATCAAATGGTAACAAATTAAATAGAAATAAATTGGATGAAATAAGAAGAGGACCATTTGTTGTTAAAAGAAGAATTTCACCATCAATATATGAAGTAGAGTGTCACAAGAAGCGAAAAGAAACTAACTTCTTCCACAGCTGTAAGTTGATCCCTTACTCTTTTTCCACCTGGGAAAAAGAGTCACCCACCAGCGAAGGTGTAAATTAGAATTTATGTTTTGTTTATTTAGTGTTGTTTATTTTTATTGATTTTATACTGTGTGACGGCAGGTTTCATTATGTCTGAAGTTATGATTTATGATTGTTTCCAAAAGTAAAGAAAGGACTTTTATTCAATTCTATTATTTTAGGTAAGTTTAGAGACCGCATTATTTCTTAAGTTTTCATTGTAATACATTGTTTTTTGTGATTATTTATACTTGTAAGAATCTAATAAAATCTATTATTTTAGCAATCGAATAAATGTCCAGTTTATTGAAGAATAACAAATTACAGAATTACATATATATGTATATATATTACTTCAAATTATGCAAAAAAGACATAGAAAATGATAAAAAGCACACTTACTAAATTCAATATTTCGAATCACTTATAAATATAAATACAAATAAATAAATATATGTAAATAAATATATATAAATATATATATAATAAATTCAAAACGAAGGAAACACACAGAAAGACACAGACATAACTCACATCGATATTTCGACCATCGTCGTCATCAGGAGGTGTGAAGAGCGAAGAGCGAAGAGTCCCGCAGGAAGACATATTAGATATATATATATATATATATATATATATATATAGATAATCTAATGCACTGTATTATGGAAGTATTTTTTCCTTACTTAAGCAAAGCGATTGGATAAAATGTGGCGATTACTACAAATAAGTGATGGGATATAAAAGTTCATCCTGGAAGATGAGTAAAACCAGAAATATGCTGGTTTCATTTGAACTATGAATCCATCAAGATGTACATAAATACACGAAAATGGTACTTGATATTTAAATCTTGCAGAAGAGGGATAGAAGACTAGAGATGGAGACATGAACTCATTAATAATATTAGATCTCTATGGTAGAGGTCCGGTGACGATATACTTGTTTAGTGCAAACTGGGATTGGCTTCTGGCCTAAAATAGTCCAATTTTGTCATAATATTTATTTATTTCACTTTTAAAAGCAGAGAAGTGTTAATATTTTTTTAATTATTTTTGGAACGGTTCAATTTCATATATTAACTTATTGTGAATTGATCAGAATTAATCTGATAAAACTATTATCATGCTAGTAATTATAATTTATCTTATAGTTGATTGTTACAACTTGTTATATGAACCTAAAAACCACTATTAGTTCAAAATATTTAAATGCATAGTAGAACTGTGTTAAACATTTTCCCTTGGGATGCCTCTAGAATTGCCTTGGGATTTCTATAGAATGCATCTGCAATATGGTATTATTTATTCTTCGAGTTAGCGTTCGTTGTATCTTTTTTTTTATTTATAACCCTGTTAAACAAAGATAACCTGATTCATTTAATTAGTTACATTTCGTGATGGAAATTATTGTCCTTGCTTATCTTCTAATTGCCTCTCTTTCGTCTACTTTATGATGACACAGTCGAAATATATTAGTGAATGTTGTAATCTCTTGTCACTTCACCATCAAGAGAAGAAGAATAAGAACTCGGCCGACAAACACAAACAAACAACTCAATTGGTGTTTTTTTAGCATCGAAAGAAAAACATCTTCTCCTGATGACGACTAGGTCGAAATATTCAAGTGTGTTTCATTATTGTTCCTTCATAGTTTTTATTCGTTCGGTATATATATATATATATATATATATATAAACTAGAATTTAAAAAGAACACATAGAAAGGAAATCACTGAACTCACTACTATATTTCGATGTCCTCGTCTTCAGGAAAAGAAGTGAATCGCTTCAAAGGCTGATAACGACTCCTTTGAGCTGAGTCGTTATCAGCCTTTGGAGCGATTCACTTCTTTTCCTGAAGACGAGGACATCGAAATATAGTAGTGAGTTCAGTGATTTCTTTCTATGTGTTCTTTTTAAATTCTAGTTTATTCAGTTGGAAGAATCGTTTCATCTAATTGTATATATATATATATATATATATATATAAGTTCTTTCCTACTCTACAACTACGTCTCAGGTCTGATGTGAAGATGTCGCACAGGATGACTCAGATGCTCAGCGGGCATGGGAAGTGCAATGAGTATCTGAGTCGTTTTAAAATTGTACAAAACTCTGCTTGTCTTTGTGGGTCGGCTTGTCAGACATGGGATCACTTGTTGTTTGACTGTAAACTCTTGGAAGGAATAAGAGTGGACCTTGTCAGAGAGGTGCTGACCTCAGGTGGTACATGGCCTGAGAAACACAGTGAAATTGTGAAAAGACACTATGGACAATTCCATAAATTAGTGAATAATATAGACTTAGACATGTACAACTTGTAAAATTCTTGTTTATTACTATTAATTTAAGTATGTATAAATATTACTTCATGATATAGGTAAAGATAAATTTGATATATTCCCTATAATTAATAAGATATATATTGTATATAATTAGATATAAGATATATTAAAGCTGCGATAAATGTGTTATCTATAAGGGAACACATTGTAAATATACGGTCCTGATGCAGGGTTACTGTGTTGGGAAAAAAAAAAAAATATATATATATATATATATATATATATATATATGATCATGAAATCAATGATCAAGCCACAATGAGAAATGAGAAAAAAGGATTAACATCTTTCAATCGTAACAAATGGTCTTATTGTTAAGAAATACTTAAGGTTTCACCCTTTTAAAATACTACTCTTCACTCCCACTCTTCTCAACCCCTCACCAGATGTGTCGTGCATCTAGTGTTTCAGTTGGGTTTTTGACTCTGACGAAGATCGCTTGTTATGGTTAAAAGATCATAGTCATTTTTGTTATTTCTTATGGTGGCTTGATCACTGATTGTTATTTCATGCGTTTATTGTGAAATATTATTATATCTATATAAATAAAATAATGATTTTGTCTGTACATTGCTTAGAACTGATTAGAAAATTATTTTTACAGTTCAGTGTCACGTGTTCATTCAGACTACAGTTGTTGTTAAAATCCATATATTTTTTTTTCTTTGTAAAATACTTTGTAATGTAATACTTAGTTTTTCTGTTTCAAAATTTATACTTCTGCCTATGAAAAAGGTTTTAAATAAAGACCGAAACGTTGGCAATGAGAGTTTAATTTGAACTTGAAGAACTAACTGAGTCCTGATAAACTTTAATTTTGTTTCTATTCCACGGTCGATACTTTTATCAATATTTATACATATATAACTATATAAAACAATTGTTCGAACTATATAATCTAAATTCACATAATGAAAATACAAAAAAAAAAATCCTAAAAACTTACTACTGTATTTTGACTGCGTCATCATCAGGTAGAAAGATGTGAGCCACTCCGAAGATAAACGAAGACTAACATCTATATACATGCCACAATGTGGTCAACATGTAGTAGTAAGTTTCCCTGATCCTATGTATGTGTTCTTTTTCTGTGAGTTTAATTTCTATAATCCGTGGAATCGTTTTATATAATTTTGTCTATCAGGTTTTGTACTGTACATTGTTTATTTTGCCTATTCAACTTTTCCTATTAAATATTTTTTTTTCTTTTTTAAGTTCTCATATTGTAACTAATTTTTTTACTTGTGTCCCTCTCCTCATTGTAATAGTACTTTGTTATTTTTTCTGGTTGCTATAGAGTGACGTAGTAAGTTGCGGGGGGGGGGGGAGACAGTTGTGGTCCACAGCATGTGTCAGAGGGTGCCGATTTGGGGTTAGGAAAATAGAAAAAAATTAAAATAATAAAAAAAACGAAAAATTCTATTTTTTATACCACAATGTTTTTTTACGATTGTAATAGTTTTTGATGTGTAATACTATTTTAAAACGGGTTTTTCAACTGTAATATTTTAAATTAAAAATAAATTTATTTTAAATTTTTAAAACTGGCTTTTATAGAAAGGTTAAAGTTTATTATATTTCTTTGCGTATCCAGTTAATTTGTTTTAAGAATTTTTTTATAATTTGAATAATACATTTTGGTTTTGAAAAATCTTTGGTTTTCTTTTATGATAATTATGTATAGGAATAATGTAATAAGATGATAAATTGTGAGTAAAAACATCAGTCTAAAATTAGATCCTTGATTGTAATTCAATGAAAATAAATATTTTGAGGGACTTTCTGGAAGTTTGAAGATTAACGGTTTATCAGCGTCCACGAGGGAGGGAGAGAAAATCTTTTGACCTTACAGTCGGGGAAAAATAGTTGCAACACCACACTGCTGCTGTAAATTTTTTTACCAATCTTTTTTTAAACCTGTCAAAAAGATTTCAATTAAAAACTAAAACATCAGAATTTGCAAGTTTAATTAAAAAACAGAATAACTGGTTCAAGTTTTCCTTTAGTATTATTCTATCATAAAATCGTTTATATATATCAAAATAAAAAAAAAAGATGTTGATTATAAATTGAAGAATAATTAAATACTTGAATAAGTGGCATTGAATAAGACTAGAAGGCTGGTTCTCTTCAATACCAGACCCTTGAAGCAACCCCCTCGCTCAGCAGTCTCGTTAATCTTGCCAATAAAGCCCTTTAATGACGGAGTCGAAAGCTCTTTAATTGCCACTTCATTTCTAAACCATCTAAACGGTTTTTTTTCCTCCAAAATCATCTCAATATTATAATTGCTTATAAAGTACTCATGTATTTTTGATTATACTAAGAAAAAATAAACTGCAATATATATTTACTGGTTTGTTTTCAAAGGAAAATAAAATGTGATAAAATGTTGAAGCTAAGTACGTAAAAAATACTTTCGAAAACTTATAATTGATATAAGCTGTCCGGTTAAGATTGTTGTTCCTTTAAATAGGAACAACAAGTTAGTTACTTACTTACATCAACCACACTTGTGAAGCGACGGTCAGGGAGCCAACTCCAACCTTTCAAGACTCCAACCGTCGTTTTTCAAGCGCGCTTGATGTCCCTATCTCTTTCTCCTGATTACGGTTAAGCCTAAGGTTAGGGACTGAAAATGTGTTTTTCTATTCACTGTGTACCTATAGTTTAATCTGAAACGTTTGGTGTCTTTTGTGGAAAGTTCTATGGATTATATATATATTCACTTGATAAACAGAAATACGATCCAAACTGGACACAATACTGGTTACCGGAAATACAATCCAAACTTGAGATAATACGGATAAACGGAAATACGATCCAACTAGCGTGGGCTACTTGCTGTTGCGTCCAGAAGGAGCTTGGTTTCCCTTTCTCTTTTCTTCTGAAGACGGATTGCCCTAAAATTTGAGTTTGTAAATGTGTATATTCTTCAAATATTTGTATCATGGATCGTATTTCTGTTTATCAAGTGAATATATATATATATATATATATATATAAACTAGAATTTAAAAAGAACACATAGAAAGGAAATCACTGAACTCACTACTATATTTCGATGTCCTCGTCTTCAGGAAAAGAAGTGAATCGCTCCAAAGGCTGATAACGACTCATATATATATATATATAACATAACACATATATATACGTGATTCAAAATTCAAGAAGACAAACACACATATATAATCCATAGAACGATCCACAAAAGACACCAAACGTAAACGTAAACGTAAACGTAAGTGTCGTTATCAGCCTTTGGAGCGATTCACTTCTTTTCCTGAAGACGAGGACATCGAAATATAGTAGTGAGTTCAGTGGTTTCCTTTCTATGTGTTCTTTTTAAATTCTGGTTTATATATATATATATATATATATATATATATATAAAATCCATAGAACGATCCAGAAAAGACACCAAACGTAAACGTAAGTGTGTTTGTCTTCTTGAATTTTGAATCACATATATATATATATATATATATATATAAAACTTTAACAAGTTGCAGTTATGAGTCATGAGGTTTTGAGATGGAACATCTAAGAAGGAATCTAAGACCTCTTATATGTCCTGATCCATAAGGACGATCTAAATACAACACTTTAGTGTATATAGAAAACCTACGTTAACTTTTATAGAAATATGTTCACTTTTATACTTCACATCCAAAAAATGTTAAAATTTCTGTTTTTAGAAATATGTTTTTGAGGGCGTTCCTAAATTCCTTAATGAAGAGATTAACAACACTAGGTCAATTGCCCTTTCATTAAAATACCCCTCCTGTTATATCGATTTAGTTTTGAAGGGTACTAAAAAAAATTCTCTAATACTTCAACAGAGCCCCGTTCATTGCGAATTCTATAGTTCTGCCATATCATGAGTCATTGGACCCTTCTCCAAGACTAGCCAAACAACTTGATTTTAATATAGTGTTTTCTAATCGTTAAAACGTGGGCAATCTGTTAATAAAAAACTCTCCCAGGGAATTGGAGTCCGGTGGTATTTATAAAATTCCGTGCAAAAATTGTCATAAATTTATATTGGTCAAACTGGTAATTCATTAAAGGCACGTGTAAAACAACACCAATACAACGTAAGTAAACAGGAAAAAAGTAGTGCCTTATTCTTGCATATAAACAATGGAAATCCTCATATTGATTGGACAGAAACTAAATTTATTACCTATGAAAAATCGATGTTCTTAATAAATATTATAAAATCGTCTCTAATTACATTTAATAGATCAAATATTACAAACATTAGTGACGGTCTCTTCAAACATGATATTTTCCTTACGAGGGCAATAGCCTCTTCAAAGAGGGTTGACAGCTAGTGGATAGTTTTTTACCCTTTCTTACTGTACTCCTTTGTTTCACCAAACATCCCTTTCTGGACATTAGTCCTTTCCTGCGCTTTCACCCTTTTAAAATACCACTCTTCTCAACCCCTCACCATATGTTTTCTGCATCTAGTGTTTCAGTTGGGTTTATAACTCTGATGAAGACCGCTTGTTACGGTTGAAAGATCTTAGTCTTGTTTTCCCATTTCATATTGTGGTTTGGTCATTGATTGTTATTTCACGTGTTTATGTGAAATGTTGTCCGAATCATTGAATTGCAGATACAAAACATGTTTCCAGAGGTTTAAGATTTTAGATGGTTTGATTTGCACTTATTATTCAAGAACCATCCAAAGCGTATATCATGTCATAGTGCAGTGGTCACAGCTGGATATGAACTGCACCCCTCTGGTTCGACAGGTGCTACTTCATACTGATCAGAGGCTATCAATTCATCTTCATCAGTTACTCCAATCAAAGTTTCTACTCTTCTATATGTAAGTTTCTTAATGTTATTTATTTGTACTGTTGAGTTAAATTCAGTAAGTTAGGTTTACAAAAGAAATTTGCATTTTATTTTTGAAATTTCGAATAATTATCATAATATTTTTTGTAAAATATAGGCAGAATTTCAATATGGAAAATGCTGTGAATAAATACTAAATCATATAGACCCACACAAACACGTCTCCACAAACTTGAACTCCCCAATTCTGTAATAAATAAATTTAATGAATTATACAGGAGATTAATAATAATTTTATTTATAACAATGTTCAGTATACACACAGAAGATTTTTTTTAAAACACACTCAGTCTAGTTGTGGATTCATGTGTCACAGTAAGGCATTACCAGACAGTAGCTGACCTTGAAACATGCTCAGTTTAGAGGGTTTGGTTGCATTATTACTGGCTAGCAATATGAACAGTGTTTACCAACTAGATCCCCTGCTGAAGGGATTAAGTTTCCATTTCGATTCAATCAATCCGGCCGAACCCTAATCCTTAGGAAACTACTTATTACACTGTGCCCATGCCCTGTACATGCAATAATGATCAATTCTGTACTCTCTCGACAGAATCATGATTATAAGAAAAGAACTTAAATCAATGATCACAGCTACATAGATTGCAACACCAAGTAATTTTGAAGATCTTTAGCTATTAGAGTACAAAAAAATGTAAAAAACTGAATTTTTGACATTTGATCAAAATTATTATTTTACGTTATTTACTTGTTTATGTGAAATCTTGTTTTTTTTTGCAGTAACAACATACAGTATTACTTCCCTGTTATAACCTATATATCAGTGGCGATTTCTCAGGGAATGCAACGCATGCATTGCATGCATAGAATTCATCTTTAAAGAAACCAAAATGTTCGAGACTCGAAATATTTAAAGCAACCCCTTTTTTTTATTCCTCTACACGCTAAGGAACCATTTTCTATGATTGCGCTAAGCTTCCCAATACAGGGGTTTACTCTTATCATTTCTGGTTAATGAAATTGTTCTTAATTGCCAAGAGAAACAAGAACGAAGTTTGCATACACTGCAACTCAGGCTTGCTGAGCTCCTCAAATACATACTGGAAAGTGATTTGCACACAGGTCTTCCGGAAATTTATAAACTCATGAATTTGGTTATGACTACTCCCATAACAACAGCAAGTGTTGAGAGATCGTTTTCTGCCCTCAAAAGAATTAAAAGTTATTTACGAAGCTCCCAAAGTGAAGAGCGATTGTCTAATTTATCCCTAATTTCAATTGAAAGACATTTACTTAAAGATTTCATGGCAGATAGAGAGAAGTTTTATGGTTTTGTTATCGAAGAATTTTGCAAGAAGTTTTTATTCAAATGATGTATTGTGTATCTCTTTCTTTAATAAAAACATTTTTTGCCTATTTTTATTGTATTGGTTAATAAAAGTTAATGTTAAAAGTATTTCCAAATAAAACCTGATTCAAATCCCCATAAAATGTTTTTAATACATCATTATCCTTTTGTGCAACATGAAAAGACTGAACATGAGAATTAGAAGGGTATTTCTCTGTATTTCTTTTATTCTTTGAAAATTGCATGCCTAAAGAAAAAGGTCAGGAGTCGCCACTGCTATATATATATATATATATATATATATATATATATATATATATAACTTTAAATTACACAAAGCACGACACAGAAAAGAGAATAAAAAGAACACTAAGAGAATTTAATATTTCGAACTGTTGTTCGTCATCGGGAGTAGACTAGAAGAGAGGACGAAGTGAGAGAGATCTCCCCACGTCGAAGAACGGAGCGCGAAGCTCCGATATATATATCCGATGATATATATATATCATCATAAATGGAAACGGTCCGGCGGGACAGATTACACTTAAAATAAACTGTGACACATCGGCAGAAACATAACAAAGACTCACTTTTCAATATTTCGACCGTAATGGCGGTGGAAATATTGAAAAGTTAGTCTTTGTTATGTTCCTGTTGAAGTGTCACAGTTTATTTTAAGTTATATATATATATATATATATATATATGATGACGACGGATGTTGAAATATCGAAGTGAACACTGTAGTGCCTTTCTGTGTTCTTTTCTATGCGTAAAAGTTTATATATATATATATATATATATATATATATATATATATATATACTTACAATATTTATCTTATTATTGTATTTTGTAACTATTTATTCTGGTAAAAGTGTTACCAGAATAGGCAGAAAGGAGATAAAAATAATAAAGTAAATTTGCTACATCATCAATGGGATTAAATATATTTTCCAGAATCACGAAAATTCAATCTTTTTTTGTTTTTAGTTGTAAATTTACAATTGGTAATAGTAAAATAAATTTTTTTTGGTAATTTAAAAAAAATTAAACGTTCAAAATATCGAACGATTTAAAGAAAAGAACACGTAGAAACAAGACACAATTCACTTCAATATATGAGGAGAAGGAGAAGAAGATGCGTTCTGCTCAGCGTTGCTGTTTACTAACTGAGCAGAACTCAACATCACCATCTTCTTCTTCTAATTACGAAGAAGTTGAAATATTGAAGTGAGTTCAGTATTATTCCTACGTGTTCTTTTCTTTAAATCGTTTCATATTTGTTTGCCAATATGCATCAAAATTTAAGCTAAAACACATGTTTAACATTTTTTTGATGACTACATTTGTGACTTCAGCTAAACTTTAAGGTGCTCATCTTTTAGTGCTGTGTTAGGAGCAAAAATTTTGGCTCATTCTTTATTTGGCAAGCATTTTAGTAATAGATGAGATACATTATTTGTTGATTCTACATTTGGAACACTAAAGTTTGCCTAATTATGTTGAATTTATATAGGGATTTTAACGAGCACGTGACATCAAACAGGTACGCGAACGATGGCTTAACGCCCTTTCCTTGAAGATGTCTGAGGTGGAATTATCTAGTAGACCTTTAATCTTTACCTAAAAGTAAGTCACTTCGTTGACTTTGCAAATAAGATCACTCGTTTGTTTTATATTTAAAACTATGAAATCAAATCCTTAAACCTTTGTTCGCTCTAGTCAATGAAAGTTCAGGGATAATCATGAGTTCAGGGATAATCATGAGTTCAAGGATAATCATGAGTTCAGGGATAATCATGAGTTCAGGGATAATCATGAGTTCAGGGATAATCATGAGTTCAGGGATAATCATGACTTCAGGGATAATCATGAGTTCAGGGATGTAGATTCGTGTCCTTTAGCCTTTAATTACAACCTAATCTAACTTGATTAGGGGTTGATAGCATTAGTTGTCATATACCTACCATACACAGGTATATTACAAAATCAAACAATTACATAAACCCGTTAGGTTTACAGTAAAAATTTTGTAGATTTATTTTCAATTTCTTATCTAAATGTGGCAATATTTATCAATATAACACAAATATAAATCAATTTTATGGGAACAAAATTGAAACATATCTACCACAAGAGGAAACTGTTTATACTTTATTAAACAAGAAAAAAAAAGAGGCCATATTTTAGGGAAATGAATTGAATTGAATGAGAATATGAGAGGAAAGAGTTAAGTCGTTAAGTTTATTTATTAACTGTGTCTCGTGGTTGGATCAATAAAACCTATACAGTTTCCTCGATATAAGTTTAGTCTTGCACAATATACAGATCAACGCTTCAACGGCTTCCAAGCCTGCATTCCTTTGGTTAGATATTCCTGTATTATTGGCTTTCATTCAAGCGTTTATGTATTTGAAAATGTTGAATATTTGTTTTGTGTATCCAGGATTGCCCCCCAAAAAAACATTCATAATTCCAATATGTTTTGGGAGTTTTATTTGTGGCCGTATTGTTTATTTAGTGTAAGAACCTTTATAAACCGCTATTAAAGTATCTTGGAGGTTTTTTTGGCAAGAACCGGGATCAGAAAAAACAGATATGGGTTCAAATATCTAACTTCTAATATAAATCAAACAGAGCAAAAACTCATTTCGATATTTAAAGGAATGGTCACCATCGGGAGAGGAGAGACGATTTACCGTAGTTGCAGTAAAAGTGTTACTGGAATAGGCAGGAGGGAAATGAAAAAATAAAGTAGTCCATGTTAAAAACAAAATCTATAAAAAGTAAGAAATAACAAAAAAAAATCAATAAAAATAAATTAATTGGGTGACAAATACAAAAAACTGAAATAAATAAAAGAGGCAAAAAATTATTTAAAACCGAATTAAAAAATAACAGAAAAGTATACTAAAATTTAAAATATATTCCAAAAATACCTTAACTATTTTAAGGTATTTATAATATAAATATCATATAATATAAATATCATAATATATCAGAATATAAATAATTTAATATCAATAATAAATTTTTATTAATAATTTATTAAATAAATTATTTAACGTTTAATAACATTGGGCACACTGCAAACAGTTTACCTACCCATATATGTATATAATAATAATAATAATAATATATGGGTCTCCAACCGTCGCTTCACAAGTGCGCTTGTGTCCCTATCTCAACTTTCCTGATGACGGTTCAACCGAAAATTAGAGACAGTAAGTGTGCTTGTTCCTTAGTTCTGTGTTTGTGATTCACCGTGAAACGTTTGTTGTCCTTTTGGATTCTTTTCCTGTTTTCAATATATATATATATATATATATATATATATATATATATATATAAAGTTTATAACTATATAAGTTTCAAATTGAAAGGGAGTAACACTCAGAGGGTAAAGCAACACATTTGCTAACTCAGATTTTCAGGAAATCTGTCTTTAGGAGAAAAAATAAAGGTAGATAAAACACGCTGGAAACGCAATGACAGGTAATCCGTTTCTAGCGTGTTTGGTCATCCTCTCTCTTTTCTCTTGAAGATAGATTTCCCAAAAATTTGAATTAGTAAATGTGTTGCTTTACCCTATGTTTTACACTTAATCAATTTTGAACTTGTATACAAGTATGTTTAGATTGGATCGTCCTTCCAATTTTTTAGTGAAGACAGTGAATAATATAAAAAAGTCATTAAAACATTGATTAATTTTCTTGTTTATTCGTACGTAAAGAAACTGAGGTTTATTTTAACATTTTACGTTTATTAAATAATAATTACTTCAAAATTGAAACTGTAAAGTTCATGAAGAGATTTATTGGGTTTAGAAAGAACTGAAAGAATATCAACAGAATTAGAATGTCAAAGAGAACAGTGGCTCTGAAAGTAATATAACATGGCTAATTGCTTAGTGATCTTCAAGTAGATTAGATCATGAACACATTTAATGTGTAGAACTAGAATGCCAAAGAGAAGAGTGACTTTGATGAATTAAAAGATATATAAAAAAAAATGTTCTCATAATATATAAACAAAAATTAGAATAAAAAAATTAATATATTCTTTTTTTGTTCAATTTTTTTAGAAATATGTTTTTGTTTTTCTGGAAATGAAATTGATTTTATTTCTTTGTTCAATTTTTATTATTTTGATTTTATTTAAAAATATATTATTTTTATACATTTTTTGAATAAAGCAATAAGAAATGAAATATTAAATTAAAATCTTGGTTGAAATTAAGTAATAAGTAGATTAAATGAATAGTTTTAAATCAAAACCTGTAGAGTAATTTCCAGTTTCTAATAAAATTATTTGATGTGTAGAGAGTGAATAAGTAAATAAGAAATGTAAAGGAAATCCTTATAAATAAGGAGACAAAAGTGAAGTGTATGGCTGTGCGTGTGTGTATGTATGTGTTTGTGTTTATGGGTCTGTAGATAAACGAAAGCAAAGGAAGTTAGACATTCGTATTATTTGTATAGCAGTCGTTATTTGCATTCAACCTCTTTAAGTTCACATATATAAGTTATATAAAGTAGAGATATGTTCAGCCCTCAATAAAACTTCATCAAAAGATATTATACATAAGTATTTGTCATATCACTTCTTTATATCTTTTGCTAAAATGAATTCAACTCTCTTGATATAATATTATTCAACCTTTTATGTTTTTAATTTTAATACAGACAGTGTTTAATAAAATATCTATTTATTTATTTTAAATTTGACTTTAACAAGATTAAGAATATTGAGGAAATAGTTTCTCCTAACAAAAAGCTGATACGTCCTCTAAAATTTTTAACAATTCGGAAGAGTTGTCTTACCGTGGTGATAAACTGTAGTAATAATCAAGTTAACGCAAAGTAATAAGGAATAGATGACTCCAGCTCTCCAGAATTCATCCAGAGTCTCTCGCAAACTCTCTGTGACTGCTCTCAAGTTACCAGACAAGAGTGTTGAAGCACCCCCTTCTTCCCTCCAGAACCCGTTATCACGTTATATAATATGTTCTATGTGCCTTTATCTATTGAGGCAACATATTTATATTCTTATATTTCTTGCAGAGTATTAAGTACATAAAACAATGGAAAACATTAAAAAAATGTTTTTAACATTATAAAATTAAATTAGATAATATAATTTAAAAAAAAATGAAAAAAGATAATAACTATAATAATCTTCATTTGTCTTGCTTAATAGTTCATTCATTTTTAGTTGTAATAGTTTGAATTATTTTTAGTCGATTTTGTTCGACTTGTTAATAGTGTATATGAGGCTTCTATAATGTGTGGTTAGTTAGTTGATCACAAAGGGCCAGAGTTGCTCGGTAGAAACATGTTCTGTTATGGACTCGTAGGTCTAGGGTTCAATATCTACTCTGACACTCAATTTATTCACGTGAGAGGTAAAAAAAAAAATGGGGAAAATCGTTCCTTGGAAAGGAAGTTAAGGTTGGGTTGGTTAAACTTTAGGACTTCAAATGTAAAATGTTCATTGTATGGTATTACAAAGGCCAATGTTTGGCCTTTGTGTGTTCGTTCGTGAGAGTGTCACTGCAACCTAACCTATCCTAGTTGGCCTCAGTACAACTTGAATTCGGCATAATATAGACCACTATATTATTTGTACACCATATGTATCAAACTTTTTCCTGTCTTTATATTAGTCAACAGTGTTTTCTTTAAAAAGAATGTTTAACTTCGTTCCTCTTAACGGGGAAGTGGTTAACAAATATTTTAATTTACTGAGTTGATTATGATAGCCTGTATTATCTGTGTGCTCTGATGGCAATTGCTCTGTTGTCATTGTGGTTATTTTGTTGTTGTTAGTCATTATATATTTAAGCTGTATTTGCATAGCATGATGGAGATTGTTGTGTAGCATTGAAGATTTTGATGCGTGTGGTCCCTTCGGGTGGAGCATGCTGTTCTCTAACAATAAAAAAAAAAAAAAGTGTTTTCTTTCACAGTACCCCTACTGGCTGGAAGTTTATTAATTACAATACAAAAAATGTGATATTTTAGATATAATATCTTATATTATTATAATATATAAAACTATATGCACTACTAAGTTTATATAGAAATTCACCTAAATATTATAATATTGAATTATCTCCAGCAATAGAGAAAATAAATGTAAGATTAAAAAGAAATATACAAATTGATTTTCACTGTGGAATTCATGAAATAATTTAAATATTTTGAAGGGAGACGTTGTGATTTGAACTACAGGCAAGAGCCACCACTGGTAGGACGTGCTGGATCAGAGGTGGTTACCAGGACAGTTATAATATTTCAGTTGATGGAGCGTAAAAGGCCACCAAGCAGAATCAAAGGCGCCTTCGACATCCAGTGAGATGAGAATTACTTTTCTTCTTTTACTAAAGTTTGACATAATAGTTTGCTAAATTACTGCATCAGTTGTGCTTAATTGTGGAGTGGAACCCCTTTGTCGATTTCTCAGAAGATTGTTGACCCTTAGGCAGTACATCAGATAGTCAATTAGTAATCTCTCAAGTATTTTCCCAGCAGAGGACAACAAACAAACAGCCTATCTGTTTTAACTGCTTCATCGAAGAGTTCATTTTCGTCAGAAAATTAAATGTTCATTATATAAATAAAATAACAATCTAGACTGGTCAACAATAGTCTAGTCCAGTCAAGTTTGCAAGTTTGTTTAATGAAAATTTCATTTTCTAATTCGAAAAATTATTACGTCTGCTTATGAAAAAGGATTAAAATCAAACTGGAATGTTGACAACAAGAGTTTGATTATGGGCCTACAAAATTCACCAAATTTCCGAGTACATAATATACCTATTCTATTAAACAGTTTCTATATTATTGAATTTGTTATATATACAAGTAGGTAGTCAATTTTTTCTTAAACAGGTAGTATAACATTTTGCAGCAGCCTCCTCATTGACTTAATTTTTCCTGGTTGCCTCCAATTTACGTACTACTTTACTCTGGGTGACTGCAACCTCTATATTAAGTTGACCGGTCACTATCACTACCCAATATTACTTTGCATTCGAAATTTGGGGAGTTCATTATGACATTCTAAAACTATCTAAGAAACTATATATTTTAAACACTGTAACTAAATTTGTAAAGGATATAAATAAATTGTTCAATATTATAACTAATACAACACACAAGCATTCGGCACACAAATTAGCCAGATTTAATTTAAAAAACAATTTAAATTTAAAATAAATATTATGTATATATTAAATCTATAGTCGAAATAACTGATTTATCAATAAATCCTCTTTGTTACTGTACATATTAAAATGTAATAAATAACTAAATAGTAGTAATAGTAGTGCTAATTGTAAAACAATGATGTTGTAGCACTGAAGATGATATAAATATATGTCAAAACGTCGGCAAAAGGACTAGTTTAAAATCATAGTTAAAAATTATGCCAATTTTTATCCTTGGCCTTTTGCGAGTGAATTTTTCAAACTTTCTGAATATGGCTTTCCACCTTTCTGGTAAGATATAAAGCAATTCGCCAAATCTATTAATTATAAAAGATTTGGCGAATTGCTTTATACCTTACCGGAAAGGTGGAAAGCCATATTTAGAAAGTGTGAAAAATTCACTCGCAAAAGGACAAGAATAAAAACTGGCATATTTTTTAACAAGACATGTTTGAATGAAGGTCTGCTCCTAAAATACATATATATATATATAAGTCAGAAACATTTCAGTAATACCAAGCGATGTTCAAGTTTTGAGAAAAGTTTTAGACTTGACTGTAAAGTGTGCCAGTGATTTATTTGCATTGAAGGTAGATATTCTGAGGGGGCTGGGAGACAGGTTGGCGAAACGGAGTGGCTTAGGGTTTAGAGGCTTTTAGCCCAATGCAACCAGTGTACGTGGAAGGTTATGGGCGTTTCTTAAATTTCTCACACCACCAAGTTTTAAGAAATCCATTCTTAAACAGGCACTTTCAACTTTTTCCTTTCAGTTTTATTCAGGGATTAGGGATTATAATACTAGCATCTTTATTTTAAATATTTATATCTAACCTATCACTGCTGATCAATCTAGGTATTTATGACATAGTTTCAGCAAAACTATATATATATACACACACAAACACACACACACATATATATATATATATATATACACTTTTTCGTTGGAAATACGATCCAAAACGGACAAATGTAGTTCAATATAGACAAAGAAACATAGAGAAATCAAAAGAACACACTTACAGTCTCTAATTTTCGGTTTGAACCGTCTTCAGGAGAGATAAGAGAGGGAAACCAAGCGCACCTACATGCGCACAGCTGACAGTTATTTTTGATTAATTGTTATTTTCATTTTGAATTATCTGTATATACTGTAGACTAGTCTATACATTCTTTCAGACATCTAAATTTATAATTTTAATATGAGTGTTTATTCAAGTAAATAATGTGTAACAAGTTAGTTAAATCTGTTTAATACTTAGATACATATTACGAAAATTCTTCATTCGTAGACAAAGTTAGAGAGAGAGAGAGAGAGAGAGAGAGAGAGAGAGAGAGAGAGAGAGAGAGAGAGAGAGAGAGAGAGTGAGTGAGAGGGAGACTGAAAAACAGAGTAAGTGAGAGAGATTTTTTTACAACCACACGACAAAGAAAGGTTGGCAAGTATTCAGTAGTTTTTAAATAACCAGACTGTAAGCACGATAATATATATATAAAAAAGAAAGAAGAAAAAAAAGTAGATTTTATAGCAATTTAGAACAAAAGCAGCTCGTTTGTCTTGTCTTTATGGCTTGGAGAAAACACATAAAACTATAAAAGCCTAGAGCGGGATCATCTTTCTCGGCAATTTGTCCAACACAAGCTCAACAAGCCTTGCCAATTATAGCGATATTCAAACTTTTCTCAACGACATTAAAGATGAAATACATTTGGCTAGGAAGAATGTTCCGTCAGTCTTTATTTTTCTAAAGAAGATGTCTTTTTATTCACTACAGGAATAATCAGAACTACACCCAATGCACCTGAACATGTGATTAGTAGAATATCAATTTGCAAAAAATTAAATAAATAAAACGGTGAAAAAATAATTATATTAAATAATAAGGTAAGATTAAAATAAAATAAATAAAACTTAAAGAAAAACTAAACAACCAAAAGAAAAAAGAGAAAATAAGGAATAAATTGTACATAAAGTTCAATGTTATTAAATATACCAAAGAAGGGATGATTATCACTTAAATCTGAAATTTTTTATTTAAACCTTCATCAGGAGAATAGATAGTGGAGAAGAAAGAGAACTGTCATAGAGGTAGTTATTTTTGCCCTTCAAACCGTTTCTATATTGATACGCTTGTTATATACTTTTTTTGCTTCCCTGATGACAGTCAAAACAAAAAAAAAGTCAGAGTGTAAGTGATAATCATTCTTTGTTTGTATATTTTGGCTTAAATGGTTTTTTTTTATTGTTTTGTATCAATTTCGGGTAGTAGTCTATTCAAAGTAGTTTTTCAAACAAAATTAAATCTTTTTATCATTTTTTTGATATTTAATCCAAATTTTTTTCCTAGGCCTATAAAGAAAGAAAAACAAGAAATTGCTATACATAAAAAAAGACACATATAAATACAACTGAAAACTACAGCTTGTTTAATCATATATATAGAAGTGATTTTTTTTATTTTGAACAAAATTAAATAAACATATACTAATGTATTTATAGAAAATTAAAATTGTAATGTAGTGCAATCAGTTATTATGATATAATACTTGATGATGATAATAATTTATGATGAGTACTTGCCAACCTTTCTTTGTCGTGTGGTTGTAAAAAAATCTCTCACTTACTCTGTTTTTCAATCTCCCTCTCACTCTCTCTCTCTCTCTCTCTCTCTCTCTCTCTCTCTCTCTCTCTCTCTCTCTCTCTCTCTCTCTCTCTCTAACTTATAATCATAACTTATTTACTCATTGTAGGGTAAAAATCTAATGAAATGGTCTCCACATATAAAAATTTTTAATGATATAAACAACGCGTTTCGAACACGTAGTGTTCTTCCTCTAGAAGAAACGCGTTCGAAACGCGTTGTTTATATCATTAAATTTTTATATGTGGAGACCATTTCATTAGATTTTTACTCCACAATGAAAAAATTAAAAAATATTTCAACTAGATCACAAGGATATATATTACTCTCGGCATCATTAAGAAGAAACCTATATAAGTGACACGCAGGTTAACCAATGGACCTATTTCACTAAGCAATAAAAACATCACAAACTAATAAAATCATGGAGGTTAGTTAGGTTTATATTAGTAAAATAACAAACCGTCATACTCGAATAATGTTGTTGGAAATGTTTGGCCGGTTTTGTGTGTTACCAATCTTCAAAGGGAACTAATGAGAGAAGTCATTACCATGGTTATACTTTGTACTAAATAAATTTACCTTTTTCAAAGTATTCAAAATCTAATTAAGCATTAGAACGCAAAAGAAGTCACTCATCTTAATAAAATAAAATCGAAATTTCTAAATATCAAATTATAAATAATTTCTTATTTATTAATCAGTAATACACAAAAAAAAAACAAAGAAAATCTAAAAACGTAATAGTATTAGTGAAACAAAAGCATTGAATTGGCATATTTGGAATAAAATACTGGATATAAACATTATCTGTTTCGCTATCATACGGTTAACTTGATTAATAGACCACTTTGTGTATGACATTTATTTGTTAGAAGCCGAACAGAAGGTGCAAACGTACAAACAGTTTTTAGAGAAAAAGTGCTCTTCTTCTATATTCTCTTTGAAACTCATTTGAAAGGAAATTATTGCACAATTACAAAATGTTTAGATATTGGATAATTAATGGATGACGGGTTCTTCCATATGCCAGTTGTTTTATGATAAGTATTACTTTAATTTTGTAAATAGTTTAAAAGACTATTAGAAGAAACATTTAAATTTTAGACTCATTTAACTTCGATTAAAGGGACTAAGTAATAATTAAATATGCACTTGTGTTCAGGAGAACGGACCTGTTTAATGTAGTAGATTCGAAACTACGTTTGTTACAGGGGTCCATTCAGACAGCGAATCTCTAAGGGAATCGGCCGTAGACTTACTTAGGTTTGACTAAATTATTCACTACACCAATTTCTGCTCGTTCTGTATCAATCGCTTGATTGTTTCTATTGATGCTAGGTATTCCTTATATATTGTTTGCCAATAGAGTAATCGTAAAATTTCAGTTCCACTTAACAAATGATTAAATTATTATAGACTTGACTTGATTATTGTTTCATAAAGTTCTTTAGTCATATTAAAAGTGTAGTAAAGTTAATAACTTAATTGAAGTGTAAAGTGTTTATGAAATAGTCTCTATACATACAAGTTTAATAATCTGAAATCATTAGTTGACTGCTAGTGCTTGACTGGCCCTTTTTGAATCATTAGTTGAGTTCTTTTCACTTGACCAACCCGTCAGTACCACATCCTTAGTGTCTTCCTGATGATGAACACAAAGTGTTCGAAACGCGTTGAATAAAACATCATTTGTGTGGAGACTTTGTTGGTTTATCCATTTCACCTCAGAATTAAAATCTGAATTACGCGTTAAAAAAAAAACTACGTGTTCATAGTTTTTACTTCGAAACCCTACAAGTTAATTTGTAGGCTAAAATCAACTTTTTATCCTACTATGAGTAAATACCACATAATAACTGATTGATTAGAATTAAAAACTTAACTTAATATTAAGAGAAAATGTAGTAAAACCAAGAGAAGAGTAAAGATATAAATATAGATTATAAAAAATGTAGACAAGTTAAGAATATAGATTGAGAAAATATAATGCAGTTGAAAATATGATATCAAAATTATAGTAAGGGAAAACTATACTAAGATTAAAATTATTGTAATGTTAATAATCTGTAGTAACTTATACTCAAATTTAGTGTAAGTACCATAATATCAACTTCGTTGAGAATTATTTCAGTTTTGGTTTTACTTTAATGTGGCTATCCTGAAGGCAATAAGAAATATTTAATGATTTCGTTCGTTTTATAGTGGTTATATCTTTCTTCATTTCCATTTGTTTTTCTGTATCCAGAGACGCAAGATAGCTTATATTTATGAATTTTATAAATAACTTCGGTCCCGTCAGTATAGTAGACAACAATCTCTTTCTAGACACTATGGAGATTACAATCTGATGCATAATTTCTGATCACGTCTTACTTCCCTGCGTAATATTCTATAAGGAACATTGTAACAAGCAAATCATTGATCCAATTACTAATATTTCATTGGATAAATTTTTTGAAAAATTTTTCTCTTTATGGAGGTGTTTATATTTCATATGAGTCTCAACAGACTGAAAATTGCCTCTCATTTGAAAAAAAAAACAATCTAATGAAGAGTGATGTGAAACAACTTTTCTGAGCTGAAAGTAGATCAGGTGTTTATTGTTCCTGTTATCCTTAGACACGTTTGTCATTTTAGTTTATTAATGCTTATATGAGAGCCCCTTTTTATTTTAAAACCGAAGAATATGATACAACAAGAGTAATAGTAATTCTGTTGTGCCAAATATGCAGACTCCATAGTCAACTAAATAATCTCTTATTGCAAAACATTGCTTTTGTGGTTTCAGAAAATGAATGTGTAATATAGCTTTTCCCGTTTAGTCTTTCATTTAAAGAGACCCGAACCATTTTTGTATGTTTCTATAAGTTCCAGTTTCGTATTTTCATAAAGATGTCTCGGAGATATATTTTTTCTCTTTGCAAAATGGATGAATAACTGCTGTTTTAGTTGAATTGATTTTCAGAAGATTATTTTTACATATACAGTCGATTCCGGTCAATTGGGACACATCGGGGCCGAGGCGTTTGGTCCCAATTAAACAAATTTCACCTTTTTTTTGGAAATTCATTTGATTGGTTTTAGGAACAATGCCATTACGCATTGTAAGGGGTGGGGTGGGGGGGGGGGGGTGTTTGTTTTGCCGCTGCACTGGCTTGGATGGAAAAGATGGCAAATGTGAACATGAGGCAGCTGCGGATTTTTAAAACACGGGTATTGGGTTCAGAAGAAGCCGCCTTTCTGGCTTTCCCGGGATTTAGAAGGGGGTGGTGTTTGTTTTGCCGCTGCACCGGCTCGGTTAAACCGGAACTCAGTTAAAACATACTCGGTTAATCAGGACTCTACTGTACTAAAATCTTAAATTTACTGTCCCAATTAAACATACAAATTTACAATTGTAGTTCATAGTTTAGTTTCCGTTCTTTTTGGAAGACCACAAAATAGACGAACGCGTGCTCAAGGATATAATTAAGAGGAATATAAAATTCACCTCACCCGATGATAAGGTCGCCTTAATAACCTATTACCGGCAGGACCAAGTGCTACTTTAAACGATTACTGTAAACTGTGTCTTAATACCATCTCTAAAGACTCTAATAATTTTTCTTCTTTAATTACCCTGAAGATGACTGAAAACCAGTCGAAACATGTCGGTTTCCACTTAATTAACATTCTCCAACGTTTGGATGAAGGAAAGAAGAAGGTATAACATTAATTATACCTTATATTATTATATTTTCTGGGCAAGAAAATAACATTAGTGAAATACGGTCAGTTATTCAATGAAATATATATATACATATATATATATGGACTTCGACAGAGTTGAAACATATACTGGATCAAAACTGATAAAGAGTCAAACTGAATGCCTGTATCTGTTTTCACTCTGACAATTCTCCAAATGTTATTCCACCATGGATGATGATGAGGTTGAATGCATATGTATTTACCAGAATATTTACTTTTATGATGAGTTTCGTGAATGAAAATACGTATTGCTGCCTGAGTGAATGTTTTCATTACTTAGTTTACCTGAAGTCTTTTGATTTAGTAAAACTGTTTTACACATTCCTTGTTTTAATTGCTTCAACTGTTGATTTAAATTATAAAAAAAAATTCATTATACAGTGAAATAACAACTACTCTAGAAGAATATATCTTAAAACTGATTTAATATCATATTTCATGTCACTGCGAATGACAAAATCTTATTAAGGGCTTTACACACACACACACACACACACACACACACACACACACATACACACCTCCTTCTGCAGCTTATTCTCGTTCTCACCCCTTTGACAATATACAAAATAAAAAACACAATGTTCTAGAATACTCTATACTTTTCCGTTGAATATTTATATTAGGCTATGTCAGCTTTCATATCTTTTCGTAAGCTCGAAACATATTAAATTTTCTTTCTTCTAGAATAGTTATTGCGTTATTCTCAAGAAAGTTTCTTCTAGTTGACTTTCATCTATTTTTTTTCCAAGGTGTTTTTGTATTCAATATGTTTCCTTTTCAATTAAAATGTTTTCCTCCTCTAGACAGAACACATTTTTTATTTGTCCTGATCCTTCGTAACAAGTACAATCTCTTACCTTGACAAAAAATGTACTTTTATTAACAGTAGCAAAAAGAGGGGGATGGAAAAAAAAAATATACAACATCATATATCAAATAATAACCATTAGTTTAACGGTATTGTATGTTTCTTTCTATATTACCTTCTGTTGAGCACTCTAAGCAAAACCTGTACAACGAAAGTATCTTTCTTATTTGTTCATCTCAAATTATATTGAATATATATATATATATATATATATATATATATATATATATATATATTAATGAAAGTTGGGAGCAGCCCTTCTTGAATACATGCATTTAAAAACTTTATGTCTGATTCCACTTGATATAACTTTGCCGAATATTTTTCTAAATTTCGAAACCTTTTCTTCATTTGAAACCAACAGGTTGACAACCCCAAACCTGGCCTTGTAACCTTTTGTTAACCTGCCTGTCGTGTTCATAGACTGTCCATTTATTGTTTACTATTGTAATGTGATTTTAAGTATTTAGATTAATTTTGTTATGTGTAGTTTTAATTGTACTATTTTTGCTGAAAATGGTGGATGTAACACCGAAACATGTTCAATAAGAATTGTAACAAATATGGTGATTTGATTTTTAAGTTAAACCCTGAAATGATGAAAAGATTTCGAAATTTAGAAAAATTTTCGACGAAGTTAAATCAAGTGGAATCAGACATAAAGTTTTTAAATGTATATATATATATATATATATAATTTCAAAAAAAGACATGAAATAAAAATGAGCGTCTAAACCACAGTAAGAAATAAAAGAAAAAAGACTAAGATCTTTCAACCGGAACAGGGTGGACTTATATACATATAATATATATGATCAAACCATTGATTGTTGTTTCACGTGTTTATGTGAAATCTTTTTATATAATATATATATATATATATATACTTTTTCGTTGGAAATACGATCCAAAACGGACAAATATAGTTCAATATAGACAAAGAAACATAGAAAGGGTCTCCAACCGTCTCTGAACCAGTGCACTTGGTTTCCATCTCTTATCTCTCCTGAAGACGGTTCAAACCGAAAATTAGAGACTGTAAGTGTGTTCTTTTGATTTCTCTATGTTTGTTTGTCTATATTGAACTATATATATATATATATATACCCAACTGATATATATATATAATATATATATATATTATATATATATATATATATATATATATATCAATGATCAAACCACAATAAGAAATGGGAAAACAAGACTAAGATCTTTCAACCGTAACAAGCGGTCTTCGTCAGAGTCAAAAACCCAACTGACTCTGAGTAGAACTTCTCAGTTGGGTTTTTGACTCTGACGAAGACCGCTTGTTACGGTTGAAAGATCTTAGTCTTGTTTTCCCATTTCTTATTGTGGTTTGATCATTGATTGTTGTTTCACGTGTTTATGTGAAATCTTTTTATATATATATATATATATATAACAATATTACACGGTAAACACGTGAAATAAAAATGATCGTCTAATCCATAGTAAGAAAATTAGTAATTTGACTAAGATTTTTCTACCATCACAAGTAGTCTTTGTGAGAGTTTAACTCGTACTGTAATTGTCACTCGCTATGAGTGACACTCAGAGGTAGACCACTTGTTTTGTTTAAAACACCCTAGTCACATATCTGAATATCTTACTATAATTTTGAACTTTAATATAATAAATATCCAGTCTTTATAATCCTATCACGTTTCTGTTATTTTTGTTAGAAAGAAAAAAAAAACTTTTGTCATAAATTAGAAAAAATAAGTGAGAATATTAAATAATGTGGTAAATTTAATTTAACTCTAGCTGTGGAAATTAAGAAAGTTAATTATCAAAGTTACTAAGAAGTAATATAATTTACATAACAAATAATGGTTGATTTGAAAGAGGAAAGAAAATCAGTTTCATTTTTTTGTGTTGAGAATAGAATAAAGAGGAACTAAAATGGGAAATGAAGAGCATTCGTATCCATGACTGCAGGTACTGTGCAGGGAAGGGGTGTAATGTATTATAGAAGAAATGGATTATGTTTTGTGTTAATAGAGGAAGACTCCAGTGGGAAAAGAATCATCAATGCACAGTATTATCATTAATTATTAAC
Source organism: Hermatobates lingyangjiaoensis (assembly GCA_026182355.1). NCBI lineage: Eukaryota > Metazoa > Arthropoda > Insecta > Hemiptera > Hermatobatidae > Hermatobates > Hermatobates lingyangjiaoensis. The sequence goes on along the minus strand of JAPFBL010000531.1, from coordinate 138,554 downwards.
TTATTATATGTACTGGTATTTAGAATAATTGTGATGCGTAAGTTTGGACAAAAATACAAAAAAATGTGTTTCAAAAGCTGTTCATACAAATAATTTATTTTTCAATGATTTTTGGTAGCCTGGTATAGATTTCTGTTATTTGATTCAACAATTTGTGTCTTTTAGTTTTCCTTTATTTCCTACATGTTATTTTTATGATTTTACAAATAATATTATGTTGCAAATGATAATGGAATCAGGGTAAGTAATTGAGTGCTTCATAAATGAGATTGCACTTTAGTTTTCACATTTCTTTGGAGTGACTGACAACTTTCTAACTGATAACGAGGCTGTCATCAGGTAGATGATTGTCAACCCAAAACCCTAAAGCATAGCACAAAATAATTTTTGTGTTTAGTAGCTGCAATCGAAATGTTTTCCATTCTAAAGAGCTTGTTATTTCTAAGTTTGCATCATTTATTACTTACTATTGAAAGTCCGCTTTTGGTATTCTTACCATTCAGCACCGACAAGCTGACCAGTAAAGACGCGTCCATAGCTAAAAGCCATCCTCTGATGTCGACCCTCAAGTGCTTCACAAGTGTACTGTTATTACTTGTCTATGCAGTGACTGACAATTTTCTACCTTATGACGAAGTAGTCATCAGGTAGGTGACTGCCAACCTAAGATCCTGAAGCATAGCACAAAATAATTTTTGTGTTTAGTAGCTTCAATCTAAATGTTTTCCATTCTAAAACGCTTGCTATTTCTAATTTTGTTTCATTTATTACTTATTATCAAAAGTCTGCTTTTGGATGATATTCCTATCATTCAGCACCGACAAGCTGACCAGTAAAGACGCGTCCATAGCTAAAAGCCATCCTCTGATGTCTACCCTCAACAGCTTCACAGGTGTACAGTTGTTACTTGAATATACAGTGACTGACATCTTTCTACCTGATGACGAGGCAGTCATCAAGACCCTTAAACTGGGAAGCAGACTGCAGAGAGCAGATTCAATAGTTCAATTCAAGACTCAAAGTTGAAGGTTTGGTTTATTGAGGAATCCAACGGGACTGGTATCACCCATCCAAGTCATAACCACGCTCAAAATAGCACAACTTTGGTGATATCGTAGTAGCAGGTGTATTCAACATGACTACAACATGTATTCAAATACTGATTTAGTTATTAAAGATTAGATCCAGAATTAAAAAATTCTGATTATAAGCCAACGTTTTGTCGAAATTGGTTCAGCATTCTCAAGGCTTAATAAAGGAACTATTTCACGCTTTATCGATCTCTCTTTTTTTTTATGATAAATATTATGATAACTGAATTAGCATAGAAATTTGGTCTATAATTTGCTATTTTGCGACATATCTCTAACATTAGTTACTAAAATATCATGTGAAATCATTGATAGACCAAATTTCCATGTTAATTCAGTTCTTTTTTAATAATATATATTATAATAAGCAGAGATATGGATAATCCGTTGAATAGTTCCTTCAATAAGCTTTCAGAATGCTGAACAAATTTTGGCGAAACGTTACCTTCAAATCAGAAATTATTAATTTACCCTAATCCTTAATAACTAAGTGAGTATTTCAACAAACAGTAGTAGTTTTGTGTTTAGTAGATTGCACATAAATCGACAATAAACGTCGATTATTGTTGTATATCAATATACAGCATGTATTGTACGCTGTTAACAATTTCTATATTAGAATTTGGTTTAACTCCAAAATGAAATTTAATATTGACCACTTCTAGTTATCTAGTAAAAACTATCCTTGCATAGATGTTCTGTATTATGTGATTTGGAGTAATGATGGAAAATCTATGATACTCCGGACAGTGTCACACGCAACCTCATTTATCCTGACACCCATCTTCAAGAATAAAAAATTTCATAATTTATATACTTGTCCCTCATTAGAGCCAAAATTGTTTATTAATAATAATATTATTAATTCTGTAAATTAATACTTTATTTCTGATGTGTATGTAAAAGTAAATGCATACATATTAAATCCATTATTAATTATAATGGAATTAAAAAAAAAATATTTTAAAATTTAAATATATTTTTTAATATTGATATTAATGTCAAATTCTAAATTCTCAAAAAATATTACATTTTGATACTTGTTTTTTAAATCGCATTAAAAAATAATTAAGTTTCAAAAATTATAAATATTTATATTGTCTTTGTAATTTTTACTCTTGCAATGTGTGACACGCCATGAGATGTTTCGATTTTTCAAAATGTTGACACACCGAACTCAAAAGTTTTGCTATCACTGATCTAGAGGGTCTATGTGTTTGTGGGAGTGACGCAAATAACATGGTTATTTGGTCTGTCCATATTTTAAAGATAGCATGTCAGAGTTGACCGCCCCACTTCCTCACCACCTGTTTTCCTCCGTCACCCCCTTCCTCAATGTTTTCATTTCTTATAGCCTTTCAAATATACCACATAAATCAAACCATGTTGACGAAATGCATACAACCCTTTTAGCTCCCGGTGTGAACCCATTACAAAGGGGGTACCTCAAGTTGACCTGGTGAAAGCGAGCACACAGTACTATGTCGCATATCGCCCTCACAACTTTACCAAAACAAAAAAAAAAACAAAAAAAAAACAGACCTAAATCAAACCTTGGGTCTTGCCAGGCGGATACCGGATGTTTATAAACTCGAAATTATTACTGTAATATTCAATATTCCCATGAGCATAAACCAATTGGGATATTTAACATAACTCAGTGGAATGTATGAAAAAATAACAGGCTAGTCTGCTATTAAATAAATATAAAATTATGATCAATATTTATAAATAGAACGATTATGTTGAAGATAAAAATATATGAAAAAATGTTTACTTTCAATTTACTATGGACAGAGGCCAGGGTAGTAGAGTGGCTTACCTCCTCTGGACTGAGAGTTCCGATGTTCCATACTTACTCTGGCCCTCGATTTATTCACACGAGATATGAAAAAAAAATTGAAAACGTCGTGCCTCTGAGAAAACGTTAAGCGCTAGCTGCGAGTTTGTACGATGTCAGGTACTTGTCCTATTCTAAATAAAATTGAGTTAGGAAAAAATATATGACTCCAAGTGTAGAATGTTTATTGTGTGGTAACAAAAGGGCCAATCTTTGGCCCATGTGTGTTCACTTGTGAGATAACCTAAAGCAAACCTAAGCTATTATAAAAAAAATATATACATATTAAATCCTTCACTTAACAAACAAACTTAGGTTAGTTTGCAGTGACAGTCCCACAAGGGAACAGACGTAGGATTGACCAGAGCATTGATCTTTGTGATACTATTAAATGAAGATTGATTCTACAGTGGGAGTCCTAAATTTTGATTAACTCAAGTGTATTTAGAGTAGACATCTTAAAAGAGTACCTGACATCGTACAGGCTCGGAACCGACGTGCTTGGATTTATTCACATCACGTGTGAATAAATCGAAGACTAGGTGGGGATCGAACCCTGGTTCTATCAGTTTAGAGGGGAGTATGTTAACCACTGAGCTAACCTGGATCCCTAGGTTTAAATAGTAGTCTACGAAAGAGCACATGTAAGCCAAACACTGGCTCTTTGTAATAAAACACATTGGAAGTCCTAAATTTTTCCTAAATATAAGTTTATTTAGAGTAAACATCTTGAACAAATATATGATATCGTACAAGTTCGTATTCACCCTCTGGCATGAATAAATCGAGGAAAGAAAATGCTGAACCTCGGATCTACGAGTCCTAAGGTGAGCACTTTCCCTCTCGGCTACCCTGGGACCTGTAGCTAAAATCGGTCCCTTAAAAAAACCGATACTCGGTACCTAAAAAAACATTAGCTAACTACCAATATTTTACAATTTACAAATGGTAGTGCTCTACGAATATTTATAAATACTTATTTATATAAATCAAAACTTGAAACGGTTCAACAGGACTACTAGTTCACACAGGAAAGAGAAAAACAAATAAAGACACACACAAAAAAGACTCACAACGATATTTCGACAGTCGCCGTCATCGGGCAGAAGTAGTCCCTTTGAGTAGCTGAAGCTAACTCCGAGTTAGCTTCAGCTACTCAAAGGGACTACTTCTGCCCGATGACGGCGACTGTCGAAATATCGTTGTGAGTCTTTTTTGTGTGTGTCTTTATTTGTTTTTCTCTTCCCTTGTGAACTTATTTATATAAATAAATATAATGATAAATAAATTTAAATAAATAAATATATAATTAATAAATATGTTACAAATAAATAAATATATATATTAAAATATTCCTGCGTTAACCCTCGACTAGGATGCACACATTAGGAAGCTTTATTCTTCCTAACAATGGCCTTGTTAGTAACTGTGCTAAACTGACCAACAGGATGGCTCTGTGATAGCATCTATTTGGTTGAGATTATACCTTCGAGAATAGGGCAGTCTAATCATTCAGTATCAAATAGACCATTTAGCTCATGGGAGCTTAACCCTTTTTCTTACACTATACGTTTTAAAGGACCATACAGAAGACACAGGCGTATGTGATAGCCTTGGAGCAGAGCCAAGGGTTCTCTTTGTATGTGTACAGTGTGGTCATGATGGGCATAAGAAGCCTGACTTATTTCTTCATTCATTTGTGACTCATATTATATATTTATTATATATTTTTAATAAATGTAAATGGAAATAACGGAATTGTGAATACAGGTAATAACCATGCTAAACAGACTGGTTGACGTAATATCACCAAAGTTATTGGGCGTGGTTACCACTTGGGTGGGTGACAACAGTCCCGTTGGATTCCTCAATGAACCAAACTTTCAAACAACCAGACCTCAAGCATGGACACATTAGAGAGTCACAGATCAAGATAGAATAAATGAAACCAAATTTATAAGTAATGTTTCAATGAAAAAACTCCATCCCAAAATTTTTTAGAATATACATGTTTTGAAGTCATCAAAGTCCTATTTTTAAGTTTTTTCTATTATTTCTGTATGCGTGTGGTTAGGTGGTTTGGTGTCCATCTAAAAGATTGTGAGCACACTGCAATCTACAATTTTTGAGGGATCAAATTATTTTTTTATAAATATGGTCCTCATAGTGTAGATGTTTGGGAGGAAATTATGCATGGCCAGGAAGTTATTTTTTTTTTTAATATGTTATATTTGGCATTTTTTTTCTCCTAAACTACTAACTCTAGGGTCTTGAAATTGAAGTAAAACACCTCAGGTTAGTCATTAAGAAAATATTAAACTTAAATGGTGACATTTCTGATAATCAATCATTTGATCAATCAAATATTTGATTTGATAATCAAATATTTCATTGTACTCTGATTTCAAAAATTAAACGGCTTAATCAAACACGTCAAAAAAAGTATGTTTCACCATCAGATATTGAGTGGAATTAAGGCTAGCTATTCCATCTAATGCTTGATGAAGAAAAACTAATATTGTTGAAACATTTGAATAAATCTTTGGATATTTTGACCTGAGAAGCTTAAACAATTTTAACAGTAAAAACTTCAGTTTCAAACTGATAGTGTTTAGTGCAGAATTACTAGCTATTGCCTGAAAATATAACAAGATATATCACTTTGAAGTTAGTGTTATTATTCTATATGCTTAATAGCGTATTGCAAGTGATAATAGAATCAGGATAACAGGTAAACAGTGAAGAATTGCAGAAGATCACTTTTGTGTTGAGTAGCTGCAAAAAACAACATTTTTTTTCATCTTAAAGAGCTGTTGTTTGAAAGTTTGGTTCATTAATGATTCCACAGTCCATTATTATTGAAATTGCTAACAACACATGGTGTCACTCATCTAAATAGTAACCAGGCACAATGCCCATTAAAAATAATGATCTTTCATTAATTTATTGATATTTTATAATTTTTAATAATCATTCATTAAAATATAATTAAATTTTAATAATGAAAATAATAATAAAAAATATAATTATCACGAATTTAAACAAATGATGATTTATAAATTTACTAAACCTGTTAGCTCTAGGGAAATAATCCAGCATAACTGATACAATCAAACTACGGTTTCTCTTCATTCATGAAGAATAAGGAGCATGAACCACGAGAAGGGATGTAGATTAATCATGTCATAATGGTATCCATGAATTTTTATTTCAACTTTAACAAATCTATTTGGTCTAGCCAAATACATAGTAGAATAGTATTTTTATTTATGTCGAGTTAGAGAACAATTTGTATAATAAAAGCATTTTTGGAAGTTGTTAAGTTTAAGGAACTTTCGGGTATCACATAAATATATATAATCCCTCAATTTTTATAACCCTTCAAAGTTAATAAAAAAACAGCATTTTCTTGTAAAATGTTTAAAACATCTCCAAAATATTTTTTTATAAAAATGTAAATATCAAGACTAAAGTTTTTAGCACGAAATTTGATTTATTGATTCAGTTGTTTGGTTGGAAAGAAAAAAAAATATCGTCGAACAATTACTAAATAAATTTAATTAATATTTTTTTACTTCTAGTGTAATATTATTTACGAGTTTGTAAGGGAACTGGTTTTACATTGCCAAACGCCTGGCTAGTTTGGTCGGAATTAATCTAACAGGTCCGGTTTGCTAGGTAGTAAATCTTATTATCTGTGGCTTAATGCATGGTTGGATTTACCTACTTATGGTACATTTTCCGGCAGAACTTGCTAAAAAGGTAGTCTTCCTGAGCCTGAAAATCTTTATCCATTTTCATGAGGCTTTGTTAAATTATCTATTAAAGAATTTTAATTTGTTTCAATATTTTTTTTTAAAGATTTTAGAATAACGCACATAGAACAAAACGTGGTTGTCTTCACTTTTTATCCTGTTTTCACTATAAGCAAATAAATATGGAAGAAAACGTTTCTATAAAAGCCACTTTTGTTTTTGGTAGCTTGATAGTCTGCTAGAATCCTCTAAAGAGTATTGCATCAGCCTAATGATTCTTCATAGCAAGTTTTAAATTTTGCCTAACTCAATTATATTTAGAATATAGTTCTGTAAAGGGTAACTGACATCGTACAGGCTCAGGACCAATAGATGGAACGTGTTTATATGATTTCAACCCAGCATCCAGAACCCAAAAAAATTGTTGCTTTTTTATGATCAACATTAAAACATCAAGCATTATTAGTTAATGCCTAAAAACATTATACATTTCATCTGTTTTATGTTGAACTGAATTCAGAAGCAAAACATTTCCTGAAAAATAAAACTTTAATCCAAATTAATTTTTATATTAGAAATAGGTAAAACCATCATACCTCGTACGATGATCTTGGAGTCGTTGGAGCGCTTTCGGACGTTGTCCATCTTCGATCGCAACAAACGAGCGAAGTAACTACTCGAGTAGATTTGTTGCGATCGAAGATGGACAACGTCCGAAAGCGCTCCAACGACTCCAAGATCATCGTACGAGGTATGATGGTTTTACCTATTTCTAATATAAATCATACTAACCTCGGTGGTATTAATAATATGCATGTATTTAATTAATTTTTGTTTAAAAACATAATTACGTTATTGCATTGTGGTAGCAAATTCAAAATAAAAAGTAGTTTTTGCTTTTTTTTGCCAATAAATTTTAAATGGTCCTATTGACAATGGAACCTGGTTATCCACCAGTTCAGAGACAATCACTGAAGCTATTGAGCTACTCGTATCTTCCCACCATCATTGTAACATATAAGATATTATTATCAACCGTCATACCTCGTCTATCGCTGTTGAACAATCGCTATTTCACCAGCGATAGACGAGGTATGACGGTTGATAATAATATCTTATTTACTAACCTCTATGGCACTAACAATTATGCATTGTAACATATACCTGATGAAAAATATCACTGGTTTCAAGTATTATTTTACTAAAAAAAATTAACTAATTTAAATTTTTTTGGAAAAAGTTCTAATATTCATAAAATTTCAGTGATTGGTTTTCACCGTACATATTAATGACAATAATTTACTTAGGAAACCTGTATATAATAAATAAAGAATTTTAACCAAAAATAAATGGCGTTTGCAGTTTTTACTGTCAGTTAGCCAATGATGCATCAGTTGAAGTGTAAAATTGTATTTGGGTAGAACAGTGATGAATGGATAAATCCAATTGGTTGGTTGACGTCATTAAGAAGAAAGAAGTAAGTACCTTGTCTGAAATGATCTATTGGTTGGCCGGCAATCATCAATCATTTCGCTCTACTTTCTTCTCCAATGTATGCTCCTTATTTATTAAATTTATTTTTTTTTTTTTTTGCTCCATCTAACGGATAAAAGTAAAAACATGTTAATTTTGATTCTAGAATGAAATGGATTTTAGTGAGAACTTTTTTTGAATTATTAATGAATAATGTATTAACTTTCTTTGAATTTTGAAAAAAATTATCTAATGTCTTTTTCAAAACGCTTGACAAAGGTAGTGTTGTCTATGTTTGAGCGTGTTAAATGTTGGTTTCAAACTTACAAGTAAACATAAGCTGGAAGGTCTTGTGTGTGTGTGTGTGTGTGTGTGTGTGTGTGTGTGTGTGTGTGTGTGTGTGTGTGTGTGCGTGCGTGCGTGCGTGTGTGTGTGTGCATGGGTGAGTATGTGTGTCTGCGTGTATATATATATATATATATATATATATATATATATTTCACTTAATTAAACGAAATACGATCTAAGCTGGACACAATACGAATTCAAAATTCAAGAAGAGTAACCCACAGAGTAAGGAAACACACTTACAGACTCAGATTTTCGGGTAATCAGTCTTCAGGAGAAAAGTGAAAGGGAGAACAAGCACGTTGCGTCTACAACGTGCTTGGTCTCACTTTCTCTTTTCTCCTGAAGGCGGATTACCCGAAAATCTGAGACTGTAAGTGTGTTTCCTTACTCTGTGTGTTACTCTCCTTGAATTTTCAACTCATATATATATATATAGTTAACACATGAAAGAGAAAAAACAAATAAAGACACACACAAAAGACTCACAACGATATTTCGACAGTCGTCGTCATCGGGTAGAAGTAGTCCCTTTGAGTAGCTCAAATTTTTATCAAAAAAAAAAAATATATATATATATATATATTCATCATGATTTGTTTTCTTGACCCAATATTTATATGATGTAATTTTCTTGAGGTTTGAGGTCCAGTGATTAAAACTAGTCCATTTGCCGACGTTTCGACATATATTTATGTCATCTTCAGGGCTACAACATGATTGTTTTACAATTAGCACTACTATTACTACTATTTGGTAATTTATTACATTTCAATATGTTCGGTAACAAAGAGGAATTTTTTGATAAAAAGTTATTACGACTATGGATTATTTTGTTATACATTAACATAAGGATATTATTATTATGTTGCAGAATGCTGCAACATAAACAGATTTCCAAGGTAATCAAATAGTGATCTCTATACTTATGCAATAATTCTAAAGCAATAGAATAATTATAACAATATCCTTATGTTAATGTATAACAAAATAATCCATAGTCGCAATAACTGTTTTATCCAAAAATTCCTCTTTGTTACCGAACATATTGAAATGTAATAAATTACCAAATAGTAGTAATAGTAGTGCTAATTGTAAAACAATCATGTTGTAGCCCTGAAGATGACATAAATATCTGTCGAAACGTCGGCAAATGGACTAGTTTTAATCACTGGACCTCAAACCTCAAGAAAATTACATCATATATATATATATATATATATATATATATATATATATAATATATATAGTCTGGTCCAAGTTTTTGACCAGTTAATATGTTAGTTCACTAACTATCTATTGTTACTTCATTTTATATAATGTAAATTTCATCATTTTTCTAATTCAAAAATTCTGACTTCTGCCTATGAAAAAGGTTTTAAATAAAACCGAAACGTCGGCATTGAGAGTTTGATTTTGATCCTGGAAAATTGACCGAATCCCGATTTTATTATACACCTATTCTATCCAACGGTTGATATATTATTGAATTTATATATATATATATATGCCAGAAAGAGCGACTGTGAGAGAGACAGAAAACTGAAAAGATCCACGTGGATGGAGTGAAATTGAGTCTATTTGTTTATTATATAACTTGTTATAGAATAAACAAGAATAACTTGTTTATTCTAGCACTTGTTTTTTGTCACTGTATTTTTTTTTATTTTCTGTATTTGTTTTTAATTCATTGTAATTGTTGTTTGTTTTTTGATTTGTATTTTGTGTCGTATTATAAAGTTTTGTCTTTCGTCTGGAAGTTGTGATTTCCTTTTTACATCTGCTCATGCCAAATTAAGATGTCTCTTGGGCAATTGATATGGCTTTTAACACCAGACCACCGCAAGGTTGTTCGTAAATTGGAGCAGTACAGCTTAGAAGTCGTTAACGCAGAGGTTGCTGTGTACTTTAATGAAATATATATATATATATGTGTGTGCTTTATGGATGTAATTATTGTTGGTTTGAAAAGGGTTATCAACTGGTTAAACAGGTTAGCCATCCAAGCCTTCAGAAATATGATAAATTACCCTGGTTGACCGGGACTTCGTTTCGTGTAAAATAACATGATTAGTCCCTAGGTCATAGTTCGTAATTACAAATTGGCTACCGAAGATGTCTCGTAAAGGGTAACTTTTAATTAAAGGGTTTCAGTAGGGATGATTTTAGAGAGATGGGAAGGGTTGGTTTCTAGCGAGATTTGTTAGATCTCCCTCCTAACCATCGCAGTAATTAATGAGGGGGTGGTCACCGGTTCAATCCAAGCCTGTCATTACGTCAACTGCCCAACAAATTAGCACCGTCATCGGAACAGCCCCTTTGAATCGCTTGCTCACGACCTTTCGATAAATGTCGAATTACTACTAACCTACTGCGTCTCTCTCTTCTGCCTTTAGCGTGCAGTAATCCTAATTTGTTAAACTGTTTTTATCCACTTAAACTATTAATTATTTAGTGGTAAGGATCATCTTAATCAATATATAAAGTTAAGGGGTTAACTTTATTAAAGCGAATCAAATTTGGTACATTTCCAGAGTGATATTCATTGATTTGTAGTTTCAATCAAAAACTACGAAATCATAGTTCTGATAGGCAAAGATAAACCTGCAAAGATAAATTGGAGTTAAACTCATGGTGGCTGTTGTTCCTTTTCCATAAAGGGTAGACTCTCTAGGGGGTCACTGTGTGAGAAACAGTATCTTTCACGGCGTTTACAATTTTATTTTCCTAAAGTTCCACAGACCTATGGAACCTAGTCGTGATGTGGGGTCTTGGAAGCTTGCCTCCGCGTGGTCCACCTCGGGCGTATCGCAGTGACTGGCTATCCCACTTAGGGATTAGTGCCTCTGGGCTACGGCTAAAGAGCTTTCACGTAAAAAAGCATCGGCCTGATTTGTTATAATATTTCTGCGGTATGGCTGAAAAGGTCCAGGTTCGCAATATTATACCAAAACATGCGTTTACCTCCATAGCAATAAGAGCAAGCTGCACCCACGACCTCTACCATTTGGTAAGGTCAATTGATTATGAGGTGGACATGAAAACTGGTACTTACTTAGCTGAGGCCTGGTCCCAGATTAATAGCCATTTCTCTTAAGGAGGATGACCGAATCATTTTGAAACAACTGTAGTCCTAAAGCTGACGACTAATAGGAGTCGGCCTATCTGTAGGTCGGTCTACAACTTGGTTTCGGACCAGCTTCAAACTTTTGTTCATAAAGTCTATGTACAGTTTTAATTTATGTACAAATCAAAACCATAACGATTATAAGAATAGTTTACTCTAGCAACAAGACATCGCATATACACACTCCTATCTCCTGTAACTTTCTGATACAGTATTGTCTTTTGCAAATAAATGTATAATGTTGCCTCATTTAATCAACTTTAATTGAACAAATATTTAAATATGCCGCTTATAATATAACATATATGAACTCTCTCTTTTCACAATTGATTCCACTTAGATTTAGTATGGAATGAAAATAAATGAATATTAGAAATTAGTTGGGACCATGGTAGCCCAGTGGCAATACACTCGCCTCTGGGTATGTAGATCCAGGGTTCAAAACCTACTCTGCCCTTTGAGTTATTCACTTGGGAAGTAAATAAATCAAATGGCAGAGTAGGTATTGAACCCGCATGTGACACCTTTTACATAGATGTACTTGTATTTCATTTTTATCTATTAAAGTATAATTTAATTAATTACTAGTAGATATAACTCATTAATTAATTAGTTCATTTGGGTTCATTATGGTGATTAAGAACAATGAAATCTGTTTAAATGAATGTTTTCATTTATCACTATATTAAGCGTAATAAATAAAAGCTTGACAATAATGGATTTATAAGAAGAAGTTGACAAGTCGAAATAGAAGGTTGAGATTTCTTTGGACCATTAGATGTAATTGGAAGTTTTATACTGTTCAAAAAATAAAAAAAATAAAGCGAAAGAAAGTGGTTCAGGATTTGATGGAACTACTTAGTGCGCTTTTTTTTTTTTATCTCATTAGAGAACTCTTTGGCGGGCGACAGTCTTTTGTTTTTGAGCTGGGAGTCAAACAGCTAAAAGCCATCTGGAAGGGAAACAATCAATACATTTGACACCTTGGCCTCTTCAACACATGACTTCAAATTACTCTCTTCTTCTTAATACAACTGTCTTTCATTTACTTTTTTGCTTGTTTTGAGGGATTTATTTGGAAATTATATTTTGTTTTATCAATCAGTGCTTATTGTATGGTATGTTTTTATAGTGTTTCTCATTAGAACAGAAATTTTGAATGATCTAAACTTAGTTATTATCCTATAAAGTAAATATAACTATTGAATAAGCTTATGTTATATTTGAAAAGGAGCGAAAAATATTATTATTTATTAAAAAAAAAAATGTAATCTAGTTTGTTAATCAGTGCAGAACGGTGAATTGGGTGGGGGGGGGGGGGGTTTAAGGTTAGCCCAGTAGCACCGTGCTCGCCTCTGAACTGGTAAATCTGGGGTTTAATACCCTCTTCCGCTCTCGATCCATGTGGAAGGTGAATAAATGTGAGCTCGTCGTCTCTCGGAGAGCCTGGTCGTACCTAGCCTATACGATGTCATGAACTCATTAAAGATCCCTACTTCTATACATACTTTAGTAGCCAATATTTAGGACTCCCAATATAGAATTATCTTCTTTTGGTGGTATCAGAAAGAGCCAATGTTTCTCTTGTAAAAGTGCCACTGTAACCTAAACCTAACCTAACGAGTTGTTTCGAAGTTCAATCAAAGCCAAGTCTCTTGAATTCTTATGCGAACTATTGAATAACTTCATATATTTTTTTTTAATTATTCGAATTTTTTATTTTAAAGAATAGCCGGTTGTAAACCTCATATTAGCACTCAAATTTTGAAATTCAAATAATGATAATTTTTGTAAAATTAAAAAATTCTGATTTTTATTTACGTTTGTTGTTTACTTTGAAGACGGAAGACCTTGTGTTTCTCTGATTTGGGGTGAAACCGAGTTGTTTGTCAATGTTAAGTGTTCTTGTTGGGCATTTGTATGTTCAGTGTGGTATAGTATATTCAGAAGGGGCATATCTGATATTGGCTCATCAGTGGTATGAAGCTTATTTAAGCCGTTTACTTTCAACGCCCCACTGGATGTCGCAAGAACAATCTAGCCGTCTGATATTCTTTAAAACTTTCAGATCATTTTTGGAGCTGATGATGTTCCATGATATACGACCTGATGATGTTACTTGATAGATGATATGACGATGGTGCTTGATAAATAACCTGATGATATTACTTGATATGGAACATGATGTTATGACCTGACGATGGTGCTGGATAGATGGCCTAATGTGTTAGTTGATAGATGACCTGACGATGGTGCTAGATAGATGGCCTAATGTGTCAGTTGATAGATGACCTGATGATGTTACTTGATAGATGACCTACTGATGTTGTTTGATAGATGACCTGATGGTGTTATTTGATAGACGACCTGGTGATGTTACTTGATAGATGACCTGACGATGGTGCTTGATATATGGCCTAATGTATTAGTTGATAGATGACCTGGTGATGTTACTTGATAGATGACCTGACGATGGTGCTTGATAGATGACCTAATGTGTTAGTTGATAGATGACCTGATGATGTTACTTGATAGATGACCTAATGTGTTAGTTGATAGATGACCTGATGATATTACTTCATAGATGACCTACTGATGCTGTTTGATAGATGGCCTGATGGTGTTATTTGATAGACGACCTGGTGATGTTACTTGATAGACCAGGTCTTCAAGTAACAAAATATAATAAAAAACTGCTAGGAAACAATGTTTGTAACACACATGAGTTTATGTTTGTAAATTGATAAAAGTCTAAATATTTACAAATGGTAAACGCCAATGCTGCACTATTTCACTATTTTTTTTAAAATATTATAACTGATTAGAGTACGAGGTAAGAAAAAAAAACTTAAATAAAAGTTTTAAAGGATATAATCCGTGGTTGATTAAGTGTTTCAGATTATATCTTGCGTCATTTTAATATTTTCCCATCAATTTTTTATATCATTCATGGATTATTACTTTTAAAGATTTTTGCAAAGACAAAATCCGTAAAGCTTGTCGATGATATTATTAAAATAACTTTTTATATCCTTATTTTCAAAATACACAGAGAGCAAAGTTAGGAAAAATCTCTAGTGCAAACAAACACACAAAAACGATATACAGGAAACTTTTAAGTGACAAATGGATTATAATTTTAATTATGACGGTAAGTGTGTGTGTGTGTGACAGAGAGAGAAAGCGAGACTTAGAGAAATAGAAAGTTAATAGAAAGTTAATAGAAAGTCACCTTAAGAAGAGAGAAAGTCAGTAATAGTGAGAGGGAGAGAGAAAGAGAGATTGAGAGGAACAATGGGAGAGAGAGGGAGAGGTAAGGATGGAGAGAGGGACAAAAAGGCAGTGATAGGAGGGACTGAGAGAGAGTAGGTGAGAGAAAGAGAGAAAAGGATTTAGAAAAATTGAAAATATACATTAATTAAGAACAAGAAAGAAAGTTGTTAAGAGAATAACAAAGAAAGAATGAGAGAGTCAATGAGAGAGAGAATGAGAGGGAGGGATTTAAAGAAATTGAACAAATTAAATAAATTAAGAAGAGAGAAAGTGAGTGAGTGAGTGAGTGAGAGAGAGAGAGAGAGAGAGAGAGAGAGAGAGAGAGAAAGAGAGAGAGAGAGAAAGAGAGAGAGAGAGAGAGCATTACATAAATTAATAAAGTTAAACAAATTAGGTAGAAAGATAATCAGTAAGAGGCATCCAAGGAAAGAAAGAGAGAAAGAAACAGAGAGAGAGAGAGAGAGAGAGAGAGAGAGAGAGAGAGAGAGAGAGAGAGAGAGAGAGAGAGAGAGAGAGAGAGAGACAAAGAGAGGGGGAAAGGAGTGAGAGTGAGAGAATGAGAAAATGAGATGTAGAAGGAGAAAGAGAATGGAAGAGAAAGAGAGGGATGAATGAAGGGAGAAGGAGTGAGTGAGTAAAGGAAGAAATGTGGAGGAAAAGTGGAGGAAGAATGGGAAGAAAGAAGAGACAGAAAGATGGAGACATGAGGAGGGAGAATGATTAAATTGAAAAAATTAGGAAGAGAGAAAATTTGTAAGAAAGAAAAGGGGAAGAAGAGAAATTGAGTTTAAACACAAGAGAGAATAAGATATACGGAGAAGGAGAACGATAGAAACTGGAAATGCTGAAAGGAATTTTAATATGAGAAGTGAGTTTGGAGAAGTAGAAATTCTTTAACATTTTAAATACTCAAAGAAGATAAGTCGAAGTGAAAGGAATATTAGAAACTTGATAACTCTTAGCTGATAATGTAAATTGAGATGTATGCAGAATGTGCAAGCGTTAAAGTAATGCTATAAGCAAATGATTCAAGCAACTTGATATGACTTCAATATAAACAGTAAAGTAAGCAATTTTATGAGTGAAGAAGTCAATGCCATGTAACTCAAAACCCAATCCGATTGCTCAGAATTGAAATGAGACGGAATAACAAACTGCAAATAGACGAGGCCACATACAATCTAACAATCCCAGTAAGAGGAACCACAGCTGAGCGATTATCGGGAACCATTCAACAACTAAATCAAATAAACTCTTTGCAATGTGGCCTTATACACTTTATATTTAAATATAAGACAGACATGAGCCACTCCAAAAACAGGAACGATTCAGTCAGGAGACGTTACCTGACATCGGAGCAACTCGCATCTATATTCCTGATGACGAAGACTAAAAATGTGTCTTAAAAAATAAAATAAAATTTAATATATAATGTATTGATCAAACTGGAAGTAAGGAATAAAAATGAAATAAATAAATAATTGCAGAAAAATATAAGAAGAAGGAGAGAGGAAAACATACCAGAAAAAAGTATAAAAGATAACTATATATTAAATTAAATTTAAAAAGAAAAAAAAATTATCTTTTAAGGTTTAGTCCAGGTGCACTTCGCGCCACGAGTAACCATATGTGTGCCTCTTCAGAGGCTCTAAGGGGCATGGTATTGTCAGGGGGGATCTGTCGCAGAATCTGCACACTGTAGCTATCATTGAAAGGAAGGCCGTGGGAGTTGGCGTGGATGGCAACAGGTAAATCGGAAAGGTTGTTATCGGATGCTCTATGACCGTTCATACGGAGGCTGAGCTTGTTAGAGGACAGTCCTACGTTGAACGCATCACAACGAGTACAATCCAATTTGTATACACAGTTTTTGGACGTACAAGAGCAATCCTTAGCAACAGGGAAAGGCTGGTTACAGGAAGGCGGAGTGAAGTGTGAAAGGGAGTTGAGAAGCGGACAAGTCAGGCACCCCCGTCGTTCCCTTTGATTCATTTATATTTACCCAACTTGTATTGCTTATCTGAACTTTTGTTTTTTCTTCTCTTAATTCTATTACTTTAAGATCGGCAGCACTGACGGTTGCCGAGTCGGCTACTTTCCTCACGTCTACAACGTGCTTGATCTGCCTTTCTCTTTTCTCCTGAAGATGGATTGCCCAAAATTTGAGTTTGTAAGTGTGTTTCCTTATTTTGTGTCTCAATCTTCTTGAATTTTTAACTCTTATTGTGTCCAGTTTGGATCGTATTTCTGTTTATCAAGTCTATATATATTTATGCATGCTTTGTTGAACACGACAGAGTACTTCCTGTCTATGAGCTTCTTCTCAAGAACTTCGACTTGCCTAAAAACAGCTTTTTCGTTGTTAGAACAACGGTTGAGATGGTCAGCGATTGTAGTCGAAAAAGCTGTTTTTAGGCAAGTTGAAGTTCTTGAGAAGAAGCTCATAGACAGGAACGACTCTATCATGTTCAACAAAGCATGCATATCTGAAGGACTGCTGCCAAAATACACTAATATTTATATATCTATATATATAAAAGCATTTAATGAAGTTGTAGAATATATTCAATTTTATAAATACATTAAATACCAATACTTTTAGTGATAAAAATACCAAATGATAGTTTTAGAGAGATCTGACAGAACGACTGCGAGATAAGTTTAAGAAAGAACAGAATATATATATATAATATATATATATATAAATACATGAGTGTGAGTGAACAAAACGATGTTAGTCTTATATAGAAGACGGTAAAGAAAACAAACTGGAGTTGCATACCAAGCTGCCATTCCTAGGCCCCCTCCTACGGCATTTCACTGCACATGCCTTGTTCTTGTTGTTTAACCTCTCCGCAATCATACACGTTTAAGGACCCAATTGTATTTTACGCTAAATATATCACACTATAGTATTACCTTGGGAATATTTCAGCATATTTCAGCCTGTAAACCAGCAACAGATTTATCTTATTTAAAATAGTTGGTCAATTTTATAAATATAAAAATTTATTTTCGATATAAGATTAAAAAATATATAATTTGTATTTTAGAGATTATTAATAAAAGTTAAAAAAGATGTATCATCTTTCATTCTTAATTCCACTGTTTTCAGATCACCATAGTTTTTCAGACTATACTCAAATTTACACTTGATTATCTTTAAATTACACTATTCTTATAAATGTTTACTGGTCTACTACTTATATGCCAGTCATAATGTATTGATTTAATATATTAATTTACTATCTTTATTTTTAAAAAAAATGCTATTTTATATATATTTTTATTTTTTTTCTTTTCATCGTTTATATTTTACCTGTCACTTTGTATTTTCCAAGGTGACTTTACATCGATGAATAATTTGAACAAGACATCACTAGGAAGTTTGTCCATTAATTAATAGTAGATATGAGAAATATTTTATGTAGGATGACAGTTGGTAGGCTAAATAAGTCTTTTTTAAAATTTTTGTTGGTTATTACCAATTAGGGCACATTTAATTCGATAATAGTTAAAGAATACTATTTATTTTGGCGGATTCCTAGACTGGCTTTTAATAAAGGGTAAACCTCAGTTTCAAAATTCTTCAAATTAAATATACCCTACATAAAATATATTAGTAGTATACATACATACATAACATAACATATATAGTATTGCTATGGAATACATTACTGAGACCGACCTGGACTTACGGACTTAAACTATGGGGTTGCGTAAAACCTTCCAATATCATAGAGTACAGTCGTTGCAATCTAGAATCCTCTGCACTATCACAAATGCTCCTTATTACGTCAAAAACTACACCCTTCATAAAAGTTCTATTTATTCAAAATTTAGCCTCTGATCGTTATAAGTCATTTCTCAACAACCTTTCCTCTGACCCAAATCCATTTGCACTAATCCTTGCTTCCTCCTCACCTTCCCAGAATCCACCCAAGACGACTCAAAAGAAGATGGCCGAGGGATCTACTACTGCAATAATATGCAATAAAACAAAGTGATAAGTTAAACCAGTGGGTTTCATTCTTTACTCATGTGCATCTTACTATATATTCTTGTTACACAAAATATACACAGTTGTATATTTGTAAATAAAGATGGTGACAAAAAAAAATATAAAAGAATATTAAAATGGAGAAAATGTTTTTCATTTTCTTGAAGCATATTGGACAAATTTCTTAGTCAAATTTTATGTTTAAATTTTGGTATTCTTGAGAAAAATTTCGACAAGTTTAGTTCTATATGAAACTGTGTTTATTAAAGTTTACTATTTATTTGTAATAGTTTATTAAAAGTGCATAACTTTGCTTATACGTTGAATTTGTAATCCAATTAGAGCTTATATTTTAAGTTAAACATATACAAATTTAGTTTCAATGTTTCACCTTGCTATGTCTCATAGTAGCTAAGTTGACTTGTAAAACGTTTTTGCTTGAAACGTCCATAACTTTTCTTCTACGTTGAATTTTCAATCCAATTAGAGCTTATATTTTAAGTTAAACATATACAAATTTAGTTTCAATGTTTCACCTTGCTATGTCTCATAGTAGCTAAGTTGACTTGTAAAACGTTTTTGCTTGAAACGTCCATAACTTTTCTTCTACGTTGAATTTTCAATCCAATTAGAGCTTATATTTTAAGTTAAACATATACAAATTTAGTTTCAATGTTTCACCTTGCTATGTCTCATAGTAGCTAAGTTGACTTGTAAAACGTTTTTGCTTGAAACGTCCATAACTTTTCTTCTACGTTGAATTTTCAATCCAATTAGAGCTTATATTTTAAGTTAAACATATACAAATTTAGTTTCAATGTTTCACCTTGCTATGTCTCATAGTAGCTAAGTTGACTTGTAAAACGTTTTTGCTTGAAACGTCCATAACTTTTCTTCTACGTTGAATTTTCAATCCAATTATAGCTTATATTTTAAGTTAAACATTCACAAATCTACTGTCAAAGTTTCAGCTTGCTATGTCTCATAGTAGCTAAGTTGACTTGTAAAACGTTTTTGCTTGAAACGTCCATAACTTTTCTTCTACGTTGAATTTTCAATCCAATTATAGCTTATATTTTAAGTTAAACATACACAAATCTACTGTCAAAGTTTCAGCTTGCTATGTCTCATAGTAGCTAAGTTGACTTGTAAAACGTTTTTGCTTGAAACGTCCATAACTTTTCTTCTACGTTGAATTTTCAATCCAATTATAGCTTATATTTTAAGTTAAACATTGACAAATCTACTGCCAAAGTTTCAGCTTGCTATGTCTCATAGTAGCTAAGTTGACTTGTAAAACGTTTTTGCTTGAAACGTCCATAACTTTTCTTCTACGTTGAATTTTCAATCCAATTATAGCTTATATTTTAAGTTAAACATTCACAAATCTACTGTCAAAGTTTCAGCTTGCTATGTCTCATAGTAGCTAAGTTGACTTGTAAAACGTTTTTGCTTGAAACGTCCATAACTTTTCTTCTACGTTGAATTTTCAATCCAATTATAGCTTATATTTTAAGTTAAACATTGACAAATCTACTGCCAAAGTTTCAGCTTGCTATGTCTTATGGTGACTGAGTTTACTTGTGACAACATTTTGCGGACAAAAAACAGAAATTTTTCTAAGGGTGGATTAGGTTTCTCCAATGTATGAAACGAAAAGAAAATTTGAAATGAGTCAGTTCTAAGCAATGTACAGACAAAACCTTTCTTTTATTTATATAGATGAGTATTATATGCTCCAAATCTCCGGATTAAATAAAATACCGGGAGGAAAATTATTATACAATAAAAAGTGATCAAATATTAAATTCCAGTTGTAGTTACTAGTCAGATTATGCTATAAAAGTCAATAAACTTCTGTTGCAATAGTAAATTAATGTTCTTTGAATATAACCTCATTAACATAAAGCAATTAATTCAATTAAACTTTGGTTTAGTTTGATAATAGGTTTACTTATAATACAAGTGAGTGTCAACCACTTCAGATTGTGTTTTAAAATAAAGAAATACATATTTATTGCTCTCAAAATAAACTAGTATATTGGCAAAATAGGTTTAATATTGGTTCGAAGTAGATTACATAAGCAAAAGAAGAAAGACCTAAAGTATATTGGACAGTTTCTGAAGAGAAAATGAAACAGGACTGGAAGATATTGGAAATGGTTTCCACCTCCTGTCAATAACTCCTTTTAGTGCTTGCCATATTGACTGGGATTCCTTTAAAGGAAAACCTTCAATTCGGATATTGAGAAAAGAAGTTTTTCAGTTTGACACATGTTTGGGTTATGATAGACAAAGATGTATGTATATGGAATTATTTAATCGTGGGGCAGAATCACATACTATTTAACATATATCGAAGAGCATGAATAAAAAATACTTCGCAGCTCTTTCAGTAGTTATTCTTTTGATTTATAAAATAGTGATATTAATTTTCACTTATTATAAAGTAATAGAGTTGCTTAAGGGCTATTTAAACACTTATTTAATCTCACAATATATATGGAAATTTAAAGTATTGCTTGCTTTGAACTTCCAGGTTAATCTTTGCATAGTTTAAATAATCTACTTTTGTCTTAAACATATGGACTAAAAACGTTCAATTAAATTATTTGGGCAAGCATTCTTCTACAATAATACTTTTACTTTCCTGCTATTATCATTTAAAATACATTAATTACTGCTTACTTTTTCAGCAACATTGTGTATACAATTCGCTTTGTGGTTCATAATATTTTGAAGATGAACAATAATTTAGGTTTCAGATAAATACTATAAAGTTTTCTACAACAATCTGTTAAAATATTATTGTTTTTACAAATCACGTATAACTATAATATAGTTTAGCATAAATGTGTACGCCTTATGGTTGGGGCACCTTGGTATGTCAGAAATGTGACTGTTCAAAGAGACCTCAAGTTAGAATCAATTGACGAATTCACAAACAGACTGGTGACCAATGACGACACGAAAATCCCACCCCATCCAAACCCCTATGTCCAGAGCTTATCCCTAAGAACTCCCCAACCACATCCATCATAGAGGCTGTTGTTAGAAAGTCAAGGCCTAGACCTACAACTTTTTAAGTAGACCAAACGACCACAAAATAATGTATACCGACAAACCGAATAAAAGAGTACAGACATTTACTTACTGACTTCACAAACACACCACTATTAAAATTCAGCAGTAGTAGATCTGTAACCTAGAAGTGCTTATTACAATGCGCACTACAGTGCACGGAAAGAATCGACTATCATATATAAATACTCACCTTTTTCTGTTGCACATGTATATTGTAAAAGATATACCATGAAAAAAAAACACAATTAAACACGTGATGCAATCAATGACCACAAAGGAAAAGAAATGGCATACATGCTCTGAGGCCTTTCACTTTATGTGTTCGCTCTCTGATGACATAAAGTGGAAGGCCTCAGATCATTTATTTCTTTTCTTTTTCTTCTTCCTTGTCGTTTAGACTTCAAGATATACAATGAATTGAAAATACTTAAAACCTGTACTCACACTTATTTTTTTTAATTAATAATAAATTATCAACGAATAAATTAATAAATTTGACTATCATTCATAGATTGCTAATAGAGACCTTTAGTAATTCAACCGTAAATGTACTGGTAAGAACTTGTGAAATAGAATTTTTGAAATACTTTGCTATTATTGAGTGAAGTAGAAAATCTTTGTTAATTATTGGCTCTTTTTTCAGCGTTCTTTTCATTTAACTTTGATTATATTTAGATCAGAGTAATGGCTGTTGATTTCAATAGTTTTATATATATATATAAAAACTAGTTATTTATATATTCTTGTTATATATAAACTAGAATTTTAAAAGAACACACGAAAAAGATATCACTGAAACTCACTACTATATTTCGATGTATACGTCAGGAATAGATGTGAATCACTCCAAAGGCTGATAACGACTCATATATATATATATATTGTCAGGAGCAATGCAAGTGGCTTACTTGAACCTGATGACGTCGGATGTTTAAATATCGAAAAAAAGTGAGTCTGTCTATGAAGGTTTAAATAAGTTCCATTATATTCTTTGTTGCAGGCCTAGTAGGATTGTTTTTCAATTTTTCAATTCTAACTTATATATATTATATATCAAAGTCTAAACTACAATGAGAAATCAGAAAAGTAACTGAGATCTTTCAACCAAAACAAGAGGTCTTCTTTAGAGTACAACTGGTATTGACAAATATCACTTCTTTTGGTTAGAAAGTTTTAGACATTTTTCTTATTTCTTTCTGTGATGTAAACGTTGGTTATTTCACATCATTCTTACAAAATATTTTTTTCATATATATATATATATATACATGAGTCAAACTCAAAAAGATAAGTTTAAAAAAACATAAATACTCGCATTAATATTTCTTTCGACCAATCATCGTCATCAGAAGTTGAGATGCGATTTCCTTGAGGTTCAAAGCCACACATCAAGCGAGTGACATCTCCTCATCTGATGATCACGATTTGCCGAAATATCAAAGTGACTTTTTGCAATGATGTATATGTGTTATCAAACCCACACATCAAGCGAGTGACATCTGCTCATCTGATGATCACGATTTGACGAAATATCAAAGTGACTTTTTGCAATGATGTATATGTGTTATCTTTTTATATTTAATTTATTTTGTCCTCAGGGACTGTTCTCGTTTTAAATTCAATTATAGATACAATAAAGAACGATATATAATTTTAACACAAAAATATATGAGAAATTGCCTAAATGATGTTGAAGCATATCATTTTAATATCTGTCTATCAAGATTTTCAACAGACCTAGTCTAAGTCTATTTCGATAGTCCTTTCTTACTTAGTGATCTACTGCAATTCGCTCCTGTCATTCTCTCACAACTGACAGCGACATTTTGTTTCCACTTTCACTTCCCATTGTTTCCATTTACCTTCTATCTTCTTCAAATAATCCCTTTGTTAAACAAAGGGATTTCGATTTGAAAGCATCAATAATAATTATATTGTTAATATCACTTATGTTTTAAAAAATATTTTAAATTGTAAAGAATACCTGAATTTTACTTCATCAAATATTTAACAGCTATACAGTTATTAACTGCTATAAACTGCAAAAGTTCTATTCCTATTGGTCACTATCTAATGTAATCATATAGTAAAATGGGTAAGACATAACTCACATCTACATGATGTGAGTCATTACCTTCAAGCAATATATGAAGCAATAATGTAAAAAGTTTACTTTATCAGTACACTCTTATTATGAGTACACAAGTACTTATTATTATTATTAACGGATCATTCAGAAGGAGGATGAATATACAGTACTATACAATCTTTAATTTTAGACATTATATATAGGAGGAGACTCCTCTCTCTCACTCTCCTCTCTCTCTCTCTTTCTTTCTCTCTCTCTCTCTCTCTCTCTCTCTCTCTCTCTCTCTCTATATATATATATATATATATATATATATATATATATATATAAAATAAATTCAAAACGAAGGAAACACACAGAAAGACACAGACATAACTCACATCGATATTTCGACCATCGTCGTCATCAGGAGGTGTGAAGAGCGAAGAGCATAGAGTCCCGCAGGAAGACAGGGCGGTACTCACCTTCACACAGGGAGTACCGCCCTGTCTTCCTGCGGGACTCTTCGCTCTTCACACCTCCTGATGACGACGATGGTCGAAATATCGATGTGAGTTATGTCTGTGTCTTTCTGTGTGCTTCCTTCGTTTTGAATTTATTTTATTTTAAAAAAGTCCGCTGGACCGTTTCTTTTAATTGTATATATAGGAGAAAGAGAGACAGAGAGGGCAAAGTTAGTAAAGTACATCAATAGCATTATAGTCTCAATATTTTTGTTTTAATCGTCTTCAAGGCTGCAAGCAATGGGATGGAGACTACATGCAAGACGCAGCGTCGGTTAGAAACGAATGTTTGTGTGAACCCAGCGTTTAATCTATCTTCTTTAAAGATCAATCAAACAAACATAAAGAATAAAAGTGTATGGTTTTTAGCTAAAACAGGCCTAAGATCTACTCACATTTTTTAAGTGCTCACTTAAGTGCTCTAAAAGGCGATGTACTCACACATTTTCAAAATTCTCCTATACAAAAATAGTGAGTGAGAATCGAATCTTGGATCCATCATTCCAGAGGCGAGCATGCAATCCATTTGGCTACCCTCGACCCTAGCTTGTTCTGTTCTGTTTGTCAGTTCTTGTAGATAAGTCAAACTTCAGGCTATTTCCAACTGTTTTACCAGTTGAAGGTAGTTTTTAGTGTACTATTTCTTCAATGAGACAATTAGAGACATTAGAATTTATGCCACAATTAATTAATAAATTCTATATTAATTATAAATTACACAAATATACTATAATATAATAATTTTTTTCTCATAAAAAAGTTTTATTTTTCTTTAATTTTAGTCAGTGATGCAGAAAACGACAAAAAGACACTGTTATCCACCTATAAATGTCTATGTCAATAAAAAGGCATTTCCTCTCTTATCCCTTTTAAAAAACCATTTCATATATAATTTTGTTAACAGCTTTTCCAATTGAAATTTTCCTTTTGTTAATCAAAATTGACTTCCTGCAAACAGATTAAAAAAGAACCTTTAAAAGGGAAATTTAATCTTTTACAAAATAAATCTCATGGAAATAATTTATTTCCTGGTAAAAATAAAATCTGCATAAAATTACTTTTTTATTATGAGTACACAAGTACTTATTATTATTAACGGATCATTGAGATGGAGGATGAATATACAGTAATATACAATCTTCAGTTTTCAGACACTCCATCTTGATTACGGCAATATTACCTTCTTTTAACAAGTTTCATTCTAGCCCAGTTTCCTTCACAATTGACAAGATTTCACTCAGTTTATATAGCATAATAACACATACTTCCAAAAGTAACCAAACCACTCTAATATAATTTTCATTATTGTGAGATAAACAATAGCTTGATAATGAGGCAATTAAATATCACATGATGAATGTGATTAAATTATCCAAATTCAGAAATACGCAATAACAGTGATATATTCATCGCAATTATAAATTAGAATTTATGCCACAATTAATTAATAAATTCTATATTAATTATAAATTACACAAATATACTATAATATAATAATTTTTTTCTCATAAAAAAGTTTATTTTTCTTTAATTTTAGTCAGTGATGCAGAAAACGACAAAAAGACACTGTTATCCACCTATAAATGTCCATGTCAATAAAAAGGCATTTCCTCTCTTATCCCTGTAGCTCGGGGGAAAACGACGATGCAGAGCATACCTTCTTCTTCTGTGCTAAATGGGGAGTGCTGCGCCAGGAATTAATAGCATCACTGGGTGAGGTCACTCCAGAGACCATAGTTCAAAAGATGCTCCAAAATGAAGATAATTGGTCAAAAGCTGCAAACTTTGTAGAGGCGGGTTCTCCGTCATAAGAAGAATGAAAGTGGTGTGAGGCAAGGGCAATGATTATTCATAGGTGAACGAATGGGGACAAGAAGGTGAATCCTATTCAGGAGGACTGAGGCACCGGCACGAAGTAATGTGCAAACGGTTTCCGTGTCGGGTATTGCCAGGAAATAGGATGTGGTTTTTTAGTGGGTCGGGACCCCCAACCCCACATACCTTAAGCAAGACGTCTTCCTAAGGGATCTGATGAACAGATTTTTCCACATCCTACAACGAAAAAAAAAATCACATGATTTCCCACAACCAGATGTTTGTAATATTATTAACAACTACTGTAGTACTAGTAGTAATAAGATTTTATACATACAAACCACTTAAAAAAAAAGAATATAGTTACATTAAAAATATGAAAAATAGTGACTATCCGATTGTGATAAATTGAGAATTAAATGATCATTTGTTTTGCACGTACATTGCTTAATGGATTTACTTGGATGCTCTGTTTGGCTGTTTCCAGATTATACGAGGCCCAATCTAATTTCAACCCTTTGCAGCTCCGTCTAATGCCATCCTGAAATGTAATTTGCACACAAGATTTCACAAGCGCAACCATTTTACTTTTCACTAAAACACGCACATTTCTTTTTTTCACCAAACAATGCTTTTAAAAAAAAAACATTTCCTATTATTCAAGCGGAAATTTACCATACAATATATAATTTTATTGTTTTTATCATTTTTCAATCTACAATTGTTTATAACCTTGAATTTAAATTATTTAACATTTTTTTTAAATTTTGTGAGCAATTAACTATCTTCATTTGTTATTTTACGCTTTTTTTTAGGATTATGAAAATTGCTTTTTCATAACCGAGACAACTGATAAATTTTCCGCCGTAATAGCTAGTTTAGAGATTTTTAATTTTTTATTAGAATATCTAATGCTGATGTGTTTTTTTTTAGTATTAGGGTTTCCTCAATGGGGGTGGGATTCACTCCCAGGGGTGGATTTTGGGTTTTCAGGGGGTTAATTGTAACCTCAGTAACTTTACAGAGTGAGGAAAGCTGTTATAGGTTTTGACCTCTTAATTACAAATTGATTGAATTAATATTTTATGTATCCATCAATAATTGCAATTAACATGTAATTTGTAAAATTCTATTGCAAACATAATCCGGAAAGAATAGAGGGTGGAGGGAATGACATTGTGAAATGTTTTGAATAGATATTTGGTAGAAATCACGAGTACCATTTCCTGATCGAGGTGCTGATTGATATGTAAGATAGCCAAAAAAAAAAGAGAATTGAAAGTTTAGTAAAAAGTAGATAGTAGTAGCAATATACTCCTTTCCATGGGTGGGTTGAGGGTATACCAGAATGCTACACCTCTTCTTCTGATTCCTTAAAGAGATATTGCAACTTTCTAATGATTATACCTAAAGAGTTTGCAGGTTTGTGGAGTCCAGTGGTTCCCAAACGTTTTCGAACAACCGCCCCCTTCGGTCCGTAAACCTATACTCAACACTCCTCAATAATCAAAATCTTAGACTAAAGAACGAAATGAGTAACATTTGAATAATTAAATTAATATAATGACTAATCGAATACTTATTTATAATCCAATATATGTATTGTTTCATAGCATATTTATGCAAAAGAATTAGTACACAATAAAAAAAACTTGGATGAGAATATACTTTTAACATAAAAATAAATTATCAAAGGAAATAATTTTAAGAAACCTTTTCCTAGAAGTTTACAAGTGGTGTTTTCACATTCTATGGAAATAGAATCCCCAACTCCTTTTTGCATTAGCGCCCCCCGATATCAAAGCCCCGCCCACTTTGGGAAACACTGTCTAGTCGGTGCCTTCAAAGAAGTGGTGGACAAATATTTCAATTTATGTGTGAGTAGTCACAATTACTCTATTATCATTGTGTTGTTATTATTTTGTTAGTAGTATTGCTTTATATAATTGTGATCATTATTATTGCTTAGTATTACATTAATTTAGATTTGACATGATATTGTATTTTCGTTATTACCATCATTGTTAATTATTATAATTGTAAGCTGCATTATCATAATTTAATAAGAATTATTGTGTACCATTGAAGATTTTAATGCATGTAATGCCTTCTGGTGGAGCATGTTGTTCTATAACAATAAAAGAAAATATGCCTTATGAGTTATACATTCTGCCTGTTAGGTTGGTTATCTTTAAGAAGTACCTCCTGATATCTTATAAATACAGATAGAATTGTAGTAGTGATTTAGATGAAAAAGAAGCAGTGAGTTCTGCATCAGTATTCAAGACAACTTTGCGTATGGAATATAGAAAAGATTAAAAATGGTGGGATATACTAGTGACAAGTTGGGAAAGTATGGTGTGTGTGAATTACTTTCCAGTTATCAACATATGAATGACCTTTATCACATTGGTGGTGTAAGAGTGGGTGTTTTAGTGCAGTAAACAACTCCATGCTACTGATAAGGTCTTTTCACTTTCCAGTTATCAACATATGAATGACTTTTATCACATTGGTGGTGCAAGAGTGGGAGTTTTAGTGCAGTAAACAACTCCATGCTACTGATAAGGTCTTTTCACTTTCCAGTTATCAACATATGAATGACTTTTATCACATTGGTGGTGCAAGAGTGGGAGTTTTAGTGCAGTAAACAACTCCATGCTACTGATAAGGTCTTTTCACTTTCCAGTTATCAACATATGAATGACTTTTATCACATTGGTGGTGCAAGAGTGGGAGTTTTAGTGCAGTAAACAACTCCATGCTACTGATAAGGTCTTTTCACTTTCCAGTTATCAACATATGAATGACTTTTATCACATTGGTGGTGCAAGAGTGGGAGTTTTAGTGCAGTAAACAACTCCATGCTACTGATAAGGTCTTTTCACTTTCCAGTTATCAACATATGAATGACCTTTATCACATTGGTGGTGTAAGAGTGGGTGTTTTAGTGCAGTAAACAACTCCATGCTACTGATAAGGTCTTTTCACTTTCCAGTTATCAACATATGAATGACTTTTATCACATTGGTGGTGTAAGAGTGAGTGTTTTAGTGCAGTAAACAACTCCATGCTACTGATAAGGTCTTTTCACTTTCCAGTTATCAACATATGAATGACTTTTATCACATTGGTGGTGCAAGAGTGGGAGTTTTAGTGCAGTAAACAACTCCATGCTACTGATAAGGTCTTTTCACTTTCCAGTTATCAACATATGAATGACTTTTATCACATTGGTGGTGCAAGAGTGGGAGTTTTAGTGCAGTAAACAACTCCATGCTACTGATAAGGTCTTTTCACTTTCCAGTTATCAACATATGAATGACTTTTATCACATTGGTGGTGCAAGAGTGGGAGTTTTAGTGCAGTAAACAACTCCATGCTACTGATAAGGTCTTTTCACTTTCCAGTTATCAACATATGAATGACCTTTATCACATTGGTGGTGTAAGAGTGGGTGTTTTAGTGCAGTAAACAACTCCATGCTACTGATAAGGTCTTTTCACTTTCCAGTTATCAACATATGAACGACCTTTATCACATTGGTGGTGTAAGAGTGGGTGTTTTAGAGCAGTAAACAAGTACATGCTACTGATAAGGTCTTTTCACTTGAACAGATATGTGTCATTCCATTTGTTGAACAAAGAGTTCTATGATAACCATTCAAGCCATTTATAATAAATAGCTACAACATCATTCAATGAGGATGAAGATCTTGTTTCACATGCAGTATCCCTTGTTTACTGGGACAAAGCTATTCTTCGCAGTGTTTCTTATTAATACACACACACTATTTTTCGTCACCATCAGCTATGAGTTGACCATGAGTTGAACGATGACGAGCAATCATCTCAGAGGCTTTGGTTGTTATGAAAGCAAGTAGTACCCGTGCTGCATTCATTCTTACCTTTTTCATCAAGTGAAAATAAACATCCATTCCAGTGAAAAACAATTCAATTTTCTTTGCAAGTTCTTTTGTCATATGAAGCAAATTTAGTTGTTAAAGTTAGTTTAACTGCTCTTCATTAAACTCAACTAGAGAGCTAAACGATATGTGCTTTGAGGTTCAAAACTTCGATACCAAGGAAGTCATTCTTTTAGCAATTCTATCTTCACTATACACTGCATAAATATCAATTTTCTAAAATCTTGATTAAAAGATAGAAGAAAAAGCTATCAATAATGCTAATTTTTCTTATCTGAACATATCATTTAGAAAATAAAAATAATCTCAAAAATAATATAAATTAACTCCAACAAAAAAAACAAAAACATAAATTTCAGTAAAACAAACACATTCTTTACGAGTAATTTGAAAACTACATCAAAAACGATTCAACGATGTTGAAAATTAAAAAAATGGTTTTAAAGTAGTTGCCAAAATAATATATACATTTAGGCCATCTATGCAAGAGCGCACAACATAAAATCAAAATTATTTACATAAAGTATACCTTTAGTGTTATATGTTCAACAACATGATATTTATAAACATATCACTGAAAATAATTAGCATTAACAAAATAACCCATTCTTTGCGTGAAATCCACTTAACTTATATTCATTTAAATCCATTTTGTTATGAAATAATATAACAAAGTAAAAAACGATTAGCCATTCCATACAGGTAAAACTCAAATAAAATTATTCTTAAAAAAAAATTACACAGAAGTTTAATCATAAAACATTTTCAAGTACCCATCTAATGTTAAGGAAAAACTTGATTGAATTTTAAAGTAGCTTTGTCAGTTAATAGCTCCTTTATGGGGTCACTTAGGGACGCAATACCACTCTCATTGTGTTCTCAGAAACGCTACATAAATTAGTGTTTATATTTATAGTTTTGATCCCATCAGAATTGGATATGGTTATGAAATTCTATAGGAGACTTCATTCATTTTGGATTACATTCATTGATTCTCTGAATATTCATCAAAACATGCACACACACAAACAGAGATTAATACATTGTTTAAACCACAATAAGAAATGGAAAAAATAAGATAAGGATTTTTCAGCCGCAACAACCAGTCTTCGTCAGAATTACAACCCAACTAAAACACAACATGTAGAAACATCATGGTAAGGGGTTGAGAAGAGTGGGAGGGAAGAGAGGTATTTTAAATGGTGTAAAGTGCAGGAAAGAACAAATCAATATTCCTAGATACCATTGTATCTGTAACTGATCTTTTAAGCTTACTCCAGGAGGAATTCCAGGGAACTCGAGTCCGGTGGAGTTTATAAAATCCCTTGTATAAATTGCCATAAAAGGTATATTGGACATTATTACCAATAATGGTAAAAATTTATATTACTATTAAACTCGCAAATGTTTAATGGTACGTGTAAAACAACAACAATAAAACATACATAGACAAGAAGAAATTGCACCTTCTTCTTGTATATAAATAATCAAAGTCATCATATTTATTAGACCGGAGATAGATACCCATGAAAAATCGGTGTTGCTAAAAAGTATTATCGAATTCTCTCTGATTAAATTTAATAGATCTCATATTATAAACATCAGTAAAGAGCTTTTCAAAATTGACTTTGTCTTGATGAGGGCAATGGCCGCATCTAAGAGGGTTGACAGTTAGGGGATAGTTTTTTTACTTCTTCTTACTGTACTCCTTTGTTTACTCAAACATCCCTTCATGGACAATTGTCCTTTCCTGCACTTTACACCCTTTAAAATACCTCTCTTTCCTTCCACTCCACTCAACCCCTTACCATGATGTTTCTACATTTTATGTTTTAGTATGCTTTTGACTCTGATGAGGACTCCTTGTTACGATTAAAAGATCGTAGTCTTTCTTCCTCATTTCTTATTGTAATTTGAACATTGTGTGTTTATTGTAAAATCTTGTTGGAGATTAATTTTTATATAAATACTATATAAATTAGTCAAACACATCGACAATTTTTTTCTGTTGTTTTAATAATTGGAGGATTTTTTTAGTTTCTACTTTTGTTGCTTCAATGATAATGGCAAAATTTCAAAACTTAGAAGTATTACGAGTAGAGGTATTGCCTAGTTTAGGTGAATAAAAGATTATCTAAAAATACATTTTAGCAAAAATTGCAAAACATTCCCATCAAGCATAATTATTCCCAAACATTTGGTTTCATCTGCACTATGAGACCAATTTTCGGAAAAAAATATGAATTTAATATCAAAGATTATGGACAGTAGAGTGTAAACAAGCTTTTGTATTCACACTTTTCTACACTAACAGCGATAAATCATCGAAAAATCGTCATAAAACGACTTTAGAGATTTAAAAATTTAAATCAGTTAATGTAAAACTTGTAAATCAGTCAAATCGCGAATCAATTTTGTTCACGATTATTATACTTTACTTAAAGTAAAGTAAAAAAATTATTTTTCTAAATAAAGTAAAGAAAATAATGTAGCGGAATTTACTATCTTTGAGATTGTAAATTATGGTGGAAGAAAAATTCAATAATATAAAATATAAAAATAATGACTATGAATTTCTGAAAGGGTAGTAATAATTATCATACTATTATTGCAGTAGGTAAGATGATAAACTTGCATTTCCATTTCGATGGTAAATAAAGGAAAAAGAAATTTGTAAAGAAAGTGGTTAATTTTTGGAGAAAGTTTTCCAAGAGGGCCGCCATTTGTAATGTGTGCAGAAAATTGACCTGTGGAATTGCCTATAAGGGATAATAGGCGGACTGCAAGTGTCCTATGAAGGGCCCCCTATCAAGGAGATGTTTTCATAAAAAACCTGTTCAACATTCTTAAGCTCCTACAAAACTTTCTCTTTTCACAACACCAGTCTTTTGAATTATTATTTTTTTTTTTTTATAATATATTGTTCACCTTAAAAATATCCTTATCTATATTCATTTATATATTTGACACAAATTATATACAACGTTTCTTCATAAAGTAATTTCTTAAACACACAACACGACCTTTCGACCAAGTTGTGTTCCTCTTCAGGTCCATCACTTCTATACACTTTTACTCATTACTTTTTACAGTAATTTTTTTCGGATATTTATTTTTAATAACTTAATGCTTCAATAATTTATTCTTTTATTGTTAATTTATTTATTAATAAATAATTTATTAATTTATTTATTCTTAATTTTCAGAATATGAATCTGGTACCCTTCCAGTGTGTAACTAATGTTGCAGCCTAATTGTTAATTGCATTAATAATAATCACTATTGTTATTAGCATCCTTTGCAATATTCTAGTATCATTGAATTTTTTGCGCTGTAATATACTTAATTACTTATTAAAGTAGAAGTATATTATTACTATACTGAAGGCAATATTTAATACAAGGTATCAACATTTAAAAATAAACAAAAGACAAGGAAGTAATTACTATAGTTTTGAAACTAAAATAGGATATGCTACGTAAACCATAACAAAAAAAAAGTCTTTATTTTTCAGTTGAACCGTCATCAAGAGAGTAGAGACAGTGACACCAAACGCACTTGCGAAGCGACGGTTGGAGATCAACACATGTGGTCACACGCGCTTCAAGTTCAGGTTCAAGTAAGAAGAATAAACTAAGAATACGTGAAGAACTGAGAAACAACTGAAACTGAAGAAAATGAGGAAATTTAAATTCCAAAAAATTAAAAAATATGTTGTTGAAGAATATTAAGCAGAAAAAAACAAGATAAATATTCCATGATTTTCTTCAGTTTTACTTATTATTTCTAAGCTCTTCACTTTTCCTAGTTTATTTTTCTTATTTGACTTGAATCGGGCACGCGTGTCACAACACTGTTTGTCTCCAACCATCGTTTGGCAAGTGTGCTTGGTGTCCCTATCTCTACTCACATGGTGACGGTTCAACCAAAAATTGGAGACTATAAGTTTGTCCTTTTACTCTGTATCTATAGCTCACTGTAAAATTTATATATATATATATATATATATTTATATATATATTTATATATTACTTCAAGGAGAACAATATTTTTAAACGGTATTTTTTATTAAGGTTCAAAAGTGTAACCGATAGAAAAAATCTAGTTCGCAAGCGATATAAATAATTTCTCTTCCATTTCAATTCCGTTTTGGAACATTGTATAATTGAGAGAATGGTAAATGTAATACTTGAAAACTTAGGGGTGTTAAAACTTTGCCACTGTTCAGTTAAATATTGACGGCGGACTTTGCACGCTCCTGTGGCTCAAGTCTGTAAAATTATGCCAGCTATATCTGTCCTGTAATTAATTAAAACTTCCTTCTTAATTCCATATGCATGTTTAACAATTATGGATTTATCAACTAAATACTTTCAAGGGCTTGGAAATTAAATATATATTCATTCACATTTAAAACCTAATTATTAATAATATTAAAGAAATAATATAAGTTCTCAAAAACTCTGAATTAAATTTCTTTAATTATGTATAGGCTGTAATAATGGTGATTTGTAATGAATAATTAAAATAATTATTTAATGATTATAACTTATTAATTAATATATATTAACTATTCAATACTTTGGTAATTATTATAGTTTTAAGAAATAAATGATTTAGTAAATTAATAAGTAATAATCATTCGAAAAAAAAATTGTTTTTTTTTATAAAGGTTTTGTTTTTCATGAAATATTTTGAATTAGTTGGTCATGCTGCAGGGGAATATTGTGAAGTCGGTTTGCATGAGTCATGATCTCGTTACCATGACAACAAGGTAAGCTCCAGTAAGCATTCCTACTAGACAGTTAACTTTTAACCAACAAAATCATTTTTTTTTTTTTTTACTTAACAAAAATAAAAAAGGAAAAAAACATTTTAAATTTTAAATTTCCTTAGTTTATATATAAAAAATTTTGTTTATACTATAAAATAAAAATATTTTATATAAGTTAAAAATTTTGTTTGTAATATAAAATATTAAAAAATGTTTTAAATAGGGTTCATAATAGAATTTTTATATTTCAAACATTGGGGGAAGTCATAGCAGGTCTTCATACGTGGTTAATTGAAGTTTATGAATTAAACACAACATTTTTTTTTATAAAGAAATAAGAAAAGAGAAAACAGATATCGATTTCCTCGTAATATATAATTAGACCTGGCTAGTTCAATAAGAGGGTAGATATCTATATTACCTGGGTAATACTATATTATGGGTAATATAAATTAGGCCTCTAGTATCATTATTAACCTGGGAGAAATTCATTAAGGCCTGGGTAGATATATATATTTAACCTGGGAGATATGAATTAGGCCCTGAATGTATATTAGCCCAGATTCTTATTAGGCCTGGCGTAGATATCAATTTTTAGACCTGGCGTAGATATCATATATTAGCCTGGCGTAGATATCGTAATTAGGCCTGGCGTAGATATCTTATATTAGGCCTGGGTAGAAAATTTATTAGAGGCGTGTATTTATATTAGTTGCGTGCCGTCTGTCGTCGTGCGCGGAACTGGTCCGGGAATCGGCGACTCCTGGATCTTCGGTGCCTGTTGTGAGCACCCCCGCTATCGAATTTTTGCTGTTTTTTGCTGATTTTTTCCAAGTTGTGCAGTGGTGCGCAAAACGTGTCTAGTGAGTTTTGACCTTTAGCACCTTCCTATCCAACTTTTCTTTTCCTTGGTCGTGTCCCTTTTTCGTCCCACACCTTCCTTGATCCTTTCCCGTACTCCTGGACTCTCTGGGTCCCACCCCCTTCCAAAAAATTTTTAGTTTGCCCTTTGAACTTTCCTTTTATTGTGTATATCTCAGCTCCTGGTGGTGCTACAGGGCTGGGATAAACGCCATTTTTATCGGGAGACCAAGCCACGTCTGCTAGGATGAGTAACAAGTCTCCTCGTAAGTCCGAAGGTTTTAGTGGAGAAAATCGAAGTCCAAAGAAGAAGCAGGCTGGTGGTGATTCTGACATTGGACCTTCGAAAGTCTCCCCCTCTAGTGTCCTGGAGAGGAAGAAGCCGCCATCTAGACCCAAAGGACCCGACGGGAAGTTTTTAAGACAGGGTACCGAGAGGAAGCCAACATCTGCTCCCTCCACTAGTAAGAGATTCTCCGCTGATAGGAGTCTAATAGCTGGAGGCAGGGAATCGCCCGTCCTCACCCCCCGGAGGACAGAGTCGATTCCTAATGTTTCCGTGGATATTTCAAGCTCCTTGAGGATATAGCTGATGTGGAGAACGAGAACATTCTGTTTGAGAAAATGTTGGAGTGCGTAAGGACGTCGGAGACGAAGAAGAGACCGAGGGAGAGCCTCTCTAAGGTGAGTGCCTCAAAGAAGGGGAAACCTGATGCCATCGAGGACCCGGATGGAGATGGAGTGTTGTCTCAGGTAGTGGAATTTGACATTAATATTGGTAGGATCTACTGCCGCCTGGACAGCGCTCTTAAGTCCATCTGTAATTTGAACAGAAGCATCAGCTCGTTGGAGCAGAATGAACCGGCGGGTGAAAATGCGGTAGGGGAGCTGAAGCAGGTGGGCAGAGATTTGTTGAAGACTACCGACGAAGTGAGAGCACTCATTGGCTCGGTTAAGGCTAACTTCGAGCAGGTGAGAGGTGGGGCTCTCCCTCTGGATTATGAGGAAAACCTCATAAAGAAAATGCGTGAAGAGATGGACGTATCCTTGGAGGATTTCAAGGTAGAGTTGTTGAGGACGGTGAAGGTGAGGTCGCTGCTTATGTGGAGTCTTCCCTCCTTGAGGTAAAGAAGACTATTGCAGAGGCCATCTCGAATTCCAGCGAAAACATCGTCGCTACGGGAAATAGGCTTTGCGAGATGGCCTCGCAGCAAGCTACAAAGGAGGTTGACAACGTGAATGTCCGGCCCGGGGATGCTATTAAATCTGCCCTCGGGGAGTTGAAGGAGCATGTAACCTCCACAATAAAAACGAAATGAAAGGTGTGGGGTCCTATGTTGAGGAGACGTTAAATCCCCCATAAGGAAACCTACCTATGCTGAGAAGCTGGGCCTTAGTTCTATAAAAGATCCCCCTGGGCGCGCGTCCCCTGGGCAGGTGCCTCGCGATGGTCAGCCGAGGTTCCTTGGCACTATACCTTCTGGGGAGGAACCGGATGATTGGTTCCAAGCGAGAAGGGGTAGGAGGAGGAAAAAGCTAGTTAAAGTGTCTACCCCGGACCCGACCCCGATGAGAGCAGCAAGACACCTAAGAATACTAAGATTACCCATGGGAAGCGGTCCCTCAGGGAGATGTCTCTCGCGCCCAGAGAGAACATACTTGTAGTATCAAAAGAGAATTGCTCAGGTGAAGAGTGTAAAGGGGAATTGCTGAAGACAGTTAACCCTCATGAGGTGGGCGCGAGGGTCAATTCCATCAGGGTGTCTGGGGACCAGAAGGTAGTTGTTATTTCGGAATCGAGGGAAGAATCCGAAAAGCTAAAGGAGTTGATCGTGACCAGGGGAGGCGGCTTCACCGTGAGTAACATCTTGCCGAGACTTCCAAGGATACAAGTAAGGAATGTTCTGAAGGATATGTGTTTTCGTGACTTCATGGATCAGGTCTTGACTGAAAATGGCGATCTGGGACTTGCCGACGGGGATGTTAATCCGCTGTTCAGAATTCCTGGGAAAGGGGGCAATAATCAAATTGTTGTTTGTTCTGTTAGGAAGGAGAAGTTTCCCGAGATTGTTAACAGAGGGTTCATAAGATTGAACTGGCAAAAGTGCCCTACTAGGGTTTTCAAAGAAATAAGCCAATGCTATAGGTGTATGGGGTTTGGCCACACTGCGCCAAGGTGCAGGAGTTCGGAGGACGTGTGTGGCCATTGTGCCCTTGACCATGCCTCTAATTCCTGCCCTGATAAGAACAAGGTGGCTTGCGCCAATTGTAAAAGGGCCAGACTCCCCATGTGAGCCACTCTGCGTTTGACAAGCTGTGCCCCATTAGGAAGAGGGAAGCAAACCTTAATGAACAGAAGATTGATTATGGCCAAATTTAATATTCTGCAATGTAATGTTGGCAAGTCCCGGTTTGCGACAACTGGGGTCCTGGACTTCGCTGCGGAGATAGGGGCATCTCTGGTGGCGGTGCAGGAACCCTGGAATTACTCCCCTGACCTGGGTTTGGGCCGTCTGGGTAGCTTGTGTGTGGGGCATACCGACCAACCTAGGGCGGCTGTCTTCTGCCTTGATGACCGGTTGTCCTGTTGCACGCTGGCGTGCTCAGGCAAATATATTGGGCGTGCTTGGTTGAAGGCTGTGGCCTGAGCTTCGTTTTGCTGAGCTTCTATAAGAAATATTCAATGCCCATGCCGGAGGCCCTGATGGCCCTGGAGGAAGCCTTGGTTTCTCTTAGTGGCAGGGAGATCCTGGTGATGGCCGATATAAATGCTCGTCACGTGGCATGGGGCCCTGGCGACTCCAGCACTGAGGGTGAGAGTGTTCTCTCGTTGCTGGTGAGTCATGGCCTTTACGTTATTAATGATCCTGCCTCCCCGCCAACTTTTGTGGGCCATTCGGGCTCCTCGTGGATTGACATCTCTGCCGCTACTTGGGGCATTCACGAGAGGGTGGCCCGGTGGGCTGTTGAGGAGTCGGTGGTTGCGGGCGACCATAATGTGATCCCTTAAGCTTAGCAAATAAAGTAGAGTCGGTCATCGAGGCTGGAAGATTTAGGGTCAGGGGCGTATCTTGGGAGAGTTTCTGTTCCACGTTGGCTTACGAGGTGGATGATTTTGGGATCCTTCTTGAAATATCGGCCTTGGGGAGGGATGATATTGATTTTAAAATTGAGGCCCTAATCGATATCATGCGTCGATCCGCTAGACTATCGAACGGGTTGGTGTTTAAGACCCGAAGTAAGAAGGTCCCCTGGTGGTCACCAATCCTTACTAAGATGCGGTCTGC
This sequence comes from Hermatobates lingyangjiaoensis, assembly GCA_026182355.1. Lineage (NCBI taxonomy): Eukaryota > Metazoa > Arthropoda > Insecta > Hemiptera > Hermatobatidae > Hermatobates > Hermatobates lingyangjiaoensis. Next base: position 99,309 of record JAPFBL010000531.1, on the reverse strand, counting down.
TGTTGTGACTCTACGCAGGAGGTTCCAAAGGACCAGAAATGTAGCTGTCCGTGTCTCTAGATTTAGATGCTACCAGGAAGCTAAAAAAGCATATAAGCAAGCTGTAAGACGTGCGAAAAGGGAGTCCTGGAAAAAGTTTGTAGAGTCCAGCAAATTATGGGATCTTCCATATAAGATAGTAGGGAATAAGATAGGCCTAAGGAAGATCGGTAATGAGATTGTGACCGACAGGGGTACCTTTGTGGCCAGCGTGGACAGATTAAGTGCCTTCGTGGACGCCTTCTTTCCCCCGGATGTGCAATCGACGGAGACCCCGGCGCAGACCGTGACCAGGCGGATTTGTGACGAGCCCATGGACCTTCCGGACAAGTGCCCCTGGAGTTTGGACGATGTCAGGCGGGTTTTTGTCCGTCAAGGCAATTTTAAAGCTCCAGGGCCTGACGGTTTGGCCCCTATCTTTTTCAAAAAGTCATTTCAGTTAATAGGGCCAACTCTTTTGAACATTTTTAAAGACTGTTATCATTTTGGATATTTCCCCGACGCTCTTAAGCTAGGAGAGGTGATTATGTTGATGAAGAGTGGGAGCCGCGACCCTGTCCTGACATCGTCTTATAGACCTGTCACCCTGTTGAACTGCATGGGCAAAGGGTTGGAGGCCCTGATGCTCCCCTTTTTGTCCTCCAGGCTGGAGGCTGTTTCTACGGGCCGCCAATTCGGGGCAAGGGCGGGGTACTCCACGAATGATGCCCTTTTCGAGATATACAGGATTGTGTCTGCTGGTCCCGGAAGGTATGCCATGGGTATATTCGTAGACATAAGAGGCGCCTTCGATCATGTCTGGAGGCCTGCAATAATAAGAGAGGTCAGGGATGCTAAGGTTGACCCTGGAATCATCCGCCTGGTCGAATCCTTCTTCGAAAAGAGAAGGGTTACTATGAGATTTGGTAAGGCTGCAGTGTCTAGGGATGTGAATAGAGGGTGCCCGCAGGGCTCTGTTCTTGGTCCGGTTCTATGGTCCTTTGCCTTTGAGGCCTTGTTGGTGGAACTGGTAGGCGAAGAATTCACACCCATTGCATATGTTGACGATCTCGTTATTATAATAAAGGGTGACTCTAGAGTCCAACTTAATAGCAAAGGTAACCGCGCACTGGAGATTGTCTCCAATTGGTGCCAATACACCAAGGTGAATGTTGCAATTGATAAATGCTGTGCGGTTATGTTAAAAGGGATCATTTAAAAGACACTGTGGCCCGAGGGTTCACGTCCGGGGGAGAAGGTTGCACTAGTGAAAGAGGTGAAATACCTGGGCGTCCTGATCCATGAAGGATTAAATTTTACGGAACACGTTAAGTACGCTTCTTCGAAGGCGGCAGCTCGGTATGCGGCCTTTGGTCGTATCTCAAGAGCCACCTGGGGAGTACGCTTTGGTAGATGCAAGGTCTTATATATGGCCATATATGATTCCATAGTTTGTTATGGTGCCTCGTTGTGGGGGCGCTACCTGTGGCCCACACATCAGGTCTACTCGTGTCCTCACAAAGGAGGGCCTTACTGCAGACTACCAAGGCGTACAGAACTGCACCTACTCTGGCGTTACAAATTATTGCCGGTCAGATGCCCCTAGATATCAAGTTAAGATGATTTCTGATTGTTATGCCATCGGGAAGGGGCATCAGACAAGATGGATTCCGGTAGATAATTCCGGTGGTGTGCCTGAGAGGTTGGTGTGTGCAAAGCGCTGGGCGATGAATTGTTGGCAGGAGCGGTGGGCAGGTGGTTCCACTGGTCGCTGGACTGCGAAGTTTTTTCCGTCTGTGGCGATGAGACTTCGCATAGGCGACCCAGAGTTCGACCATTGGTTGGTGCAAGTGGTAAGTGGACATGGGGATTTTTTGGGCTATCTCCACAGGTTCAAGAGGGCCGAAGATCCCACCTGCCCATGCGGGGGAGCTCCGGAGACCATAGCGCATGTTCTAGAGGATTGTAGTAGGTTTCCGGGCCTAGGTTTCTCCTAGAAATTAAGACTGGTCACTTCGTCGCCCAGTTGTATTCTCAGGCTTTCAAGGGTAGGTGTGCTGCCGCCTTCAAGGAGTTTGTATACGATATTGGTAGACTAAAGAACGCAAGAGTTCCTGCTCCGACGTCCTAGTGAGTGCTCTTCTGGTTTCCTGTCTATAGTGTTTTTGTTTTGTTTTGTCTTATGTTGTGTGATGTCTGTCGTGGATGCCCGCCTCCGCGAGGTCCACCTTGGGCACGCCGGGGATTGCTGGGGGAGTGGCATTTTTTGTCGCTTTGCCTGCACTCCGCGGTGTGGCTAAAGGGCACCACGTAAAAAACTCGATCTGCTCTGCTTTATTCCAATTATGGTCGAAAGGCTTTGGCGTATGGTAATAATAAAAACAGATACTAATATTAGGCCGGCGTAGATTCATATATTAGACCTGGCGTAGATATCGTATATTAGGCCTGGCGTAGATATCATATATTAGACCTGGCGTAGATATCATATATTAGGCCTGGCGTAGATATCGTATATTAGGCCTGGCGTAGATATCATATATTAGACCTGGCGTAGATATCATATATTAGGCCTGGTTTAGATATCATATATTAGACCTGGCGTAGATATCGTATATTAGGCCTGGCGTAGATATCATATATTAGTTAGTTGCGTGCCGTCAGTCGTCGAGCGCGGAACTGGTCCGGGAATCGGCGACTCCTGGATCTTCGGTGCTTGTTGAGAGCACCCCCGCTGCGCAACTTTTTGTCTATTTTGTGAGTTTCGTGCCAAGTGGTGCGCAAAGTGCTTTAACTTGTGCATTTGCACTGTACTTTTTTAGTTTTTGACGTGTAGTGCCCTCCTGACCCCTCTTACCCTATCCTTAGTTTCGCCCATTTTTGGTCCCACACCCTTCCTGATAGTTTCCCGTTGTTCCTGGCCCCTGGGGCCGTACCTCTATCCTAAAAAATTTCCACTTTAACCTTTGGACTTACAGTTAACAGCAAATATCTCCGCCCCCAGTGGGGCTACAGAGTTGGAACAAACGCCATTTTGACCAGAAGATTGGGGCGCATCTTTTGCAATGAGTTCTAGGTCCCCAAGGAAGCCAGAAGGATCCTCAAGTGGAGAAGGTAGTTCCAAGAAGGCGACTGCCAGTGGCAATACGGACCTTGGGCATGTGAAGCCCTCTATTTCTGGAAACCTTGAAAGGAAAATGCCGCTACCGAGACCCAAGGGGCCAGACGGGAGGTTCACTAAGTATATCGAAAAGAAGCCATCCTCTGCCCCTTCTAATAGGAGAGTCTCGGCAGATAAAGGTATCATGCTTGGAGGCAAAGAGTCTCCCGTCCTCACTCCCCGGAGGTCCGAGTCGCTCTCGGGTGAGCTGTCGGTTGACCTCTCTAGCTCCCCGAGGAGATCGCGGATGATGAGGTAAGTGACAAACTTTTTAAAGATTTATTAAGGACGGTACAGACCTCGGAAACAAAAAAGCGACCAAGGGAGAGCCTCACCGGTAAGTGTCGCGAAGAAGGGCAAGTGTCAATCTTCGATGTCTATGGAGGGGGAAACTTCAACTGGTCTAGGCAAGACTGGCTCCCTAGGCAACGAAGAGAACCCGTTGGATGAAAATACTGAATCCCCAAGTAGACACATTGTTGATGAGGATGCCCTGACGCATGTGGTCGACTTCGATATCAACGTGGGCCGTATTTACGGCAAACTTGATAGCATGATGGGCACCATATGTAAACTGAATAAGGGTCTAAAGGCACTAGAAGAGGCAAACCCATCTCAGGCACAAGTCATGGCAGGCTTGAAGGAGGCAAGTCTGGCCTATGCTGTGACGGCAGATGAAATAAGGGCCCTCACAGGGACAATCAAGGCCAACTTCGAAAGCTACAGAGGGGGAAGTACCCCGATCGATTATGAGCTGAGGCTCCTCAATAAGGTAAGGGGAGAAATGGCCGAAACTTTGGCAGATTTTAAACAGGAGATGCTTACCGCAGTTAGGCAGGAATTGGTCGCTGCTGCGAACCCCCTCATAGAGAGGGTTGAAAATAATGTTCGCAGCACTGTTGAGAGCCATAATAAGACTATCCTAGCCGCGGTTAGGGAGAATAAGGTAGCGAGATTGAGCACCCTACAAGCACACCCCAAAGAGCCTACCCCGGAAGCTGCTCCACCTTCCAGCAAACCCAGGGCCCCTGAGACAAGGGGTAAATCCTTTGCACAGGTTGCCGCCAATGGAATCAGTTTGCTGGAAGGAATACCTCAGGCTGGACCTGCCCCAAAATACCTGGGTACAATTCCAGCTGGAGAGGAGCCGCCAGAGTGGACTCAAGTTCCCAAAAAACGCAGAAAGAAGGTTAAGCAGGCTAACGCCCCCACTAAGCCAGCTGAAGGGCAAAAGTCCCTGAAGGACATCTATTTGGCGCCAAGGGATAACATCGTTATAGCTAAATATGGCAGGTAGATGGATCCGCAAAGGAGTTAACCAGCCTACTTAAATCAAAGCTTAACCCCTCTGAATTTGGGGGTAAAGGTAAATACCATGAGGAGTCTCGTTCTGGTGAGGTTATGATCGTTACTAACACCCCTGAAGAAGCCTCTAAGTTGAGGAGTGGCATATTACAACTTGGATGCGGAGTCGAAGTGAGGAACATTAAACCTCTGGAACCTAGAATCCAAGTTAGAGCGGTTCCAAGTGATGTAGCTTTCGAAGATTTGGCCAAACAAATCATAGCCAACAACGGTGACCTGAGCCAGAGGCAGGCGATGTCAAGCCCCTCTTCAGGATAGGAGACAAAAACAGGGAGAAGTCGACGGTTATCTGTTCCGTAAGCAGGCCAAAAGTTAAGTTGCTTTTAGAACAAGCAAAAATAAGGATTGACTGGCAAATATGTCCAGTGAGCATCTATAATGAGATAAGCCAGTGGTTTTCAGGTGTTTGGCATTCGGACATGTGGCCACGAAGTGCCTTAGCAAAGAACCTTCATGCGGTCACTGCGCAGGGGCACACGAATCAAGAGACTGCCCGGATAAATCATCCACCTCCTGCTTCAATTGTAAGAGGCTCAGGTTGCCAAGCCAGGACCACGGGGCATTGGCCAAATCCTGTCCAGTCAGGAAAAGGAGTTGAGGGCGATGAAAAATAAACTTGATGAATAGGCTGCTACTTGTTCAAAATAATGTTTGTAAATCTCGTTTGGTCACCGAGCAGTTGATGGCACTTAGCAGCCGCGTAGGTGCATCTGTCGTCGCCCTTCAAGAGCCCTGGAATTTTGGTAAGGACAAAGGTACAGGATTGAGAGGTAAACTGGCTGCTCCTAGTGAAGACCGCACTATGTCAGCCATCAAATTCTTGGGTCCTGACTTGGATGTGTGCCTAGTTAGCCAGTGCTGCGATAGGTATATCACATCCTGTACTGTGGCTGGTCCTGGCTTTAAGTTTGCTATAATCTCCTTTATAAGCAGTATGGTGCTCCCATGGCCAGCTCCCTTCTGGCCCTGGATAAGGCCCTTCTTCACCTTAAGGGCATGGAGATTATAGTAATGGGCGATTTCAACTGCCGTCCTCGGCTTGGGGCCCTGACAGGCCCACCGCGGATGGGAATCTAGTGCTGGACCTCTTCCGGAGATACGGCTTATTGGTTGTCAATGACCCGGCTCGGGGCCTACCTTCGAAGGTCCCAATGGATCTTCGTGTATAGATCTAACGGCCACTACACCAGGGATTTTTAGCAAAATAGCAAGCTGGAAAATCGTCAATAACCTGCCCTTGGGGGACCACAATCCCATCGTGCTCACTCTTTCATTGACTAGGCCCCAGTGCGAAAAGAAGACTGAGAGTCAGAGGAGTAGACTGGAGCTACTTCATTAATGTCCTTGGGGAGGAGTTCAGTTCCATAGAGGACATTATGTTAATCAATGCAGTAAACCCACGCGAGCTCGATCTCAAGGTCAGAATCATCACGGAATTAATGTATAATACAGTAGCCAGGGTCCATGGCTTCACGGGCATACGGTCGAAGAGAGTCCTTGGTGGACCGAAGCCCTCTCCAGTCTGAAGAAAGAAACTGTAAAGCTAAGAAGATCTTACCAAAAGTGTAGAGACCCCTCCCTAAGAGAGGCTAGATATCGGCAATTTACAAAGTCCAGGAAACTTTTCAGGAGGGAATGCAAACAAGGCAAACGTGAGTCCTGGAAAAAGTTTGTTTCTGACCTTGAGTCTGACTTGTGGGGCTTACCATACAAAGTTGCGTTTGGCAAATTGTCCGTGGAGAGAGCTGCGACTGACCTCATGGACGGGTCTTCTTTCACCAAGGATATGGCCGAAAGAGTGAGTATGTTAGTGGATGGCTGCTTTCCACCTGACTGCCGGGAAGACGAGATCCTCTGCCACCGCGTGACTAGATCTGTCTGTGAGGAGGATTTAGGAACATTTAATCCCTGTGGGTGGGATCTACAAGATGTTAAGATGGCACTTAACAGGCAGGGAAACTACAAGGCACCCGGGCCAGACGAAATAGTGCCAATAGTGATCAAGAAGGCGTTCCCTGTAATCGGTATGGCTCTCACAAGATTTACAGGGAATGCTACGAACTGGGTTACTTCCCGGCAGAATGGAGAACGGGCAACGTCGTCATGCTGGTCAAGGGCGGAGATAGAGACCCTACCAGGGCGTCCTCCTATAGACCCATATGTCTGCTTCCTGCATTGGGCAAGTGCTTAGAGGCACTTATGCTGGAGCCACTAACAAGTAGACTGGAGGCCGTAGCTAGCGGATGCCAGTACGGTCGAACGGGGTCCACTGAGGATGCCCTGTGGAGACTAAGATCACTGTGGTCAGTTCACCGAAGTATGTGGTAGGGCTCTTTTTGGACTACGTGGCGCTTTTGACCATGCATGGCGAAGCCATCCTGAGGCAGGTTATGGACGCCGGGGTTTCACCAAATTACTGGGCCTACTAAGAACTTACTTCGATGCAAGACTTGTGTTCGCCAGGACGAATACGTGCACCTATTCCAAAGTCGTGGAAAGGGCTGCCCTCAAGGCTCCGTTTTAGGGCCAACCTTGTGGGCATTTCTATTCGAAAGCCTATTACTTGAACTCCTGGGCTCTGACCACACTCCAATCGGTTTTGTGGATGATCTGGTTGTGGTGATTAACGCCGAGTCCAGGACAGAGATTGAGGCAAAAGCCAATGACGCCCTTACAATCATTAAACGCTGGTGCACGTACGCGAAGGTCCAGCTTTCCTTGGATAAGTGTTCTGCGCTGATGCTAAAGGGTAAGCTGAACAGATGCAGTATGCCTCGCATTTTCTACGATGGAACAAGAATAACATTTGGTCACGAGGCAAAGTACCTTGGGGTTCTTATCGGCGAGGGTTTCAGGTTCTACAGGCACATAACGACATGGCAGGGAGAGCACTAGCCAAATTTATGAGTGTATATAAGCTCTCCGGGCCGACGTGGGGCATCAGTGCTAAGTCACGGGGCACGTTGTATGCCACCATTTGTGAATCATCAATGCTATATGGTGCACCTATGTGGGGCTTGAGCCTGAATTCCGCGCAGCGAAGAACCCTGATATCACATCAGCGCAGAGCCTTATTGGCCGTGACCAAGGGTTATAGGACGACTTCAGCTTGGCAACACAAGTCCTTGCAGGTCGTATGCCTATCGACATTAAGATCATGGCCAAAGTGGAGAGGTTCTTATTAAAGAGAGACCTAGGCCCAAAATGGATCGTTTACTCTCCGGAAGGGGTCGAGTCCAAGGAGGCCCAAATTGTAAGGTGGGCAATGAACCAGTGGCAACTGAGATGGGACCAAGGGGACGTCGGTAGATGGACTCACCGCTTTTTCCCCAACGTTTCTACGAGGTTGTGGCTGAGGGATCTCCAAGTCAATCACTGGCTAGCCCAGTTTCTTACGGGACACGGTGATTTCGGGGCATACCTCTACAGGTTTAAGAAAAGAGAGGATGAAAGATGTGCATGTGGGGCTCCATCGGAAAGCGTATGTCACATCCTGGAGGTATGCCCCAGATATGCCAGTGTAAGATTTGAATATGAAGTGAGGACGGGAGAATTTGTAGCGGCTACGTATAGAACTGCCTTCACAAGCCATAGAGATGACTTCTTTAATTTTATCAAGGGTATAAGAAGAATAAGAAGGAGCCCAGGCGATATTGTCACTGGATATCCTTAATCAGAAGAAGAGGATTGATTTTTTGTTTTTAATCTCCTATAAAGTGTTTTCATTTGATCAAGAACTGAGTTTTATGTTTTGTTTCCCTTTTTGACTTTTTTGACTTTGTGATGTAGCGTCGTGGAAGCTCGCCTCCGCGTGGTCCACCTCGGGCGTATCTCGGAGGCTATGATAGCCCTATCTTTGGCTAGAGCTTGGTGCTCCCGAGATGCGGCGAAAGAGCTTTCACGTTAAAAAGGCATCAATCTGAGTTGCTATTATACGTGATATGGCCGAAAGGCTGGGTACACGCTCTAATATCAAAACAGATATCATATATTAGACCTGGCGTAGATATCGTATATTAGGCCTGGCGTAGATATCATATATTAGACCTGGCCCCCCCGATGTGCCTTCACCTTGACGTGGTGGGGGGGCTTAACATGTCTGCTTTAAGCGGCATGAACTAAGAAGGGCACACTGGGGTGGGCTGTGGTGGCCGGGCCTCCGCTCGGGGTGGATTTCACCTATCGGGCGGGGGCGCGGCCGCCGCGGCCAGCCCCCCAGAGGAGTAATACCTCTTTAAAAAACCGCGGCGCAGCTGGCCCGGCTGCTAGTACCGTGTCAGGGTCCCTGTGCAGGGTTACGCACATGGCTAAGTTTGGACTACTCGCTTTGGATAATGGAATGGACTTGATCTTTTGAGCTGGCTCTTGTGGGTGTGGGCACAGTACCTGGCCGGGCCATTTGAAATTGATTCATCTAAGGGCCGGTTGGGCTGGCGACCGTCTACCCACAGGAGTCCCCCGCCTGGCAGGCGCTGCAGGGTGGTGCCCCAGATCGTCCCTGGGGAGCCCCGAAAGCTTCGGCTAGTACGGGCCTGGGACCCCCAACGGAGGTTGAGTGTCTCCCTCCACCGGGGGTGTAACCGGCTCTCCGGGTGAACTCGGAGGCTAGCGGGTAACTCTGCTAGCTGGGCATGCCCAGGTCGGATAGCCCCCTGCAGTCGTGGGCTTAAAATCTTAATGGAATCTATCGAACTCTCAAACAACTGCAACAACAACACAACTAACACAACTAATGACTCGCCAAAAAATACAGATGACGGGTTGGGTGGGAAAGGTGGCTGGTGGTTCAGAGACACCTCATCCGACGCCTCTGAGTGCAGCCGCTCTCAGAGGAGGGTCAAGATAAAACCCAGAGCAAGGGATGGCAATGGAAGATTTGCTAGTGCCCCGTCATCCGTGAAGGATAAGGGTAAGAGGAGGACGTGCGCTGACGCCCACATCGCTCAGCAGGAATTAGGAGAACTGACGGCGCGAAGCAGCAGTAGGAGTTGCTTCTTTGGGGAGGCTCCGAGAAGACGGAAAAGGGATGCCCAGCCCATGAATTGGGGGAGTGAAGAGGAACTCCACAAGTCGGAGGGCCATAGAGACACCAGGAGCCTAAACGAGTATGGCTTGAGAGCCAGCCCGGTTGTGGACCAACGTACCCGCCAGATACGGCAAGCACCCACGACTCCCCGGGGGGTGCAGGATGGCCTTGAGAGAGTCATAACACTCGTCAAAGCCATGGGGAATGAGATTGATGGAATGGTCAAAGAGCATCCCGCGGTAGAAAAGTTAAGATCCCGGAATGCGGAGATCGCTGGGGTCTTGGAAGACCTATGGGCACCATTAAGCCAGGTCAACTGGAGCAGTGGGGGGAATAAGAGGGGCCCCGAAAGTGAACAAGGTTCTTCTCTTGGGCTAAGGGAAGAGATGAGGGGAATGCTTGGGGTATTCAGAGAGGAGATGGTCTCCACTGTAAAGGAAGAACTGCTAATCCGGAGGAGTGAAATGGAAGATGTGAGGAAGGAGCTGAGGAGTGTGGTGGATGAGGTTTCCTCGTTGAATAGGACGGTGAAGGGACATACCCCCCACCCTAAGGATGCACAGCAAACAACTGGAAAGAAGAGCAGCTATGCTGGTGCAGTGAAAGCTACCCCCTTTCCCCCAAAAGAAAGTTCTAAAGAACCCAAGACGGCTCCTGAGAGGAAGGTGTCGTCAGAGTGGCAAACGGTTGGCGGGAGAAAGAGAAGAAGGGAAAAGAAGGCCAGTAAACCGGCTGAGCCTGAGAAGGATCCACGTTGTGCCACCTTGAGGGAAATAAACCTCGCACCGAGGGAAAATCTCGTTTTTGTTTCTCTTAAGGTGGAGGATCAGGAGATGAAAGGAGAGCGGCTTTTGGCGCATGTTAGAACAATACTGAACCCTTCTGAACTGGGGGTGCGGATTAATGCGGCCAGGCCTAGAGGTAAAGAAATAATGATTGTTGCTGCGACCCCTGAGGAGGCCGAAAAGTTGAAGAATGGAGTAAATGTGACTAAGTGGGGAAACGCGCGGGGGGTGCCTCCCATGCCTCCGAGGGTGCAGATTAAGGCGGTCCCCAAGGAGGTAAATTTTGAAGAATTAGCCCGCCAACTGATTGGAAATAACGAGGCGATTGGTGAAGGGGACATCTGCCCGATTTTTAGGATACCCTCCAGATCAAAGGACGATACTTCTGTGGTTTGCTCAGTTGATGCTGGAAAATATAGGGACTTAATAAAGGGAGGTAAGATACGCATTGATTGGAGGCTGTGCCCTGTTGCACCATATAATGATCTGAGCCAGTGTTACAGGTGCCTGGGCTTTGGGCACCTGTCTACAAAGTGTAGGAAGGAATGCCCCAGCTGTGGTCATTGTGGTCAGGACCACAACTCACGAGAATGCCCTGACAAAACGGTGATTAAATGTATAAACTGTGCGCTGAAGGGCATTAAAGCAACCGACCACAATGCTTTCTCAAAGGCGTGCCCAGTTAGAAAGAGGGAGCAGGGGATACTAAAGCAAAAGATCGCCCATGGGTAGGTTTACTATAGCGCAGAACAACCTGAACAGGTCTAGGGGGGCGACAGATGAATTTGTTAGATTTTGTCAGGAAGGAGAAGTTGACGTGGCATTGATCCAGGAACCGTGGAGCTTTGGGGTGAACCTGGGAATGAACAGACGGGTGAGGACGTGTGTGGGTCTGGGGGATAGTCCAAAGGCTGCGGTGGCTGTATTCAATAGGGAATTGGACGTGTGCATGGTGTCGGCTGTCTCTGACGGCTGTGTTGTTGCATGTACTGTGGTGGGACCGGGAATTGAGGTTGCGGTAGTTTCCTACTACAAGCAGTATGGCGCTGACATGGCTGACGCCCTCCCTTCCTTGGACAGGGCTCTCGGCTCTCTCAGGGGAAGGGAGATCGTTTTGATGACTGACATCAATGCACACCATTCTGCGTGGGGACCAAGGGCCACGACAAGAGACGGCATCATTGCCATGGATGTTTTCATTAGGCATGGGCTGCACGTGGTAAACGACCCGGGTTCGCTCGCGACCTTCGCAGGACCGCTAGGGGACTCGTGGATCGATGTCACGGCGATCACGGGGGGCCTGCTTGGGAGGGTTGAGGGCTGGTCGGTTGTTGGGGACGTTGCAGCGGGGGACCACAACCCGATTGTCTTGCACCTGAGTACTGGAATCGCTTTGGGGGGCGTGTCGGGCTTGGGGCTCCCGCGTACCAGGGGGGTAAGCTGGCCTGACTTCCAGCGTACCTTAAGGTGGGAATTGCAGCGGGTCCGACACATACTGGAGGTGGAGGCATGGAGCGCTGACGACATCGACTATAAGATCGAAGTTTTGAATGACTTGTTGATGACGTCGGCTCTCCGTGCCAATGGAGAACAGCAACCTAGGAAAAAGAGCGTTCCATGGTGGTCCAGGGAGTTAGGAGAGTTGAGGGCCCGGGTGAGGTCCTTAAGGCGGGCATTTCAGAGGTCGCGTAGTAATGTGGTAAGATCAGCGAGACATGAAGAATACATAGCATTGAAGAAGCGCTTTCATAAGGAATGTAGGAGTGCAAAGAGGACGGCGTGGAAGCGCTTCGTAGATTCGCAAGAGCAAGACCTATGGGGGCTGCCGTATAAGATCGTGGCTGAGAAGATAAGGATCGAGAGGGCTTTGACGGATCTAGCGGGGCCCTCCGGTGCCGTTGTGGATCCGTTTGGGCGTCTTCGCTCTCTCTTGGAACACTTTTTTCCGGGGGACTGCGGGGAGGCTGAGACGGCTTCGCAGGTGGAGGCTAGGAGGGTGATCGCTGGACCGATCGTGGGAAAGGAGGAATGCAACTGGGATGAAATGGATGTCAAGATCGCAATGGGACGTCAAGGGGACCATAAGGCACCGGGTCACGACGGCCTCAGCCCGATTATTGTTAAGCAGGCCCTCCCGGTGGTGGGGGAAATTATTGCACAAATTTTTCGAGAGTGCCACCGATCGGGATACTTCCCTAAAGCATGGAAGAGGGCTGAAGTGGTGATGGTCAGTAAGGGCAGGGATCGGGACCCTTCGCAGGTTGCTTCATACAGGCCTATATGCCTTCTGCCGGTCATGGGGAAGTGCCTGGAGTCTCTCATTCATCGTCCCCTGGTTGAGAGATTGGGTGAGTTGTCTACCGGGAGGCAGTTTGGCTCAACGCGGGGCCTCTCTGTGGATGATGCCCTCTGGGATGTGAGGAGGTACGTACGAGAGGCGGAGAGCAGATACGTCCTGGGATTGTTCTTGGACATGAAGGGAGCCTTTGACAGCGTATGGAGACCGGCCATACTGAGGGAGGTTAGAGAGTCTCTTCTGGGCCCTGGTCTTATGCGACTTTTGGAGGACTACTTTCGGGGGAGGACGGCCGTTTTGAAAACGGCGTGGTTCTCGATGGCGCGTCCCGTGGAGCGTGGCTGCCCCCAGGGATCTGTCCTTGGGCCCGCTTTGTGGTCATGTGCTGTTGAGATGTTGTTAGTCGAACTCCTCATGAATGGAGTCCATCCGGTGGCCTATGTGGACGATATTGCCATTTTAATCTCGGGGAATTCGAAAAGGTGCTTGGAAGAGCAGGCCAACACGACAATGGGAATAGTGGGAAACTGGTGCCGATACGTGAAGGTAGAGTTGTCGCTTGAAAAGTCGGCGGCTCTTCTTTTGAAAGGAAGGATAAATAGATATAACCTGCCTAGGATATTCCATAACCAGGTAAGGGTAAGGGTTGTGAAGGAGGTGAAGTACCTCGGTGTTATTATTACGGAGCGCCTATGTTTTACCAGGCATGTAAGGGAAGCTGCAGCCAGGGCCCAGGAGAGGTTCAGTTTTCTAAGCAGAATATCAAGGCCAACTTGGGGAGTAGGTTATAAGCAGTGCTCCATAATGTATAAAACAATCTTTAGCTCCATTCTATGCTACGGGGCTCCTCTGTGGGCAACTAGCATGGGGGGAAACCTGAGAAGGGTATTGTTATCGGAACAAAGGCGCGCGCTGATACCTGTGCTGAAGGCTTATAGAACCATATCGTCGATGGCGGCACAGGTTATAGCCGGACAGATGCCCATGGACATAGAAGTTGAATATAGGGTGGAGTTGTATAAAGTAAGGAAAGGGATAACTACTGATCGGCTTAATTTTGTCGCTCCAGACCTAGGTGGCAGGGAAAAAGAACTGAAGGAATGGGCGCTTAGGGAATGGCAAAGAAGATGGGACGCTGGTGGCACTGCTAGATTAACGCACACATTCTTTCCTGACGTTGGGGAGAGAATGAGGATCAAAAGTCTTCCGGTATCCCACTGGATTACGCAGGTGCTATCGGGGCATGGTGACTTTATGTCATACTTACATCGATTTAAGAAGAGAGATAGCCCTGCGTGCCAGTGTGGTTTCGCGAATGAAACGGTGCAGCATGTGCTAGAGGTATGTCCCATCTACGAAAGGGCAAGGCATACGCTGGAAATGGAGGTGGGGGAGGTTGTGCGGGACGTCTGTAGACTGGCCTTTTGGGGCAGATACAGGGGACCCTTTCTGGATTTCCTGTACCACATTTCCAGCGTAAAAAAGGTCCATGGGGGTCTAAGAAGGCGCTGATCATGGCAGTCGGTAAGATTCTCTTAGTGGGGAATATGGAGTACCCCTAGGTAGGATGTTTTTAACTTTGTGCACTTTGGGGGAATATAGAGTACCCCAGTCTAGTATAAGTATTTGTTGGTTATAAGTTTGTTTGAATCGGGGGAATATCGAGTACCCCAAATTTTAAGTTTTAAGTACCCCTGTGTAGCATATTCGGTCATTAGGTTAAAAGTTTGAATCGGGGGAATATTGAGTACCCCGTAAATTAAATTAAATTATCTTTCTAGTTATTTATTCTAGCCTCTACCAGGGGAATATTGAGTACCCCGGTAGTTTAGTAATTAGAGTTATTATTGACTGTGATAGTAGTATAAGAACCCTCATCAGGGGGAATAGGGTTAAGTACCCCTGATTGGGTCATATCGTCCTTGTAAAGGGCATATTTGTTTAAATATAGGTTTAGGATTAGGTTAATAGTAGGTATTATCGTGTGATGTCAGTCGTGGATGCCCGCCTCCGCGAGGTCCACCTTGGGCACATCGGTGGTGCTCTGTGCACCTGACTTACCAACTGGTTTGAAGGGGGTTTTGGGCACTGCCGATGTGGCTAAAGGGCACCACGTAAAAAACATCGATCTGGGTTGCTTCATGTCATGTTATTGGCCGAAAGGTCAGGGTGCATGCTTATGAATCAAACAGATATCATATATTAGGCCTGGCGTAGATATCATATATTAGACCTGGCGTAGATATCGTATATTAGGCCTGACGTAGATATCATATATTAGACCTGGCGTAGATATCATATATTAGGCCTGGCGTAGATATCATATATTAGACCTGGCGTAGATATCGTATATTAGGCCTGACGTAGATATCATATATTAGACCTGGCGTAGATATCATATATTAGGCCTGGCGTAGATATCATATATTAGACCTGGCGTAGATATCGTATATTAGGCCTGGCGTAGATATCATATATTAGACCTGGCGTAGATATCATATATTAGGCCTGGCGTAGATATCATATATTAGACCTGGCGTAGATATCGTATATTAGGCCTGACGTAGATATCATATATTAGGCCTGGCGTAGATATCATATATTAGACCTGGCGTAGATATCGTATATTAGACCTGGCGTAGATATCGTATATTAGGCCTGGCGTAGATATCATATATTAGGCCTGGCGTAGATATCATATATTAGACCTGGCGTAGATATCATATATTAGGCCTGGCGTAGATATCATATATTAGGCCTGGCGTAGATATCGTATATTAGGCCTGGCGTAGATATCATATATTAGACCTGGCGTAGATATCGTATATTAGGCCTGGCGTAGATATCATATATGTGCTCCAGTCACCATATCTTAAAATAAGTAGAAGGGATTGATTTGTAGAATTCTGTATTGATTTGTTTCTATTTTATTTTCTGATTCTCACGCTAACAAATTTTATCATTTGAGCTGTTCTAGGATATCGACTGTGTGGCTCATTTATTATTTGGCCACCCGTTTTATTAAAAGGTGAGTCATATTACCGGGTCATTCTATATTGTGGGTACTAAATTTTTCCTAGGTCAAAATGATTTATAAAAAGGAAACATAATGAAACTAATAAAACTGATGGATGCATTTCATGATATTAGCAAGCCAAAACTAATAGAAAAACCATGAAAATATTACAAAAAAAGAGCACTAATCTCATGGTTAGAAAATATTGTTATACATGAAATACGGATATCTAAAGAGATTTCATGTTGCAAACAATAAAACGTTTAATAGAGGTACATTACAGTGATTACTGGATGATTCCTTGCAATAAAAACCAAATCGCACATTTTTATGGCATCGTAAATGAAATATATCCATCACAGACCTGAGGCCACCCATTTATACAATATGTGACAATTTACTCCTATATACGTTCTGATGTCCAATACGATCATTTTACTTCAGTTAATTGATAATATAGACTTGTAATACAAGTTCAAGACTAATAGTATACAAAAAAGAAATATTTTACTATCACAACATTTACTAAGAGAGAAAACAATTTCTTCCTCATCATAACAAATAGATTTTTGAGTTACTTTATTTTTACAAGTTTTTTTCTTATTTAGAGTTAAATTTGTTGCTAAGTGGATAAAATAGTTCCTCAAATTTAACTTGAACTTTTTTTTCTAAAATAGTTTTGTGGATGAAAATATTTACAGATGTTTATAAGCATACAACGACGACATACATTACGTTTAGACGACATAAAAATCTTGAGCAAATTTTCATAGTTTTAGAAAAAAAAAATCTGGAGTGGCCTACACTCAACTTTACTATAAGTAAACACAATATCATATTTCCTGGGTATATAATGGGAGATCATATTTTTTCACGATCACTATACTTTACTTATAGTAATGTAAAAATTGTTTTTTTTCTTTAAGTAGAGGCATATTTCACTGATAAAAGATTATTTGCAAGGAAGATTAAGTATTGGAGGTGAAAAAATGTGTGAATGTCTTTAATTGAAGAAGTTGTTAAGTCATCAGTATCGAACCTGTACGATGTGAAATGTACACTAAAGATCCCTACTCTAACTAGATTTAGGTTAGGTAAATTTTATGACTCCCGATGTAGAATCAAGCCGTTATAGTTGTTACGCTATTACTGAAATGAGCACCAAATAAATAATAAATAAGCAAACTTTAGGAGTCCTAGAACAACGCCAAAGCGCCAGACCCTTTAAATGAGGGCAATGGAATATAAAACAAACAATAATAGTTCTCAAAACATTGGAACAATGCACCAACTGAAACACATATACCACATTTCACCTTGTACACCTGTTGACCCATCATTGATACCATATATACAATTTACGCTTCATTGAAAAATAAATGTAATACTTGGCTTTATTGACTATCAAGCCTTGCCCACACTAACAAGAACGATATCTGAACTTGAATACTAAGCTAAACATCTATTACTTACTGCCAGTAAAACTAAAAGTTGTCCAATGACTCTTGACAGCAAGACGAAATTTTCTCAAAACAAAGTTGAACTAATTGCTGAGGTGATTTACTTAAGATAAAGATACTCCCACGCAACGAACTTAATTAGTTTCTGGTAACTAATTAAGACTAGGTGTGCATAAACTAAACTTAAAATTACTTAGCACACAAGAAATTACTAATATTTACTTGCTGACCTCATACTCCCAGTGGACCAGTCAATTTAGTAGAAGGGAGTCCATGAACTGTTACTGCCAATTCATATAAATTCTATATAAATCCTGACTTTTTTTTTTATGAATTGTATAGTGTTGTTTTTTGTACCTGCGTGTCTATGGGCTGTAAGACTACATCAACGAAAGCAGAAATACGTTTGGTTAAGATTCCATAACTGAAGACTATTGGCCTGCCGGGAGTGGATTGTCGGGATATTATACGGCTTGTGAATTTTGGGGCAGAAGGTAAAAACACAGGACAGCGAGAGTTTTACAGGACAAGTAGAGCGGCTTCTTCAGAACTAAGTTCCTCTGTAGAGGTGGAACTGTTAATTAGGTTAATTAGCTCTGTGTAGAGCTCAGAAGTAGGATTGGAATTAAGATGGAAGTAGTAAGAAGTATTCTTCAACTCCCTCATGACTTTCTTTCTATAGGTCTCACGATCAAGAAGAACAACGGTTGAACATTTATCAGCGGACAGCATAAGAAGATTGTGGTTACGGGAAAGCCTCTTCACGTCCAAACGTTCAGTATGGGTTAAGTTGTCGGAGGGTTTAATTGAATTGAGAAAGGATGGGCTATTGATTTTACTAAGGAGTAGAGTGATGAATTGCTCAACAGGATGACTATAGAACAGGGGTGCTCAATACGTCGATCGCGATCTACCAGTCGATCGCGAGGCCAATAGTGGTAGATCGCATACAACTTTGAAAAAAAAAAGTTCCAGGGTGACAGTCAGCCTATCTCTCTCTCTCTCTCTCTCTCTCTCTCTCTCTCTCTCTCTCTCTCTCTCTCTCTCTCTCTATCTATCTATCTATCTATCTTATATATCTCTGTGGTGTGTGTGTGTGTGTTTTGATCCTCCTGTAAAGCTTCTGTCTTTGAGCACAATGAAAAGCTACAAAAAACAACTGTATTATTATTTTATTTTATTGTTTTTATTTATTTATTTTTAATTATTATTATTATAAATTGTCAATATATTATTATTATTATTATTATTATTATTATTATTGGGAGCCCAGCACAATGTGCGTAAATGCATTTCACCTCCTTAACCAAAAAAAAAAAATTTATTATTATTATATGGTAATCACAAAAACATGTTGAGAGCTCTTATTTTGTTGCAATATTGGCTCATGCAATAATGCAAGGTAAGAATGTTCAATAAATTTTAAAATAACATACACTTTTATGGGTCGGTAGATCATTTTGACTTGGTCATTTTATAAGTAGCTGGCATACTGAAAAAGTGTGAGCACCCCTGCTATAGAAGTTAAAAGATAAAAGCTTATAAAGGTCTGCAGACATGTTATAATCTTTTATTACTGATACTACCAACATATTTCAAGTAGAGCATAGATAAAATTAATCAAAAAATATAAAAATATTTATAATAATAAAGCTTTGTGCTCCTCTGAGAACTTGTATCATTATAACAGTGAACTGACTTACCAGTGTACAGGTATCCTTTCGTCTGTACCTGCAACAATAAACACATATAAATAATAATATAATTATAATGTAAAATGTATTATGCACTCATTATCAGCCTTCTTTGTGCTATTTGTCAGTAAATATCTATATGAGTTATTATTATCAATACTAATAATTGGAAATAAACTTAGTTTTATCTAATGAATTAGTTAGTCTAATATAGAATCCCCACTACTGCAAAGAAATATTCATAAAAATGTCGCTGAGCCACAAAGGAAACGATAAACTTATCTCTCCTACCTCTGTTTCCCAAAATAAAATTACTCATAATAAGTCTACTGGTGAAAGAGACTCATTAAAACTCGTGAGACTTAAAATCTGAACAGAGCTTTCATCGAGTTCCATTATATTGGATAACAAGCTTATTGTTTTACGTGTATTGTTGAAATGAATTAAAACAACTAAGCTGATTAGCAAATGCATGCATTTTGTTTATATTTATTATTTATAATTAGAAAAGAATCTTTATAAAAATATAAATAAACTAATTTTTGGTAATGATTAATACCAAATTTGTATTGTGTGTTAGGTCTGTCAAAAGTGTGAGAAAGAATGAGTAAACAGAGTGAGAGAATATTAGCATATAATTATATATATCCTAGTAAATATATTGCACAGTTCGTTAAAATTGATAAGAATTGACATGAATCTGTGTCAATGAATTGTTTTCTAGTGCGTCAATGTGAGCTCATAATACATCTGCCATCTAGAACTTTGTGTACTAATGAATACACATATCAATTAAGAAATAATGTCAAAAATTGAATTATGAACATTTTTTTCTATTTTAATTTATTGCGAATAACCCAGTGGTTGGATTCAATTTTTTTATGAACCGGTTCGTGCGACCCGGTGCTTAAAATATTATGAGTTCGGAAACTAAATTGTTTAGTTATATAAAGGCTATATACATGCGTAAATTACGTTGTCATACATGCACAAGTTATGTGAGTTACGCGACACTTGTGGAGTTTGATAGAGGGCTAATTAATACAGGTTTGAATATGGGTTTATGTAATTTTAACAACAGGTTCACCGAACTCACAATATTTTAAGCACCGGTTCGCACGAACCGGTGGGAATCGGCTGAATCCCAGTGAATCCTATCACTGGAATAACCATAAATTATAGATATCTTTATATCTTGTTGTTAAATTGAATTATGTTAGATTAAATTTGTTCTGTTAATTCTAACTCATTCCGATTGACTTGAAATTCAGTGCAGATATTCTGCAATACAGAAATTACAAAAGGTATTACAGTACCTTAAACGAAAAAGTATGCTATATTAATTATATTATTACTAATAACTAATATTATTAACCATATTATTACTATCATCTTGAGCGTGAAGCACTTCAGGTTTTTAATAGCATATAGGTAAATGAATCAAAGATGTCTGCACAAGTATAGGTTAAATGTCGAGTCTCTTTAATAGTTTCTAATATTGTAAAACTAAATTTCAGTCTGATTTAATTGAATGTAAAGCTTTTAAAAGTATCTTGTTTTAAACATTCCATAACACATTTTATTTTATAAAAATATGATAGATCAGCTAAGTATAAAGTACGTGAACAAAGATGTCATATTTCATAATAATTCTAAGAATTGAAAGTGTAATATTTTTCATTTAAGAACTGAGACCAAAATAATGGTATCTTACGTGATCAGAGTCAAATGTAATGAGTATGTGTTTATTAACTTTACATACGAGTAAGGACTTAGTTGTTTTGCTCCGAGATTTAAGTCCCTTTTACTTATCTCATTATTACTAATTATAGTCACAAAGTAAGCAGTTCAGAAATGGAACTCAGTTTCGTCATCAGTTCTTAAGACGAAATTAATTGTCTACTTCAAAGCAACACATTTTGAGTATGTCTGTATTAACTTTACATACGGGTAAAGACGTATTTAGTTTGCTCGGAAGATCTAAGTACCTTTCCTACATTTTTTTTTTACTGATTTTTATTTCTCATGTTTACTGTGAAATCTTGTTATATAAAATAATGCAGCTAAATCAACGAAATATATTCTCAGAGAAGAAACACACTGAAAAAAATTATAAAAAAATCGACATCAATATTTTGACACCTCCTGCCATAGCTAGAGTGAACTGAGGCACTCAGAAGTTTCAACATGCCCTTTAACAACTATAGATGACTATAGATTTTAGTGACTTTTCATTAATTTATTTTTGAGTAATTTCTTTCTGTTGTTTTATAATTAAGACATTATTACGTAAAACACTGAAATGGTGAAACATAGAGAAAAAAACTGATTTAATTTACATTAATATTTGTATATTGCTCTTTATCAGATTTTAACGATTATGTAACTACGTACCAACTGACAAACAGTTCGTCTGTTTGAACAGTTTGAACTGATTAAACAATTGTTTTGCCACCAAGTGAAAAAGTCGAAGGAGAAAAAAAATTCTGGAGTGGTCTACACGCAACTTTACTATAAGTAAAATTAATATCAACCGTCTTGTGTGTACAATATATAATGTTCCATTTAGGCATAATATAAATGTCTCAATGGTAGATATTTATAAGTCTTTCATTCTGGATGTAGTACAGATAGTGATTGATGTACTAATAAGTATATATGCTTTTTTGTTAATATCACACCACTGATATACAGGGTGTCCATAAAGTCCGTGTGCACATTAAAAAATTTATAACTTTATTTGTATATGCAATAGAAAAATCTGTAAAATGGATTTGAAAGAAGTAAACTCTATATTTTTTAAGCTTTTATTGAAATTTTATTTAAGTTTCCACATGCCTCCATCATTAGCAATACAAAGGGTAATACGATTTTGCAGTTCATGAAAAACATTTGCCAATTGATTTATAGTAATGCCTGAAATCACATTAGTTATTCTAGCTTTCAAATCTTCTAATGAACTAGGTTTGGTTGCATACACAAAAAGTTTTCACATGTCCCCATAAAAAAAAATCTAATGGAGTCAAATCTGGCGAACGTTGAGGCCAATGAAATGGTCCACCCCTTCCGATCCATCTGTTAGGAAATACCTGATTTAGAAAATATTTTTTATTTTTCTAAAAATTGTTACGAATTTTGTGGTGGAAAATTATTCAATAATTATACTTAAAACTAGATACATGAAACTTTATAACATTTTTTACAGATTATTTCTATCGCAAATATAAATAAATTTATAAATTTTTTAAAGTGCACACGGACTTTATGGACACCCATAACATCATTACTGTAACTACAGTAGTAATAACATTTTTGAAAATCAAAAATGAAGATTTTGAAAATATTCCTATTTTGTCTAAATGTCATGAACATGTAACAAAAAATGTTGTTTTCATAGAATTTTTAATGTAAGATATGAGATAATTTCTATTATTATTTTTCATAGAATGTTTTCAACTTTGAATTATGTTTCACATTTTCCCTCTTTTATAAAATTATTATAAAGGGAATGTCATGATATGCTAATGCAGTTTATAAAATCATTTTTCTTTTCTTTGTCAAAAATTCAATTTACTCTGAGGGAGAGTTATCCTTTTCCTGAGTGCTGTATTCTGTTATAAGGTTCTTGTAAATGTATATTGAGAGAAAATAAATTTGTAATTATATACTCAAGTATATTTCCTTTGTTCTCAAATCAAAAGATATTCACTGTTTTGTATCCTCACATCAAATTCAACGCTGGTTTTTCAGTATAATTTTGAAACGTTTATAGCTGGAAGCTAGGAAATATTTGAAAATAATAGATATGAACTAATATACTAAAATAGTAAAAAAAACTGGATATTTGCCAATATAATAAAAAAGAGTCGATTTCTCAAACAACAATATTACCTAAAGTTAATATGATGCATAAACACAAAAAAATTTACATCTGATATTAAGTTCTGTTCAAGGGTGCAACATATAGATTGATAAGAGCATTTTGTGAGAAAAACCATCAAAAGCATCAGAAATTTTATGGTTGATTAGCGTTGACTTTTTACAACTGTGAATTTTATTCTTTTGGATCTCTAATATTAAGTTCTTAAATGGTTTATAACCTTTTTTTAAGCCTCTAAAAATCAATTTCATTTCAGTTGATGCACTAAAAAAATTTCTAAGTCGATGTAAACAAATAAAAAATTATAGCAAGTAAACCATTAGTCCAGGATAAATACTCAGTTTTATAGCTTTATTGCTCTTTGCTGTAATTAAAATTTCATGCATTTTCTTTGTTAATTGTTATTTTTTGTTTAATTTTTTGCCAAAATTTCATAGATTTAGCGTTTCAAAATTAATGAGCCGTTTAGGCTATAAAAAATTCTGAAAACAGAAAATGAACTGTAAAACCCCTTTGGTGAATGTAATTTTGAAAAAAATTATCTCTCTTCATCCTCCACAGTATGTTCTCATATAGTCTCAGTTTGATGCCTTAAACGGTATGGCTTGTATCGCTCTCACAAGCTTTCAGATTTAATTAGAAACCACAAATTCTACATTTTTTTAAACAAAATATTTACCGTTGTTTTTGAAATTTGAAATTATTTTGATTTTATTCTTTTCATTTTGGTAGCATCATGGATAATACCAAAATTTCAAGACTTAAGAATTAGTAGTTTATGAGAAAAAAAAATGTAGTCTAAAAAAAGTTTTGTGGCGAAACAAAATGACTTTTCCATCATGTATAATTACTCCCAGTCAATATGGCTCATTTACACAATGAGGTCCATTTTTGTGTAAAAAATAAATTTGATTGATCAAAAATCTAGACCGTAGCGTGGGCAAAATTCTTTGGATAAATCCACACACACACACACAGAAATCATCAAGAAAAACTTCATATAACGACTTCTGGGACCTCAAAACATATAATTTCGTCAAAATCTAGAGATCGAATTTTTTTTGTATCACTGTAGTTAACTTACAGTAAAGTGAAAATAGTGGGATAAAACGTAAGATATGAGATATAAAACCAAAAGAAAGCAAATATACAGGTATATTTTGTAACTATTTGTATTCTTAAAAGTAGTAGTAGTTGTATTAAATGTAGCAGTAGATGGACTAGAGTTAAAGTTCTATGTGAATTAAATTTTATTATAAAAAAAAGTATTTATTTTACATCAAGACATAAATACGTAGGTTGAACTAGTGTGTCTAGTCTACAATTAACCTAACGTACTATGAATCTGGAGTCTTTATGCATACAAACGCCATCAGTGACTGTGGGTGATAGTGTATTTTGCAGTGTGGGGTTTGATCAACCTACAACGGAGCCTGAGAAGATTTTCTTACTGAAATCAGAGATTAGAGGTTTACTAAGAACTGATGGAAGTCTCATATAACTTTAGTAGTAGTGCCACAACTATTAGACCTCAATGGGTGTGACTATAGTGCCTGGTGATTTTTTTTTAATCTTTCTTTGATAGAACAGTTTCTTCTAATTCCTCATTATAATAATTACTACATTCGGATTCCTAAGTTTTTTCCACTAGGCTAACCTGAATCCCTACAACTTCCAGTAAAACAGGAGAGATAGCAGAAGTTTGAGAATTGATTTTTCTAAAGATTTCCGTATAATCTATAACTGTATGAAATATATTACAAATTTGAATTAATAGTGATCTCGATATATCCTTGTTAACATAAGATGGATGGCAACTATTATAATGAATTCTTAAATCTCCTTCTGTTGAAGAACATCAAATATATTACAAGACTCTGAGTATTATGAAGTAAAGAGGAGAGCAGTGGTGGAAGGAGAGAAAATGAAGTTATTAATAACATCATAGGAAAGACCTTCGTTAGCAGTACTGTTATAAAGCAAGGGAACGAAATTATCTAGATACAAAACAACTTGTGTCAGAAGGAGGCAGCTTACGAAATTTCACACATCTTTCAGTAAAGTCAAATTCACCTCTTACCTAACGAACCAGACCATCTCTTTTTGCCTCACTTCACATTGAACTGTTTGACTACACTATTATCTAACAAAGTTTGAAATCTTGCCTCCGTTCACATTATACATTTCCATGACAATTTCTCTTGGGAAAACCACTAGCTTTAGCTATTGTCACAGTCGGAGACATGTTATGTTTACAATTATTATGCTGGTGAAGAAACCTAGCTGGCCAAATGACATGTTAAATAAAATCAATAAAATAGAGAATAGACATTTTATTGTTCATTTGACAGATCTTCTTTGGCTGTTGAATACTGTTTGCAGACAGTATTGAATATTTGCAGTTTGCAGACATAATATTGAATCTGAAAGGCTGATGAACACGAATGTAGAGACAGCAGTTTAAATTAATGATATATAACTCAAAACAACAACACGTAAAGAACGAGAACACTTACATAAGTGTTTTCGTGACATCTGACGCAGAATCTGCCCACTGAAGCAGTAATTAAAAGACAGACCGTGGGAGTTGGCGTGGATGGTGACAGGTAAATTGGAATTGTTGTTTACGAATGCTCTATGACCGTTCATGAGGAGGCTGAGCTTGTTAGAGGACAGTCCTACGTAGAACGCATCACAACGAGTACAATACAATTTGTAAACACAATTTTTGGACGTACAAGAGCAATCCTTAGGAACAGGGAAGGACTAGTTGTAGGAAGATGGAGTGAAGTGTAAAAGAGGGTTGAGAAGCGGACAGGTTAGGCACCCCCGTCTTTCCAACTCTTAGCACCCACAGACGAGTGGTTGACGCTCCTTAACGTGAAGTCCCTGTGAGAAAAGTGGTTGACCTCCAGTATTTGCAAATCAAGGGGGTTGGTTGTTATTAGTAATAAGGACAGAAGTTCTATTCACTATAATTTCCCTTGTCAGACGAATACCATGTTCTTTCTCCATATGCTTCTTTGGTGCTTCAGAAGATAGGTGAAGTGTAAGATCCCTCGATAACTTCGTTGCAGTCAACCAATATACCGTGAGCGAAGGGATTCGCATCTCCCTTCTGTACATGAGAACTGATATATTAAGTGACTACGCTGAAACTCGTGCGTCTCAAACTTAATTTAATTTCTAATAAGCAGGCAGCTGCTTCTTTTAGTTTTATAATATATGTTCAGCTAATGCGTATTCTCTTCTTTCGTGGTCTTCACGTGTCCAGATATAATCTTCCTGATGGCCTACTCTTCCTCTAAGTATTGTGCAGATTTATACGCTCTATAGATACGGATATTCAGTCCCAAGGTCACCACGGTCTGTCTTAGCATACCATAAGTTTAACTACCTGGAAATCTCCTCATTGAAAACCTGATTAGAGTAGCCATTGTTAATAAGAACTTAAGTAGCTCTCTCAATTTCTTTATAAGGGCTATTTCAGTCACTGCAATGGCTCAAGGCTCGTTTGACGTAAGCACCAATAATGGCGTGCTTATACCTAGTTGGGCACTCACTTTGGCCACTGAGACAACGACCCGTGTTAGGCTTCCTACAGTCAAACGTTCTTAAACCTTCGGTGGTGTATTTAACAACAGCATAAAGGAAAGGTCAATTTCCGTTACTGCTATTTTCAAAGACTGTTATCTCTAAATCAGCGCTTAAAAGATTGCTTGAACTGTGCACTAAGCAAGTATGATTTTGTTTTGTATCTTCTGATGGACGCAACTTGAAGCAGGTGGATGAGGTTGCCATGGAATCGCCTTTGAGGGTACTGTTTGCTAATTTCTATATGGGTAGAATTGAACGAGATGTCTTTTCTAACTCTTTAAATACTCACATGTACGCCCGATACATAGATCACATTGTTATGCTTGCTAGAGGAAATGAGGAAATTTGCCAACTTCGTCAATCTCCAAGCCGCATCAGGACTTAGTCTAACAATTGAAAATTTTAGAAGTTAATGAAGGAAACGAAGAGCCAAATTCAGAAGTATAAACGAATTAAGTATAATAATTATTCAAATATTATATTATATATAAATATACGTTACGAAGTAAACTATAGGTACACAGTAAATAGAAAAAGAGAGTTACAGTCTCTAATTTTCGGATTAACCGTCATTAGGAGAGAAGAGATAGAGACACGAAGCACACTTGCAAAGCGACGGCTAGAGACAACTTTGAAACGCTTCTTATCCTTTGTGGATCGTTTTCTTGATGTTAATATTATATATATATATATATATATATAATTCATCATGATTTAAAACATAGAGCCCTCAGCCTCAGTGACCCCAAATTCCATAGTAAAAATATAACCCTAGTAAAATTCATACTGCTTAATAATAATTTTCCTAAAGGTCTAATAAATAAAATTATTACACACAGTTGCAACACACACACACAGCATAATGATAATGGAGACCACAGGCAACGAAATAACAATATAACAACAATTTCAAACAGTCGCACTGACGAAAACGCAATGGACATACAGACAACACAGCCAGACTCTCACAACATTAACATGAACCCAGGAACAAACAATATAAAATATATCAGTCTTACGTATGTAAAAGGCCTCTCGGAAAGATTAAAAAAAACGTTAAAAGACACTATACATTGCAAAATTGCACACAAAAACAACAAAACACTAAATAGTTTAGTTTTCTCCAAACTTAAATCTAAAACCTCTACATTACAAAACAGCAATATAGTCTATCAAATTAACTGCAACGACTGTGATACAAAATATATAGGGCAAACCAGCCAATACTTAGCAAACAGGATCTCACAGCATAAATCAGACATTACAGGACAAAAAATAACATGCGCCCTAGCTAAACATGCCAACACACAAAAACATAACTTTGACTTTCAAAACCCACATATAATAGACAAAGAAAAACACACCCAAAAGAGACTAGTAAAGGAAATAATAGACATAGGACAAACGAAAAACACTTGCAACTCTAGAACAGACATAGAAAAATTTAGCCAAATTTATACAAACATTTTTACACAATACAAGAAAACAAACCATAGGGACTAACAAATGAAGAATAGGCAACCCAGTAAAAATAATATAATAATAAAAAAAAAAACAAAAAAAAAATAAATATAAGAAAAAAAATAGGGGAAAAAAACACTGTGTACTCAAACAAGCAAAACAGAACATAACCGTAAAGAAACCTCCCAGAAAACAATTAGTAACCATCATGAAACAGTATTAAAGAAGAATGCTGCAACATAAACAGATTTCCAAGGTAATCAAATAGTGATCTCTATACTTATGCAATAATTCTAAAGCAATAGAATAATTATAACAATATCCTTATGTTAATGTATAACAAAATAATCCATAGCCGTAATAACTGTTTTATCAAAAAATTCCTCTTTGTTACCGAACATATTAAATGTAATAAATTACCAAATAGTAGTAATAGTAGTGCTAATTGTAAAACAATCATGTTGTAGCCCTGAAGATGACATAAATATATGTCGAAACGTCGGCAAATGGACTAGTTTTTATCATTGGACCTCAAACCTCAAGAAAATTACATCATATATATATATATTTAAGTTTATTTTCTTTACTTCATTAACTAAATGCTGTTAATTCTCGTTCTTTGTTTATTTTTTGATAGAAATACAAAGGCATCGTTATTAATTAGCCCATGGACTTGTGTAGCTCTTAAGCTGTCAAATTGTTTAATTACTGAGGACTTAGTGACTTGTCAGCCGAGTGGGAGTTAGTAAACTAAGTTTAGGTGGTGAAGGCATTAACCAAAAGAACGAGCAAACCTTTAATTAATCATGACTTTCAAGAATAGATCTACTAAGAAGGAAGGAACTTCTTTATGTATCAATAATGATATTTATGACTACGTGGTATTATATAATCTATTGTCAAATGACATAGATCCATGTATAAATTATTCATGAGTGTTTTAAATATTATTGCTAACACTGCTATTATGTTATTGACAATAATTAACTTTATTATAATTAACAGCTTTTGATCAGTTAGTAAGCAACACGGGAGGATTAGAAGTTTCTATTTGACATGTGTCTTTAGTCCCTCCCCCCACTACTCATACACACACACGCACACACACACACACACACACACACACACACACACACCAGTAGTTCTGCATCTCTCAAATGGGTACTCATATACAGATGAGACAAAAAAACACCCATTGTAAACATAAAAGTTTAAGAAATTATTATAAAAGGAAATTTTTTTTCTATATTAATATATAAAAATAAAAAAAATATCCTTAAGTGGTGATATTATTACCAAAAAATTTCAATTATTTTTTGTTTTTTTATTTTTTTTTATACAAATGTTTTTTTAATGTATTAAATCAAAAGAGAAGAAATTAGTCGATATACAACCATATGTTATATGGAAATATAGCAACCGCCAAGCAGAGCAGTTAGTGTTGTTTAAGGCTTTTGAATGGATCGAGAACTTGCCATCAGAGGAAAGCTCAGAAGGGGGAAGAATAATCATTAGAATACGAGTATATACAGACAGTCGAGTTAGTCTAGATATAATTAAAAACACTAACAAGCATTGGGCATTTGTGGAAGAGATAAGACGACACATCTAATATAAAGAAAAATGATAACTTGAGGTCATTTTTTGATGGATAAAAGTGACGTGGGTCGTCTGGGCAACGAGGTTGCGGACAGACTGGCAAAAGAGGCTTCTCAGGTTGACACACTTGGAGAGTCATACAGTGCTGATCTTAGAGAGTATGGTAAAAAGATAAATGATAAATATTATCATTCAAGTGATTTGAGCTTTCTTGGAACATGATAAACATGCCAGGCCAGGTGAGGATCGAACCCCGGTCCTATCAGTTCAGAGGCGAGCACGTAACCACTGAGCTAGCCTGGCCCCTATATTATAATGTAATTGATTAAAAAGACTAAAAGTTATGGTTAAGAGATTTACTAAAGGAAAACAATAAAAAGATAGCACGTAAGAATTAGTTGTAAAGTTTATCAAAAAAAAAAAAAAGACAGAGTTATAGAGTTTGTATGTTCAACAGAAAAGAGTTAATTTTCAAAAGATCTCAGTGCATGTCTGTTCTGAAGACAGATGCTTCAAGATGTAATCCACGATTGGGACTCTCTTGGATATTGCTTTCAAGAGAATATAATATGGACTTTCGAGGCCTTCTGAAACACCCTCTTGATCTGGATAAGCCTTAGCGGAGGGGTGGAGGTGGTGGGGGAAAAAGAATTCATCTCTCAAACTGTCAAAACGAATCTTCCATTCCAAGAAACTCCTTTTTGTTTTTTCTTTTTAAAAAAGATAAGAATTTTGTTCATAAAAGTATTATATTTTATAATATGAATAAACATTGATACAAAGTACAGTTGATGTTGTTAATTGGCTTTTATTATTAACATGAGTTTCAAGAATTAAAGAATTGCTTCAGAGTAAAAAGTTAAAAGTTACACCTTGACTGTTTATCTCTCCCATACTTAAACTGGTATCAGACTAACACTTCTTAAGTATTTTTAAAACGAGTATTAGTGTTAGTTCACTAGAACTTAGTTTTCATAGTAGTCTTATTTAACTTAGTTTCACTAGACTGCAATTGGTAATTGGATCATCAAAATCATTGTTCTAACTTTGACTAACCAACAGGAGAAGGTGCCGTTCGGTTTCTTTAGTGTAGTAAAAACTTTAAGTTTGCCAGATGCTGCTTTCTATATATAATTTCAAAGCTGACTTTTGTTAGTAGCGTTGCAAAATTCTTTCCAGGAATCAAATTTAGATTTATTCAATTTACTCTTATACTGGCTTTTAATTTCATAATGGGGGCCAGGCTAGCTCAGTGGTTACGCGCTCACCTCTGAACTGATAGGACCGGGGTTCAATCCTCACCTGGCCCTCGATTTATTCACGCGGGAGGTGAATAAATCTGAATACGTCGTCCCTCGGAGAAGGACGTTAAACCGACGGTCCCGAGTCTGTACGATGTCAGGTACTCGTTAAAGATCCCTACTCTAAATACATTTGAGTTAGGCAAAATTTAGGACTCCCACTGTAGAATCAATCTTCATTGTGTGGTATCACAAAGGGCCAATGCTTGGCCTACGTGTGTTCCCTTGTGGGACTGCCACTGCAACCTAACCTAACCTAACCTAATTTCATAATACTCTGATTTATTATGAGTAAAAACCAGCTGACTGATTTTTTGTTTCCTTTTTTATTGTGCTTTAATTTCGGCACACTTTTGTAACAAGTACTTTCCACTATTTTCATGAATTGTTTCACAGTTATATCCACATCAGAGATGCTTTGTATATGCGCTGACATAGTTTTATCAATTACTTTTTCATCACAATTGTCATGTTTGTAACCTCCGCAAAAGTAGTTTAATTTAGTTATTAATGACTGCTTGAATTCATTCCAATTTGCTTTGAAAGTGTTGTATTTGTAACAACTACCATTTAAGTCATTAATAGATATCGAAAGTAATAAAATTATGGTCGGAGGCACTCTCGTCTTCACTAACCTGCCAGTTGTCTGTCAGATTGAGCATGTCGTAGTTTGTGAGGGTAAGGTCAATGTTGCTACAACTGCGTGTGTGTGTGTGTGTGTGTGCGTGTGTGTGTGCGTTTGAGCTTATAAGGTAACAGTTTAACTAAAAAACTGTCAGTGTCATTGTATGAAACAATAAATAACTACCAATGGTAACATTGTTAATAACTACAGAGTAGTTTACAAACTTTTTCAGTTCACTGCTCCCTTAGTAAAACCACATTTCCCAAAACTCTCTTCATCAAAGTTTAAACAAGTAGACTTTGTAAAGGCCGGCTCAGTTAAAGAAGTTTTACGTTTCAACAAATTTCGTGAACTCATAAAACAATAATACTGTACTTGATTTAGCTGGTTCTACTATTAGGTGAAGAATTTATTATTAAAACAGTTATGAGTGTTTTATCGAATAAAATGGAATAATACAGGAGGAATCCGGATGTTAAAACAAGGCTGTTAACACTTACGCTCCAAAAAATTCATTTCACTGATTATGGATTGATTTATTTCTTTATAAAAGTCAAATGATAATACTTATATACTGGACTTAATTGACATAATTTATACTATACAAAGTGTATTTCTCGGTCTTGTCACTGATGATGTTGTTTATAGTTTACTAGCAAAATTAACTAGCAATAGTGGTATTTCAAAATATTATTAAAAAAATTATTGTATAGGAAAAAATATATTTATTGACACAGTATGAAGTAAGTGCCTCTGTATACATCAATTAGCTGTCTGTCTTTCAGGTGCATAGAAGAACAGAGAGTAGTAACCTCTGACTCTTGAGCAAGTAACATACAGTAGCCCATGTGAGTAACAGTTGGCCTCAGTCGCTTCAATTCCCGCCAAAGACAGAGTTCAGCCTTGCGACTTATTTACCGTCACTGTAAAACAGATGCTGATGGGAAATTGACACAGACAGGTAGGAGTGAGAATTTCGTTTACTTATTTATTCAGTTTTCGTTTATTTATTCAGTTATTCTGAATAGATAGCAGATCTTGAACTTCGGAAAACACCTTATGAATTATCACTTGTGGAAGGTAAAATGGAATCAAAATTAGAATCAACAAAGATACCTACTTGCTATATTATTATATTTTCAAAATAAACTTGTCTGTAAGGTTAACCAAAGATAGCTTAAAAGTCCATTTTAAACTTCGCTTCTACGCTGAATTTTCAATCCATTTAAAATTTAGATTTTAAATTAGACAAACACAAATTTACTGTCAAAGTTTCAGCTTGCTATGTTTTATGGTGGCTGAGTTTACTTGTGACAAAATTTTTTGAACAAACCGAGAAACCGACAGACAGAAATTTTTCTAAGGGTAGATTCGGTTTCTCTAATATATAAAACGTAAAGTTAACTTAAAATGAGTCAGTTCTAACCAATGTACAGACAAAATCTTTCTTTTATTCATATAGATACCAGGGGTTCCCAAACTTTTCATCACGTCTACCCCTTACCAATTTTTTTTTTTGCCCCCCCCCCCCCCCACATAAAGTCATTGTTGAAAGCATCATATATTTTCACATTGACGACAACTACTTAAATTATCACCTCATTGGTAACATAAAGAAATTAGTTGACCTGCATAGAAATCTAATCAATGCATTTTAATTTCCTACATAAAATGAAATTTCTAAGTGATCGTACAACGGACATAAAATTACAGATTTATAACAGTTTGTCTGGGATTGTTTTATTATATTTGCCATAATTTGTCAGATACAACAAATATCTTTCAAAATGCAGCAATAATGATATTGATGAAAATGCCTTACCTCGCAGTTTCCTACTACTACAGAATAACAAAAGAATCTATTAACACAACTGTTTTACTAAAATAAATGACAGTAATGTGGAGAAAGTCTTGATGAGCAGCAATCAAAATGCCAATTTTGGGTTCAAATTTAGAGAATTTTGGTTTCAATTCCCACTTTTTTCGATTTAGTCTGCTCCTGTGTTTTGTCAGAACTGTGTTTGCATATGGAAAACCGGCATCAACATGTTCTTACTGCTTATAAACAACTTTAGAATCTTATTTGCTTTTCAAGCATTTCATGTATTTGTGTTTTTATAAACTCAAATAAAACACTTCATATCTATAGACCCCTCTTTTCCTAGTATGAAATTATGAAACTCTAGTATATTGCTTCCCTTGGCCATCTCATTGATACTATTGTCCATACTATTGATAAAATTCAGAATTATGATGTATAATAAATCTTTCAAGTGATACCAAATATTTTATATGTTTTATCTATGCCACGCATGCCATATTTTTTCCACTGCTGGTCTATACCATTGATAACACACAGAAGGATGATGAATTTTCAGTGATCTTCCTACAACAACAAGATTCTACAGTACTCACGAAGGGACCATCGATTTAACAAAAATGTAGTTATATGACCATTATTAAACAAAACTTTATAATCATAGTCTTACTAGAAGGTAGGATCCCATACAAAATGAATTTTTTACAGTCAATGGTAAATAAATGAACGGACAAAAAAAATTGATGAAAAAATTCGCTTTCCAGTGACATTTCCAGAACACTCATTCTTAGTTGATGATTGTTTATCTTTCACTCTTCTTCTTTCGTTCCTCACTTCCTTTCCAGTTTTTCTTCTATTCTTTCTTTTTTTTTTTTTTTGATCTGAGATTTTAGCTGCAAAGAAACCTAGAATTTTTCCAACGGTATTTACATGTTGCTTTAGGTTTAGGTTTAGGTTGGGTTTATAGACCCCTGTTTCGCTACTATGAACTTATCAAACTCTGGTATTCTCCCCCCTTGGTCATCTCATTGACCCGATCGTCCATACTATTGATAACATACAGAAACTGCAGAGTTAAAAGTTAATTGTTTTCGTTAAGTTCATGATTTTAGGGCCAAAAATAAAAGAAAGAGTAAATAAAGGTTACGAACTTAAAAACTATCACTTAATAGGTATCATCGGTGTTTCTCCAAGACATCAAAAGCTAACCACATAGTTGTGTTGATTCTGTAACAATGATCTACAACAAAGCATCCTTTAAAAGCCAAAACATCAGATTAAAATAGAAAAAAAAAGCTGTAATGAATAATATAGAAGAAAAGAGGGGAAAAAAAGAAAAAGGTTAGGATAACATAAATCACTGCCAAACAGGATACACTGACGGACAGAAAGACTAAATCCTATTTAGCCAGTCCGCCAAAGCTAACAGTAAAATATATTTGATACTATCAAAAAACCTCTATCACTCAGAAGTGAAAAGAAAAGAATTTATAAAGGAAGAAGTTTGAGAAACCTGCGTTGAACTATAAACAATCGAGAACTTGATATCTATTGAAGGTATATCCTATTCATAAATTAAACAAAACAGTAATATAAATTTAATAATGCATTATTAAATCTTTATAGACATAGTTTTTTAGACATATACACTTCATGAATTATGAATTAAACATGGTGATAAATATAAATAATTACTTAATAATGAATCAGTAAATATATTTAGTGTTTAATGTTTTAATGTTTAATATATTAATATAAAATTTAGTTTTTAGTATATTAATTGAATTGTAAATTCTCTTGTATTATGAATTAAATATATAACTGCAATCCAAAAATTCTTATTATTTAAAACCAGAGCGATAAAAGCAAAAGAGAATCTAATAAAGCTGGAAAGTAATACGAAAATATTGGAAATTATTACCTCCGTTTCGTTCAACGATGATCCTTGGATAAGATCAGATGGATGCAATATCAGTCTGTTCTTTGCTATCAATAATGGAGTTAAAAGAGGTAAAATCCTCCATTATACAACATTTGATATAAATTCATTGTGCTATAAGACTCCAAATATGATATTGGTTCAAATACATTTATACTTTTGCTTAACTTAAGATATAGTAGTTATTAAGTTAAACATGTTTTACGATTATACCAGTTTAAAATAATAGGGGACATTTTGAATAAAATAACTGTCAGTATATTTTACTTATCTCATTTCTTAAACGTTATAATCGCATTGTATTTTCTCTAAGTTCTGTATTTATTTCTTCTCTCGGAGGATTTTTATAAACTACCCATTGCTAAAACTTATAGCTGTAATCATATTTATCTTTAATGTCGATAGTATTATTATGTTACATAATAATATATAATTACTATATATTTATATATGTAATGTTACTTAATAATAATATTATTGTATGATGATCTGCTCAAAAAGCTATTAACAACCGAGCCTGTTAGTGGGTTGCAAAGAGAAAAAATGTACATTTGAAGTTTTCGAGAATACTATTAGTATTTTTAGTTACATGTATGGTGAAATTGATAATAGTAATTAAAAATGTATTAATAGAATTTAAAATTTACTGGTTAAAATATATTTTGTTGGGTAATTTTTGTTTGGTATAGTCAAGTCCATCTCCTCAATCACTACCTTTGGAGAATAGTGTAATGTTTACTGATAGTGGATTCTGAATGTTTTTGGCAAACTTACCATGAACATTAGTGCAACTTTGCGTAGAGTAGTATACAAATTAGAGGCAATTGCAAGAGGTTAGTCAATTACCACTGTAACAAAACAAAAGATACTATGAAATTGAATAGTATTTGTTTAGGGGGAAATTGCTGGGGTCTGAATCAATATTATCCTGAAACAAGTTTTATGTTAAACATTAGTGCCAAAGAAAAGAGAAGGCACAAATTAGATGACTAGAGGGTCGTAGGGACTGTGCTATCAAGTAGATGACGACAAAATATAAATACTGATAAAAGCCACGACAGTGAAGTAGAAACCAAATAAAAATTTATCAGGACTCGGTCAGTTTTGTCAGATTCAGGGAGCCACAAAATATATTCCTAAGTTCCCCAGAAATGCATAACCATATTAAGTAGATTTCCGCAAAATATCACCCAGATTGCACCAAAAATGCTTAACTATTATGTCAGTTGGAAAGCCACAAAATATACTCTTAAGAAGTATATTTAACTAAGAAGTCGTGAAGCAGTCATGAAATACAGTTTTGCAGTCTTTATTTTCAAGATTTCATCATACAGAATTGTAAATAATCTCCATACTGTAAGCAATCTGCTTTGATTTTACTATGAGTAAAGTATAGGAAACATGAGCAAATTAAATTTCAATATTTTGACAGATGAACAGTTTCTGAAACTCCCTGAGTATAT
This sequence comes from Hermatobates lingyangjiaoensis, assembly GCA_026182355.1. Lineage (NCBI taxonomy): Eukaryota > Metazoa > Arthropoda > Insecta > Hemiptera > Hermatobatidae > Hermatobates > Hermatobates lingyangjiaoensis. The sequence goes on along the minus strand of JAPFBL010000531.1, from coordinate 62,805 downwards.
TTTAGGAGTTTTTGATGAAGTCTGTGATGTGTAGGTGGTTGAGTATATATTTAAAAGTATCTGGAGACACTACATTTAACAACTTTTGATGTATCAAATTCATATTTAACTAAAAAAAAAAAAATTCTTCGACCAGTATAATTTTTTAAGCAATATTACAATGGAAATTAACTTTTATCGCCAAGAAGTTAAACAACCATTTTTCCCCTAAAATAATAACTCTAGAGTGTGTAATCTGATGATTAATATATGACTAACAGCAGCTTTAACCAAAAAAATGAAAATACATTTTTTTTAATAAAGGGGAGACTTGAGTTATGATTGAATTTGAAAGCCTGTGGACACGATACCAGTCACACTATTTCACGATCATAGTCAAATTATACCCAAAATTAGTTCCTTTTGAAGGGTATCGTACAATTTTTTATGGTACATTTTATAATATTAGAAAACATTTTCTTACACTAAAACAGTTGAGTATAGATCAACTATATTTTTGACAAAGAAATCTTATTCAATTTATTCTTTGCCAAAGAAATTAGAATGCTTATTTTTTTTTAACATTTTTTTTTAAATATACAACATAACAAGTATGTAGGTTACACAAATGGTTTTGATAAACATGAGTGAAGAATGAAACCCAGTGGTTCAACTTTTCACTTCGTTTCTTGATTGTAGTAGATTATAGTAGCAGTAGATTCCTTGGCCATCTTCTCTTGAGTTGTCTTGAAGGATTTTGGGAAGGTGAAGAAGAATCAAGGTTTATCACAATTGATTTGGGTGAGAAAAATTTTAATAGAATGCTATTAAAAAAAAAGTCAAGAAATTCTGATTGCAGCTAAACTAATAAAGCTTTAAAATTCTGAGGTAAAATGGATAAACCAACAAAAGTGTCCACACAAATAAAGTTTTATTCAACGCGTTTCGAACAATTAGTGTTCATCATCAGGAAGACACTATAATACAAATTATATCTAATTAGTTACAAAAATTAGAGTGAAATAATAAAATTCAATTAAGAGAATTCAAGACATACCCAAGGATGTGGTACTGACGGGTTGGTCCAGTGAAAACAACTAGTAGGAAACAGATCCGTTGCGAAAGAGTGGGGATAGGCATTTAGGAGATAAGGTGACAAAAGGCTTCGGGTATGCTTGAAAACCGTTAGCTGAAATACAGAAGGCCAGAACCACTAATTTAGAGGAAAGAAACTTTTTTTTTTAATTTATTCTTTGTGATTCTAGGAAGAGTTTAAGAAATTTTGGACACCCTGAAATTTGATCATTAAGAAGACATAGAGAGGCAGAAGGATTATTAATTACGGCCTTGTTTATTTGAAAAGCTTCCAGCTTTAAAATTACAAAACACCACCTGAAAAATTGACTACTCTCTGTCTTTGTTGAATTAGTTTACGTCAACTATAATTCTTTTACAGAAACTAGTCAAAGAAATTTGTGATTTAGTAATTGGAAGAAGATTAAGCTAATATTCGGATTACAAAACTAAAAAAATATAAAATCAAACTCTTTCTTGAAAGATGATTACTATAACCAATTATGTTAATATTATTTGAGATAAAAGTTTTATACATAAGTAATTTATAATCCTCCACAAATAGAGCAAAGAAATACAAAACTTTATCGAAGTTTGTTGGATTTATTATGACCTATTTTACTTATGTTTGAAATAAATTATTCATCTTTTGGAAAATAATATGAAATATTAATGAAATAGTAGCGTTATTTACAAAAAAAATGATAATATATTGTTTAAAATAAAAAAATGGGTTGTCTTCAACCATCTTCAGATTGTTTATATTTTTAATATGAATCCAGCACAAGTATTTGAACTAAATAGTGACAAAAAATTACACTACAGTTAAACTTGGTTTCAAAAATTATAAAATGGATTGTGAAAAAGTTAGGATGAGGGGGTTGTTCTTACTAGTAGTTTGAGTTGCTTTGTGCTGCCTGTGTGTTGTTGGTTTAATTTTTGTTTGTTTTCTAGAAACAGAAGTACTTCACTATCGTTCTAGGTATATGTCTATGGCTACAAAAAAATCGAGAGCTATGGCTGAAATTTGAATAAACAATTTTCAGTACTAAAGAAAAAATCAATGCTTGTTATAGGACACATATTACACCATTCATTAAGTCTATAATTATTCCATACCATTATGGACAATCGCAATTTACTAAATATAATGCATTACATTTATAATTTTTCCTTCGTCGGTTGCTTTGAACTTGTCTATTACTTTGAACTCCGTCCGATATCAGTTTTACAAGATTTTCAAAATGCTTTTTATTATATTACTAATATTATTTTACTAATTTCAACCTAAGGCGCATATATTTCATCTTAAAACTAGTCTTTCTTTAACTTCCTCTTGTACAATCTTCCAAATTTTGCTTTTACTTTTTTTCTGATGTAGTTTATTTTTCACATTCATCGTCAAATAACTTTACTATTGAACTCTTCGGTGAAGTAGGGTTGAATAAAATCAATGATAACACGTTAAACAGCACAAAAATAACCAGAATCACGCAATCACAGCTCACAATTCAGTGATACAAAATAGTTAACACTGGCAATGAAAGGTGAAAGCACCGTTCGTTTCTGGAGAAAAAAGTTTAGTACAAAAGCTACATGTATATACTATTTTAAAGACCTTTCTCCTCCATACACATCACGTCGCATACTATTTCTTAAATAATTTTGCTATAAATTGTTTTATAAATAAGTTTTATATCATTTTATATATATATATATATATATATATACAGGGAGTACCGCCCTGTCTTCCTGCGGGACTCTTCGCTCTTCGCACCTCCTGATGACCACGATTGTCGAAATATCGATGTGAGTTATGTCTGTGTCTTTCTGTGTGTTTCCTTCGTTTTGAATTTATTTTATTTTAAAATAGTCCTCTGGACCGTTTCTTTTAATTGTGGTATATATATATATATATATATATATATATATATATATACGAGTTCGAGATTAACAAAGAGCAACACACAAAGTAGGGAAACACACTTACAGACTCAAATTTTCGGGTAATCCGTCTTCTGTAAGTGTGTTTCCCTACTTTGTGTGTTGCTCTTTGTTAATCTCGAACTCGTATTGTGTCCAGTTTGGATCGTATTTCGTTTTATCAGTGAATATATATATATATATATATATATATATAAAAAGATTTCACATAAACACGTGAAACAACAATCAATGATCAAACCACAATAAGAAATGGGAAAACAAGACTAAGATCTTTCAACCGTAACAGTTGGGTTTTTGACTCTGACGAAGACTGCTTGTTACGGTTGAAAGATCTTAATCTTGTTTTCCCATTTCTTATTGTGGTTTGATCATATATATATATATATATATATATATATATATATATATATATATATTATAAAAGTTGCAGTTTAAAAGTTAGTCTAAATCATTAATGCTGAAATATATGTGGCTCCAAAATATTAGAATCACTGTAAGAAGCTACAACTTATTAGAAATTTTAATACATTTTTGGGGCATATAGTCCTTGATTTGGGAAATATGCCTAATTGCTATTAAACAATATTGCATCATTGGAAATATAGTTGATCATAATTTATATCGAAATAATAATAGTTTATTTCTGTTTTACATCATTGATCTACAAGATCAAAATTTTGTACTTAATACTGTGCTTGTATAAGATGACAAAAATTCGTTTCATTTCTATTACACAAAAGACAATACACCATTTAAAAAGCAAAGTAAACCGAAAGTTATCATTTATGTACGAGATCTTTAGGATATCTTCTATGTTTTAATGACGTTTTCTTCTTTATTATTTAATTATACTAAACGATTACAAGAAAAAAACACGTAGAAACAACAATGCAACTCATTTCAATATTTTACCTTGTTCCTCTTCAGGAGAAGGTGAAAAGAAAGAAAAAGAAGGAATGTTTTGCTCAGCTGGGTGACAACAACTCAATTTTTAAGCATATTAATTTTAATATAAAGAGGTTTTATTAATCGGACAACATTTATTTTTAACCATCAATAGCTCAATCATCATATTATACGGCTTTAAATGGGACGCTCCATTTGTAGTAGAATCAGACTCGGAGGGGAGGAAATTATATTAGTGACACTGACATTGTAATATGATATGACAGAAATTCTGGTTGCATCAATTATCGATTGACAAGATAAATTACATGTGCAATTCCTTTTAATAATAGAACAAGTAACTTACCAATAATTTACTTCAGATTATTGGGAGAATAAAATTAATAATATCCTTAGACTTCTTTAATGTTTCAATGAAAATGCTCTTAATTATCTTTAATGATAACAATTGCATTTATTAAGGGACAATTCTGTATTTTATTTTTGATAAATAATATTAACGATGTTTATGAACCATTTGGCACAAAACAAAATAATGGACACTTATCTAGCATGATCGTATGCAGCATTTAAACTGTATAATTTGTTTATAGCTTCACTTTTATTACCTTTCTTCTAAACCTCTAATTTATATTTTGATTATATCTATTTTTAAAATTGTATAGCATTTTGTATAGCTTTGAAAGTGTATAAAGTTTTAAACAGCGTCAGTTTGGCTAATTTTCTTTTGTAAATTTCAAATTATATTTCATGTCAATGTCCAAAGCGAAATAAGAAATGGAGGAAAAAAATACTAAGATCTTTCAACCGTAACAAGCGATCTTTGTCAAAGTCAAATCCCAACTGAAACCAAAGATATAGAAAAATCTAGTAAAGAGTTGAGAGGAGTATTTTAAAGGGTGTGCAGGAAAGGACAAAGGTCCAGGGAAAGATGTTAGGGTAAACAAAGGAGTACAGGAAGAAAAAACTAACAGCTATCTGCTAACTGTCAACCCTATTAGAAGAAGTTATTACCCTGGTCAGGATTGAGTCAACTTTAAATAAACCGTTACCATTGTTTATAATATTTGATCTATTAAACATAATAAGAGTATTAAGTTTAATAATATTGATAATATTTCTTAACAACACCGATTTTTCATAAGTAATCATTTTAGCTCCGATCCAATGTGTGTGTGAGTGTGTGTGTGTTTCGGTATGTATGTGTGTGTGTGTGTGCGTGTGTGTGTGTGTGTGTGTGTGTGTGTGTTTGTGTGTGTGTGTTGTGTGTGTGTGTGTGTGTGTGTGTGTGTGTGTGTGTGTGTGTGTGTGTGTGTGTGTGTGTGTGTGTGTGTGTGTGTGTGTGTGTATGTATGTGTCTGTGTGTTTATTATTTTCATTATTTATATTTTATGATTTGTACTTTTAAAATTGAATAGCTTTCAATATATAAAACTTGTATAACATTAAATTTTTAATGTTTTTGAATAGCTCTTAATATTTTTAGCTGACTGTGAAGTTTGGTGACTGGAGGTGGAATACCACTCAGAGACTAAGTAGGATATTCTTTATCATGCAAACATTCAATGAATATTTCTATCGTGTATTGTGTATATCATCAATAGTAGTTACAACCCAAAAGCTGACTACTGTTAATTTTTGTGCCAGTGAAAGGTCAGTTATTCTAGTGGAACATTAAGTTGCTCTGTCATAAAAAGGAGAGAGAAAATAGGTGATAAAATGGATAGGAAAATGACTTAGAATGAAATAGAGAAAGACAGGGGCAAAGTACTTACTTTGTAAAGTAGGGGAGAGAGAGAAAGAAAAGAATGAGAAGGAAGGGATAAAAAGCAGTAGAGAGAAAGAGGGAGCAGAAGAAAGAGCAAAAGTATTAAGAAGGGATAGGGAAACAGAGAGTAAAAATGTGTTACAAGTAAAACAAACAGACTTGTAGAGTTGTAAGTTAGGAGAGAAAGTTCGAATGGAAATACTATTTAGGAGGGAAAAAGAAGGAGAAATGAGTAATGTGAAGGAAAGAGTTGAAGTGGAAAGAAACAAGAGTGAGTGATACGAAGAAAGAGAGAGTGTAATTGGAAAGAAGTAGAAAAGAGAGTCAGGTGATGAAAAGAAAAAGTAGAGGTGAGAAGAGGGGGAAGTAACAGAGTAAAAGAAAGTGCAAATATGATTAAGAATGGAGTGGGAAACTTAGTGAAAGTGAGTTAAAAGTAAAATAAACAGAGTTAATGAGTTAGAAGTTAGGAGAGAGAATTCGAATGAGAATGCGATTTATTAGGGAAAAAGAAGGAACGATAAAAAAGTGCAAGAAAGAGTAGAAGTATAAGAAAACAAAGTGAGAGAGATAGTAAGGATGAGAGAGAGAGAGAGAGAGAGAGAGAGAGAGAGAGAGAGAGAGAGTGAGAGAGAGAGAGAGAGTGAGAGAGAGAGGGTAGAAGAAGATGAAGAGAGGCAGACATTAAGGCAGAGTGCATGAAACAAAAGAGAGGGAGAGGATGTGAAAGCAGGGACAAAAGATATATATATATATATATCAGTTCACAAACGAAGAAAAGCAACACACAGAGAAAGAGACACACTTACAAACTCAAATTTTCGGATGATCCGTCTTCAGGAGAAAAGAGAGAATGGGCGACCAAGCACGCCGGAAACACAACGGCAGGAAACCGTCCCGGCAACCGACCGTGCTGCCACGCGCGCCCGGTTCAGGAAGTAATGAAGTAGAGACGATCAGAAGAAAATTAATATTAAAATTAAAATTAAGAATTAAGAAAAGCAGTTCTGGTTGATTGAAGGTAAAATAAACAGCAGGAAGATAAATGAAGTATAAAAAGGAATACCGTGAAAAATACCTAAAAGCATGAAAAAGGAAGATAACAGAGTTGGTAAGGCGATGAGAAACAAATGAAAATACAAGGATAAGATCAATTAAAAATAAATGTAATAATATAAAATAAATAAATAATTAAAGCAATTTAAAAATAGGAATAAAAATAAATAAAATAAAATAAAATAAAAATAAATAAATACTAAATAAAAAATATATATATATATATAAATAAAATAAAGATAAAATATATTTATCGCTTAAGGTTTAAACCGGGTTTGGAACGTGCCTTGAGCAAGCAAATATGTGCCTCCTGGGATGCTCTGAGGGTTACAGTATAGTCATCAGGAGGAATCTGTCGCAGGATCTGTACTCTGAAGCATTCATTAAAGGTGAGACCGTGGGAGTTAGCGTGGATGGCAACAGGTAAATTTTGGTTGTTGCTAACGGAACATATATATATATATATAATATATATATATATATATAGGCAATTAAAAAGAAAGATATACGAGAATAAAATGACTTACAGATATAAAAGAGTTTCATGAATGAAAATGAATAATGGTAGTCTGACTGAAAAAAGAAAAAGTAAGAACCGTGTTCAGCAGAACGAATTAAAGTTTTTCACGAGAAATAAGACCTACTCATTTTTAAAATACTATTAGATGACTGTCGAGCTACTGTTCACTTCATAATGCATATTTGTTTATTGAAGTCTTCATAATTTATTAAATTGTTTTACAAATAAACATTTGAATCATTGGCAAGAGAGATTAAATTTCTTGGAAATGTTTGGAATTTGTCATTAACTTTCTGTCTCTTCTTCTTGCGCTTTTGACGTTATTTAACTTATTGAGCCAAGTAAAGTTAAATTTTAGCTTTCTTTTTTCATTAAAAGCTTTACAAACAGTTTTTTTTTTTTTTTTAGTTCATTAACTAAATGGATTTTCTTATCTATTTGATCGACCATTAAGAAATAAATAGAAAAAAAAGAAGTAAATTAAATCAAATTAAAGATTTTTTCTTTCTTTTTTGAATAATAGTTGGAAACTTATTCAAATGAAAAATTAAAATTGTTTTGAACTATCAGTTCACCAATACACTAACTCACTGTACAACTCTAATAAATGAAAATATTATTGTAATGTTTTGAAAAAATAATGTATTTTTAAAGATTTATCAATTTCTGTTTGGTGGATTTTGAAATTACAATTTCTAGGTGTTACAGTCTTATCCAGTAAGGATATAACGGTTGAAGATCGTTCTATCCAATAGTTATTTTAATCTCCTTCTCCCCTTCATATCGGCAAAGATTATATATGTATACATATATGAATTAAATTTGTGAAACCGTCATACATCTAAAGAACCGGCTGTCAAAAGACTGCCCCGAAGAAGGAAAAAGGAATTCACTTTCTCCCGAAACGTAGGAGCCTGAATGGTCATTATCAATGATGGTTTGTGCAGATTCTGCAAAGAAGAAGAAATACTGTTGCACCTGCTGACTGACTGTCAGCCAACTTTTCTACACAAAGGTAGGTGCTTCGGGACACTCAACAAACCATAGAAAAACTTTTACCTCTGAGCCCATCAAAATGCTGATCTTCTTGGAGACGTTAAAGCAAACTACTGGGGTACATTAGTATAGCAGAGGGGAGGTACAATAGTCTTTTAAACGCAGTGCAATAGTCATCCTTAAGTAATAATAATAATAAAATAAAACTCAGATCTACAAACGCAGAGGCAAGCATGCAAACCATTGTGCTACACAGTCCCCCCATCAAAATAATTGAATTAATTTTTTAAAGATCTTAAATATCGTTATTTCACTTTTCATTAAAATTAGATACTTCAAAGAAAAGTTATTTTAATTCTTAATAAACATTTGATTAGAAACAATTTACACAAAACATAGAAATCTAAAAAGTTTTTTAATTAATGACTTAATTATGAGATTTTAAATAGTTCTGCTAAGCATACAGCTTGCTGTTTTGCTTTTGCAGCTGCTAGAGTCTGGCTTGATTACGCCGTAGGCATAAAGGACCGAACAAAAGCCTATAGCTAATGGAGTTTGGCAGGTTCATTATGTTCCTGTCCATTGGAAAATAAATTAGTCTACTTTATGCTTCCAGTCGACTCAACTTTCATTGCCTCCTAATGCTTCAACTTATTAGCCTCAAAATTATTCCTTTTAACGGCCATTTAATAGGTAATAATTGGTAAAAATAATATTTACTGGTAGTGTAATCAAATATATTTCGATATATATTCAAACAAAGAATCAAAGATGCTGTAGCAGTTATCATGTGGCATTTGCTCATTGTAAAATAAAAAATAACAACCTACATATATATATCTTTACAACGCGTTTCGAACATATATTGTTCTTCTTCAGGTTAAAATTTAAAAAGCAATAAATAAACAGGGATAATTATAAGATAAATAATAAGACCGAGTTATGATATAATATATTCAATATATTATAGTTCTGATATATATATTATATATATATATATATATGTATATAAGTTAGCTGGTAACAAACAATCACCTTCTTTATCCCAGAGGCAGCTGCACCAGGCAGGAGTATAGAACAAAGTGCAATGTAAGCTTTAAAACTTTATATAAGAGCTAGCGCTGCGCCGCAGCTCCAGTCTTGTCAAAACCCTACACCTAGTCTTGTCCAACCACTCAGTCAGTCTTGTCAAAACCCTACACCTAGTCTTGTCTCAGTCTTGTCCAATCACTCAGTCAGTCTTGTCAAAACCCTACACCTAGTCTTGTCTCAGTCTTGTCCAACCACTCAGTCAGTCTTCTCAAAACCCTACACCTAGTCTTGTCTCAGTCTTGTCCAACCACTCAGTCAGTCTTGTCAAAACCCTACACCTAGTCTTGTCTCAGTCTTGTCCAACCACTCAGTCAGTCTTGTCAAAACCCTACACCTAGTCTTGTCTCAGTCTTGTCCAACCACTCAGTCAGTCTTGTCAAAACCCTACACCTAGTCTTGTCCAACCACTCAGTCAGTCTTGTCAAAACCCTACACCTAGTCTTGTCTCAGTCTTGTCCAACCACTCAGTCAGTCTTGTCAAAACCCTACACCTAGTCTTGTCTCAGTCTTGTCCAACCACTCAGTCAGTCTTGTCAAAACCCTACACCTAGTCTTGTCTCAGTCTTGTCCAACCACTCAGTCAGTCTTCTCAAAACCCTACACCTAGTCTTGTCTCAGTCTTGTCCAACCACTCAGTCAGTCTTGTCAAAACCCTACACCTAGTCTTGTCTCAGTCTTGTCCAACCACTCAGTCAGTCTTGTCAAAACCCTACACCTAGTCTTGTCCAACCACTCAGTCAGTCTTGTCAAAACCCTACACCTAATCTTGTCCAACCACTCAGTCAGTCTTGTCAAAACCCTACACCTAGTCTTGTCCAACCACTCAGTCAGTCTTGTCAAAACCCTACACCTAGTCTTGTCCAACCACTCAGTCAGTCTTCTCAAAACCCTACACCTAGTCTTGTCTCAGTCTTGTCCAACCACTCAGTCAGTCTTCTCAAAACCCTACACCTAGTCTTGTCTCAGTCTTGTCCAACCACTCAGTCAGTCTTCTCAAAACCCTACACCTAGTCTTGTCTCAGTCTTGTCCAACCACTCAGTCAGTCTTGTCAAAACCCTACACCTAGTCTTGTCTCAGTCTTGTCCAACCACTCAGTCAGTCTTGTCAAAACCCTACACCTAGTCTTGTCCAACCACTCAGTCAGTCTTGTCAAAACCCTACACCTAGTCTTGTCTCAGTCTTGTCCAACCACTCAGTCAGTCTTGTCAAAACCCTACACCTAGTCTTGTCTCAGTCTTGTCCAACCACTCAGTCAGTCTTGTCAAAACCCTACACCTAGTCTTGTCTCAGTCTTGTCCAACCACTCAGTCAGTCTTCTCAAAACCCTACACCTAGTCTTGTCTCAGTCTTGTCCAACCACTCAGTCAGTCTTGTCAAAACCCTACACCTAGTCTTGTCTCAGTCTTGTCCAACCACTCAGTCAGTCTTGTCAAACCAACATCACCTATCAAACCTCAGTCTTGTCCAACCACTCAGTCAGTCTTGTCAAAACCCTACACCTAATCTTGTCCAACCACTCAGTCAGTCTTGTCAAAACCCTACACCTAGTCTTGTCCAACCACTCAGTCAGTCTTGTCAAAACCCTAACACCTAGTCTTGTCCAACCACTCAGTCAGTCTTCTCAAAACCCTACACCTAGTCTTGTCTCAGTCTTGTCCAACCACTCAGTCAGTCTTCTCAAAACCCTACACCTAGTCTTGTCTCAGTCTTGTCCAACCACTCAGTCAGTCTTCTCAAAACCCTACACCTAGTCTTGTCTCAGTCTTGTCCAACCACTCAGTCAGTCTTCTCAAAACCCTACACCTAGTCTTGTCTCAGTCTTGTCCAACCACTCAGTCAGTCTTCTCAAAACCCTACACCTAGTCTTGTCTCAGTCTTGTCCAACCACTCAGTCAGTCTTCTCAAAACCCTACACCTAGTCTTGTCTCAGTCTTGTCCAACCACTCAGTCAGTCTTCTCAAAACCCTACACCTAGTCTTGTCTCAGTCTTGTCCAACCACTCAGTCAGTCTTGTCAAAACCCTACACCTAGTCTTGTCTCAGTCTTGTCCAACCACTCAGTCAGTCTTCTCAAAACCCTACACCTAGTCTTGTCTCAGTCTTGTCCAACCACTCAGTCAGTCTTCTCAAAACCCTACACCTAGTCTTGTCTCAGTCTTGTCCAACCACTCAGTCAGTCTTCTCAAAACCCTACACCTAGTCTTGTCTCAGTCTTGTCCAACCACTCAGTCAGTCTTGTCAAAACCCTACACCTAGTCTTGTCTCAGTCTTGTCCAACCACTCAGTCAGTCTTCTCAAAACCCTACACCTAGTCTTGTCTCAGTCTTGTCCAACCACTCAGTCAGTCTTCTCAAAACCCTACACCTAGTCTTGTCTCAGTCTTGTCCAACCACTCAGTCAGTCTTGTCAAAACCCTACACCTAGTCTTGTCCAACCACTCAGTCAGTCTTGTCAAAACCCTACACCTAATCTTGTCCAACCACTCAGTCAGTCTTGTCAAAACCCTACACCTAGTCTTGTCTCAGTCTTGTCCAACCACTCAGTCAGTCTTGTCAAAACCCTACACCTAATCTTGTCCAACCACTCAGTCAGTCTTGTCAAAACCCTACACCTAGTCTTGTCTCAGTCTTGTCCAACCACTCAGTCAGTCTTGTCAAAACCCTACACCTAATCTTGTCCAACCACTCAGTCAGTCTTCTCAAAACCCTACACCTAGTCTTGTCCAACCACTCAGTCAGTCTTGTCAAAACCCTACACCTAGTCTTGTCCAACCACTCAGTCAGTCTTCTCAAAACCCTACACCTAGTCTTGTCCAACCACTCAGTCAGTCTTGTCAAAACCCTACACCTAGTCTTGTCCAACCACTCAGTCAGTCTTGTCAAAACCCTACACCTAGTCTTGTCTCAGTCTTGTCCAACCACTCAGTCAGTCTTCTCAAAACCCTACACCTAGTCTTGTCTCAGTCTTGTCCAACCACTCAGTCAGTCTTCTCAAAACCCTACACCTAGTCTTGTCTCAGTCTTGTCCAACCACTCAGTCAGTCTTCTCAAAACCCTACACCAAGTCTTGTCTCAGTCTTGTCCAACCACTCAGTCAGTCTTGTCAAAACCCTACACCTAGTCTTGTCCAACCACTCAGTCAGTCTTGTCAAAACCCTACACCTAGTCTTGTCCAACCACTCAGTCAGTCTTCTCAAAACCCTACACCTAGTCTTGTCTCAGTCTTGTCCAACCACTCAGTCAGTCTTCTCAAAACCCTACACCTAGTCTTGTCTCAGTCTTGTCCAACCACTCAGTCAGTCTTTCAAAACCCTACACCTAGTCTTGTCTCAGTCTTGTCCAACCACTCAGTCAGTCTTGTCAAAACCCTACACCTAGTCTTGTCTCAGTCTTGTCCAACCACTTCAGTCAGTCTTCTCAAAACCCTACACCTAGTCTTGTCAATCAATGTCTTGTCCAACCACTCAGTCAGTCTTCTCATAACCCTACACCTAGTCTTGTCTCAGTCTTGTCCAACCACTCAGTCAGTCTTGTCAAAACCCTACACCTAGTCTTGTCCAACCACTCAGTCAGTCTTGTCAAAACCCTACACCTAGTCTTGTCCAACCACTCAGTCAGTCTTGTCAAAACCCTACACCTAGTCTTGTCTCAGTCTTGTCAAAACCCTACACCTAGTCTTGTCTCAGTCTTGTCCAACCACTCAGTCAGTCTTGTCAAAACCTCCGTCTAGTTTTGTCCTCAATTATTTCTCAAGCCAATTTGTAAGACCCTCAGTAATTTTAATAATATGTTCTCAGGAGTCTTGGCTTAAACTGTTTGGTTCATTATTTTATTATTCAAACTAGCAAACGTACCCGTCTTTGACGGAATCAAAAATTCTATTATACTTGGTATTCCAAAATATCAATTATAGTATTATACTAATACTACAATTAGAAGTTATAGAATAGTAGAAAATACCATTATTAGTACAGTGCTAAAAAAAAGCCTCTGTATACAAAGATTAGATTTTAAGTTAGACATACACAAATCTACAATCAATGTTTCAGCTTTATATGTCTTATGGTAGCAATATTTTGTGGACAAACCGACAGACAGAAATTATTCTAAGGGTACATGTGGCTACTCTGAAGTATGAAACGTAAAGAAAACTTGAAATGAGTTAGTTCTAATTAACGTGCTCCCAGTCAAAAGCTAGCACGCAAGCCACTGGGCTACTCTGGTTCCATACCTTACTTTATTACCAGTGTTTATATTACGCAAATATTAAATTAAAAAAAAAATTTTTGTTGTGTTTATTTATAATACATTTGCACTACTGTCATCGGCGAGCAAGCAAGCTACTGGCAACCCTGGCTAGATCCCTTTACTATATTACCATCTTTTATATTATCCACATTTTAAATTCAAAAAAATATTTGTTTGTTACATTTATTTATAATACATTTGCACTACTGTCATCGGCGATCACGCAAGCCACTGGGCTACTCTGGTCCCATACCTTACATTATTACCAGTGTATTTATTAAGCAAATATTAAATTAAAAAAAGTTGACAGTTATATATAATACATAGCAAACGTACCCGTCTTTGACGGAATCAGAAGTTCCTGTTTTGGTTTATTGCCGTGTGCCTATTGCCTTTCGGCTATACCACGGAGGAATCAGAAGTTCCGTCATTTTTGGTATTTCAAAATGTCATTAGAAATTATAGAATAGTAGAAAATACCATTATTACTACAGTGTTAAACAAATGCCTCCAGCTTATACACTACATTAGCTGTCTGTCCTTCAGGTTCATGGTAGAAGAAAGAGTTGAAACCTCTGACCGTTGAGCATGTAAACTACATTTGACCATGTGAGAAAAACTTGGTTTTGCTACCTTGTATTCCTGCGTTAGATGAAGTCTCCCTTTGCGACTTAGTTAACGTCATTGCGAAATAGACTCTGACCCGACTTTGCAATCATTTCAACGTAAACAGACAGTGGCTCGGAATCAATGGTATGTGAAGTATACACACAGACTCCCCAATACCACATCCAGTCATTATGTCCGCCTCTATGGCATATCTGTGTAGAGCACAGAGTCGTGTCCCGTTGCACAGTTTTGGGGCACTCATGTTTCGTAACATGAAATTTGTTACTGCTACTAAATTGTAGCATGATTGGTGCTCTACTTTAAGTTTTTACTCATGAGCAGGCAGTCCAGGAGAAATAAATTCAGAGTTAAGAAATTCAATTAGATAATGAACTCCTTCTTCATCACTAATCCAATCTCTTTACTGACTTGTAAGTTCTTTCCTCGGCTTCATATAGCGTAAGAACTTGTTTGTTGATTTCTTCTGCCTGTTCATATTAAGAGTTGAGAATTGCTCGTTTACAAAAAATTTATTCTCAATAGATAGTACATCCTTAACTCTGTGAAACACCATTTCAATGATGTCAAATACGCAATATATTCATATGCTCAATTGAAATTAAAATCAACTAACAATACCTACTTGCCACACCTGTGTATTTTCAAAACAAACTTGTCTGTGAAGTTAGGAAAATACAGCTAAAAGCCCCATAACTTCGCTTCTGTACTGAATTAATAATCTATTTAGAGCCCATATTTTAAGTTAGGCACACACAAATCCAGTGTCAATGTTTCAGCTCGCTATGTCTTATGGTGGCTGAGTTTACTTGTGACAAACATTTTTGCGTTAAACGTCCATAACTTCACTTCTACGTTGAATTTCCAATCAATTCATAGCCTATATTTTAAGTTAGACCTACACAAATCTACTGTAAAAGTTTCAGCTTTATATGTCTTATGGTAGCTGAGTTTACCTGTGACAAAGTTTTGCGGACAAACCGACAAACCGACAAACCGACAGAAATTTTTCTAAGGGTGGATTCGGTTTCTCCAATGTATGAAACGTAAAGAAAACTTGAAATGAGTCAGTTCTAAGCAATGTACAGACAAAATCATTATTTTATTTATAAAGACAATTAATTGACAGACTCCTATTAGATTTAACTAATAGTAAAATAGCTAGTGAAATTATAGATTGTAACTTAGCAAATAAATCTTTTTTTTTAAAAACACAATATTTGGAGGCAAGAACATAACTTATATATATATATATTCTATTAAAAAGTATGCCAGTTTTCATTTTCGTTCGTTTCCTATTTAATTTCTCAACTTTTCTGAAATTGGTTTTCAACACTTCAGGTAAATTGAACACTAACTCTCCAAATGTTTTATTCTTGAATTCCATACTGATAATCTAAAATAGGCTATAAATCTAAAAACAAAAACTACACTATAAATTATTCTTACGTTTCAGTCATCCTAGACCATCTTCAGGGATTTAAGATAATGACGCTTAAAAATTGACTTAAGAAAAACACTAAAAATAATTATTATTAATATTCTAGTACTAATTATTACATTGCTATTCTAATGAATTGACAACATTAACACGACGAGGAGGTTACACCATAACGGAGGTTCCAAAATTCCAGGTTTTCCAGTTCGATTCATCTGGTTAATTAAATTCACTAGAACAGTAAATGCTGTCACTGAATCAGGGTTGTTATTTTGTTGGCTTCCTGCATGGAGCTTTAAAATTCTGTTGAAACTCGTTGTCTAGTTGTTGAGGTTGGGTTTATGCTCTCTTATACAAAGGGCTTCCAAAATTTGCAGTCTATTTCTTGTTTTTTTTCTTGGTATAAAATTTCTATGTTGTTGTTTAATTCTAACGTAGGAATAATTTATAGTGTAGTTTTTTTTGTTAGATTTATAGCATATTTTGGATTATCAAAATGGAATTCAAGAATAAAACATTTGGAGAGTTAGTATTCAATTTACCTGAAGTGTTGAAAACCAAGTTCAGAAAACTTCAGAAATTAAATAGGAAACGAACGAAAATGAAATTTGGCATATTTTTCAATAGAGCAAGTCTAAATGAAGGTCTGCTCCCAATATATATATATTTAGGAAACAGTCCTTCCTTAATACATGTCAGATTGAATTAACATAGTCAGATTTAATTATTTTTTTTTAAATTAATTTTTTGTATGATCAAACCACTAAATCATTAAGAAACCATTAAGAAATGGTAAAAAAGACTAAAATCTTTCAACCGTAACAACAAGTAAAAGAAAAAGTAAAAAATTATTCGCTAGCTGTCAACTCTCTTAGAAGAGGCTAGGAACCTAAGGAATTACTGCATAAAACAGTTCTGATTTTTTAAACACTGTTTAAAATTAATTACTTATTTATCAATAATTAAATTTAAGCAGCAATAGGTTCATAATTATTTTATAACTATTTGCAAGATAAGATGAATTTAATTTGAGCTGAATTTTAAAAACTTAATTTTAAGCTAGATTATTGAAATTACTTTAATACAAAAATGGTTGTAAAATAAATAACCGTTTCTTATTGTTGGCATTGAGACATTGATTAAAAAAGTAATTATATTCATATTCTGTTACTGATTATTTTTTAAAGTTGTTAAAATTAGTTTACAACATTTTATATGAAATTTTAAACAATGTAAAAGTTAAAATTTAATTAAAAACTGAATCATTAGTCATATTACAACATATTTTATTAATATCTATGATATTTCTTTGTGTAAATATAATTATTAATATTACTATTTACATTTTTCTCTATTATTAAAAGATCGTATTGGAATTGCATCTATTGTAATTAATATAAAGAAAAGTAATTAAATATGTAATATTCTAAATAATGAAATGGAGGTATATTGCATTTTTTTTTGAGGAAATAACTTTTTTATATTTCACTGTAATTGTATATGAATTTATACGGTAGGTTGACAATAATATATTTTATATTTATTCACTCAACATTGTTATATTTACTCAACATTGCTAAAATTAAATATTATTAAGTTCTTTGACTTAGCTATTTAATTCAGTGCTTCGTTTAAATGCTGTTATCTCCATTTTGCTAATTTCAAGAAAAATGTAATCATTGTCACAACCTTGCAAAAAAAATCAAATGAATTGCAAGGGCAAATAATTAAGACTAGAGTCATTTTCTGAGTCTATTTTAAATTGATTTTTAATATGTTGCAAATTTATGTGCTAGAGTTTGCATAGATAATTATTTTCAATTCAAAGAGCTTGTAAAAAGCAAAGAAATAATAATACATTTAATAAGATGGAACCATTTTTTTTTAAATTTTACTGAGAATAGTATATTTTTAAATTATACTAGACTACCTGTGACCCTTTGTGTCACTCAGAATCTATAGCAATGGTTATTGAAATAAATTCGCTGAACATGATTAACAGGGATAATTTTAATTGTTGTTTCTTGTTATTAAGGCGTGGAAACAGATTCTTATATAGCCCAAGCTTTTGATATAGTATTCTTAACTTGATTCAAGATAAATACACAATAAGTATAGCTAGCAAAAAAAATCATTTATATTATGACATAAATAAATAAAACATCAATTCAAGTTATATACCCATCCAAATATATTTAAAACAAACAAAAACTTGTAAATTGAAATACTGAATTTATTTTACCCAACATAATGAAGAAATAAGTGGGTCTTGATAATATTACCTTAGCACATTCATATTTTATCTAACAGTTATGTTTAGGTTTGTATTTCTAAAATTATTCATTTTTGACCTCTAATGTAATTGTTTACTATATATACTTTCGGAATTCAATACATAAGCTGTTTAAAGCAAAATATCCAAAAAAGAATTTTAAATCAAAAACGTTAGCTGTGAAGGTTTGATTTGAACATGGAAAACTGACCGATTCTTGGCAAATACAATTTTCTTTACATATATGTATAATAGAAATTAATAGTAAATGCGTGTAATGAAAACAACTATTGTCTAAACAACAATAAAATTACCAAAAGTGGGACTAAGATCTTTAGGTAAATTCCATATTTAGGTAAAATATGTTGAGAGAATGTATTTTTCATTCTTCTTAATGTTGTTATTTGTAAATTATTAAATAAATAATTATCGTAACATATTTATATTACATATATGTTACTATTTACGTTATTGTTGAACGTACAAATATGTTGTTTGTTCGTTTGAACAGAAGTGTTCAAACGAACTAACTTTGGATAACTTTGGATAAACTTTTTGTTCTTAGTGCCAAGGTTACTGTGAATGTACATTGAAAAAAAATATATTAGTAATTAACCAGTTTTACATACACAAATCAAGTCAAAGATATTCAATGTATTTCATTAAAAAAAATTTTAGGATAATAATTTGTGATAAAGAATATTTTCCATTTTTAATTTTTAAAGGGTATTAATTAAATTTAATACCCTTTTCTTTGATATTTATTGAAATAATTAACTGGAATGAACAGGGGTTCCAAGTGTCGTCTGTGTGCAAACAAACAAGGAACAAGCAATAAAGATCAATAGAGTTACATAAGTATACAACACGTTATTTAGGCCAGGTTTTAAAATAGAATAGTAAAAAAAGTTCCCTTGGTGCAGAGAGTAATGGTCTATACTTACAACGTAAAGGTCCGTGGGTTCGATTCCTACAAAATTATGGTATATTTTATTATTTACTCATGGTGGTAAGAAAGCAAACAAGATCGGCTTTCAGAGTTTTATAGTATATAGATTTGCATAATTAATTATTTTATGAACTACATTTCATTCTAAGTCATGTAATTAGTTGTGTAATTTCTTTTATTAATTATATTAATTTACTTCATTTACATTATTAATTAAAGCAGTAATAATGAAAAAAAAATTAATTCTATTAACTCACCAACTATCCCATCAGTTATTGTTAGGTACTTACTCGAGATTAGAAAGATAAAGAAACATTAACTCTCGACACACAAGAAGTAAATATTCTTTTATGCCTTAAATAGTCAATATTACCTTAATGTCAGATGACATTAATTAACATGTCAGATGACATTAATTAACATGTCAGATGACAACAAGCACTAAGTGTTCAAACGAACTAACTTTGGATAAACTTTTTGTTGTTAGTGGTAACTTAGTGTTTCTTCCCCTTTCCAATCAAAATATGAAGTAGCCAACATTTTTATAATTTTAGCTGTAAAACTGAAAAAAGTAGTTATAAATATGGGAATAAATGAAAACAGGTTTTAGTAAATTATGAATTTTATAATTCATGAAATCGTTTGGAGTTGGTTTCACTCAACTTCACTAAATGCAAACATAATATCATTCGCCTTGGGTATAAACATATAATGTTCCATTTAGGAATAATATAATGTTTAAATGAGACTGTTTTATTCCTAGAGGTAGTGCAGATAGTGATTGATCCATTACATATATCAATATATGATGTAATTTTTTTGAGGTTTGAGGTCCAATGATTTTAAACTAGTCCTTTGCCGACGTTTCGACATATATTTATGTCATCTTCAGGGCTACAACATGATTGTTTTACAATTAGCACTACTATTGGGTAATTTATTACATTTTAATATGTACAGTAACAAAGAGGAATTTATTGATAAATCAGTTATTACGACTATGGATTATTTTGTTATACATTGACATAAGGATATTGTTATAATTATTCTATTGCTTTAGAATTATAACAATATCCTTATATAAATGTATAACAAAATAATCCATAGTCGTAATAACTGATTAATCAATAAATTCCTCTTTGTTACTGTACATATTAAAATGTAATAAATTACCAAATAGTAGTGCTAATTGTAAAACAATCATGTTGTAGCCCTGAAGATGACATAAATATATGTCGAAACGTCGGTAAAAGGACTAGTTTAAAATCATTGGACCTCAAACCTCAAAAAAATTACATCATATAAATATTGGGTCAAGAAAACAAATCATGATGTATATCAATATATATGCTTTTTTTTCTATATCACACCAGTGATGCATATAATATCATAAGTATAACTACAGCAATAATTATATTTTTGAAAAGCATAAGTGTAGATTTTGTGTTACGAAACAATCTTACAGGAGAACATGGCTTTTATTCCAATAGCCAGTGTATCTCTTACATGGTTTATCTGACCTCCTTCTACACTGAAGATTTAAGAGAAAGTTTCCCATTTAAAACATGAAATAATCCTATTTCTTTTGAAAATAGTCAAAAACATGTAAACAAAATGTCGTTTTAGGATAATTTTTAATTTGAGATGTAGAATAATATCATTTATTATTTATCAATGAATATTTTCAATTTTTAATTATGCTTTTACATTTTTGGTCTTTTATAAGATTATTATTCTAGAAATTGTATGGCATAGTAGTGCTTTTTTAAAAATTACTTTTCTTTTTCTATTTGCCAAAAATCAAATTTACTCTGTTTGAGTGTTATCATTTTCCTCCGTTCTGTACTCTGGTATAAGGTTACTGTGAATGTACATTGAAAAAAACATATATTAGTAATTAACCAGTTTTACATACACAAATCAAGTCAAAGTTATTCAATGTATTTCATAGCTTTTCCAGCTAGAAGATTGAAATTCTTATAAATATTAGATATGAACAATTAGATTAGAATAATTTAAAAACTGGAATTTGTCAACAACATAATGGAAAAGATTCTATTATTCACACTTGAATATTACCGAATCTTATTATGATTCACAAACACAAATAAATTTGCATCTGATATTAAGTTTTTGTTCAATTGTTTAACAAACAGATTGATTAGAGAATTTTATAAGACAAATCTATCATACCAAGGAAAGCATCGGAAATTATATGTTTGATTGACGTTGATTTTGTACATGTAAAAAATTTTATTCTTTTACATCTCATATTTAGTTCTTAAATTATTTAAAATTTTTCATCAAAACTCTAAAAAAATGAGTTTTATTTTAGTGGATTCACTCGAAATAATTTTAAGTCAATATAAACAATGTAAATAAATGTAAACATATACGAAAAATATAGCTAGTAAACCGTTAGTCCAAGATAAATATTTAGTTTTTATAACTTTATTGCTCTTTCCCAGAATTGAAATTTCATGCATTTATTTTGTGAATTGTTAATTTTTTTGTTCAATTTCTCGGTAAAATTTTATAACTTTTTTATTAGCTGTCTAGCATCAAAAAAAAAAATTTTCTAAAAACAGAAAAACGAAATCATCTGAACTCATGCTTCACATCAAGTTCTAGATCTAGCTCCACTTTCAGGTTGATCCTTAAAGGATATACCTTGCATTGCTCTCACGACTTGTCAAATTGAATTCTAATTCAAAATTTTTACATTTTATTCAACAAAAAAATACATCCTGTTGTTGAAAAATCGGAGGGTACTTTTCTTTTATTCCTTTTGTAACTTTAAAAATAATCCAAAAATTTCATGACTCTAGAATTAGTTGTTTAGAAGAAAAAAAAAATATAGTCTAAAAACAGGTTTTTGGCAAAAAAAGTGACTTTCTCGTCATGCATTATTTCTCCCAAACAATAGATATCATCTACACTATGAGGTCAATTATTATGTAAAATATCAACTTGATCCATCAATCTGGACTGTAGTGTGGCCGTAAACTTTTGATACATACTCACCCACCTACCCACAGATACACAGACATCATCAAAAAACTTTATAAAACGACTTCTGGGATCTTAAAGCATGTAATTTCCTTCAATGTTGGGATAGAATTTTTTCCCGATCAGTACGCTTATATTTATGTATAAATCTGGTGTATCCTACACTCAAGTTTACTAGAATCATGTCCACAAACTTTTAAAATAAAGTAAAAAAATTGTAATTTTTTTTGCAAAACTAACCTTCTGGTTACTAGAGAAATAAAAATTTCATTTTTTGTTTAATGTTATTGTTAGTTTCATAGTAAACCGTAAGTTTCAACACTCCTGAGTTACAATTTTGTGGCGAATAAATGTTATCTGAAAATGTATTTTGGCTAAAAAGGGAGTTTTATATCATGCAATATTGCCTTGAATCAATAGGTAGCAAAAATTGTGTTTTTAGGATTTATTTTTGTGTGAAATATGAAGTATTGCTTGTAGCATGCCGGTAAACTATTCAATTGATACATACCTATCTACTACATACACAGACATTATGGATAAAAACATCAAAAAAAGGAATTGGAGGAACTGAAAAATATGTAAATCCGTCAAATTGTGAATATTGATTACTTTTAATGATGTCTATAATTTGTTTACAATAAAGTAATCAATTGACAGTATTACGGTATGAAAGATATTAAGTAAAAGTGTGAGTGAAAAACTAAGAGAAAGAGTGCGAGGGGAGAGGGGAGAAAAAGAGATATAGGATCCAAATAGGAGAGAGAAGTGAGAGAGCAAACATGATAAGGTGAAAAAAAAAACAAAGTGAAAAACTAAGAGAAAGAGTGCGAGGGGGGAGGGGAGAAAAAGAGATATAGGATCCAAATAGGAGAGAGAAGTGAGAGAGCAAACATGATAAGGTGAAAAAAAAAACAAAGTGAAAAACTAAGAGAAAGAGTGCAAGGGGGGAGGGGAGAAAAAGAGATATAGGATCCAAATAGGAGAGACAAGTGAAAGAGCAAACATGATAAGGTGAAAAAAAAAACAAAGTGAAAAACTAAGAGAAAGAGTGCGAGGGGGGAGGGGAGAAAAAGAGATATAGGATCCAAATAGGAGAGAGAAGTGAGAGAGCAAACATGATAAAGTGAAAAAAAAAACAAAGTGAAAAACTAAGAGAAAGAGTGCGAGGGGGGAGGGGAGAAAAAGAGATATAGGATCCAAATAGGAGAGAGAAGTGAGAGAGCAAACATGATAAGGTGAAAAAAATGAAGATGTTTCATTTTTTTTCTAATAATTGAGACATAAGGAGAGAGATACGGTAAAGAGAAAAGAGAAAGGCAGTAAGAGAAAGAATGAGACATCAATTATCTTAATTTTTTTCGTTTACAAAAAATTCTTCATGTTATTGATAAAGGGCTCAATCATTAATAATTTAATTGAAATTTAAGTATTATTTTACTACTAAATGATATTTGAATTATTAATATTATAAATTTACATCGTCAAATTTTTTTTGATATATTATACTAAATACGTAAATCCCTGTTTGTTTTTGAAGAAGATTCAAGTACAAGCCACCTCACCACTCACCCTTTGCAGGCGTTTACCTTTATGTAAGGTTACACTTTAAGAAGCTCAAACTTATAATCTCAGAGGATTCCAAATAATTTCCCAAGAGCTTGTGTGACATTCAGCAGCTTTAAGTTTATCTTACGCCGTTCTGCCAAAGAGGTTATCAGTTTTTTTTCTATTCTACCTTTAAAGTTGTATTGATAAGAATTTTAGTTATACATTATCATGAAACAATGACTTGACTTAAGTTCAAATACATAATGAAGTATCAAAAAATTGTTCAATCATGATATCTTTTTGGCAGTAAGGTCAATTAGCTATGCCACAGAAATCTAGCAAAGAATTTCGAATATTTAAGTGAATTTTATTTGTCTTGTTTAGATTTTAAAGAATCAAAAAATTTTGAGTATTGAAAATATTTATTCGGCCTAATTGATACCTCATTAGACTTATCATATTTTTGTTTTACTAAGTATAGTCATCAAGAAGAAATTTGATTTTGATATATTGAAATATATAATGATTGTAAATCTTTATACGTTTTGAGGCCCCCAAAGTAATTTTTGATATTTCTTTTTATGGATATTCGTGTGGTGTGTGTGATTTTGTTTGTAGGAGGTACAGAGTGTGTATAAAGAGTTGTAGATACACAAATATTTTGTGTATCAACAACATATAAATATTTTGACTGGATCAAATTCATATTCATACAAAAATCTTGTAAGATGTGCCTCATTTTTTATGGGCAAATGCCTTATGGAATCATGTATCATGAAATTAACGGCCATGATAACTGAAAAAAAATTTCAAAATTTTTCAATTGATTAAAAAGCTAATATTTGAAGAAAAATTTATGCATGATCACACCATGCGACAGATCATAATAATTCTAATGTAGTGCAATCTGTTATTATGTGGTATTTACTCATTGTAGGGTAAAAATCTAATGAAATGGTCTCCACATATAAAACTTTTAATGATATAAACAACGCGTTTCGAACACGTAGTGTTCTTCTTCAGGCATTAACTAATGGTGAGGGCCTCTGAATAAGACTGAATAAGTCTTATTCAGAGGCCCTCACCATTAGTTAATGCCTGAAGAAGAACACTACGTGTTCGAAACGCGTTGTTTATATCATTAAAAGTTTTATATGTGGAGACCATTTCATTAGATTTTTACCCTACAATGAGATCATAATAACATTATAAACAAAAAAACTAACCTTTGAAAGATGAACTGAATGCATTTCTCTTGAAATTGCATGGACAAAATTAAGCTTTATGGTACATTTTATATATTCCAAAAATGTTTTTACGTTAATCCTCTAACTATAAAACAAAAGAATATAATATATAATAAGAATATATTAAGTATTAAACTTTGTGACATGCAATATAGAATAATTTGGACATTTTTAAAATGTATGATGGGGTGTGGAAATATAGTTTGGAAATGAGATAAGAGCATCACATAATTTATTAAGTTTTATGTGAATATGATATGATAATACGTTTTAACAGAAAAGATATCGTTAATTGTATATCAATTCCAAAGGAGAGAACAGTAATATGAATGTGTAGGATTACTCAACATCTGGGAAAGGTCCTTGAGGAATTTGAAATAGACGAATTGAAGAAAATTTTGATAATGATTGTAATAAATATATTACAAGATTGGAAGAACTAACGAAGCATTGTGGTTTTTGAAGCCATATGACTTTCTAATAATGAAACCGGGCATTTTCAAGCTGTTGTAATGGTTTTTTGATAATTTAAGAATAAGATTAATTGTTAATTCTTAAAACTTAATTTTGAGTCAAAACTCAATCTTAAATATTTCACAAAAGTCTACTCAGATAAGAGGTTACATTTTATTTATAAAGTTACATTATGTATGGCTAATTTATATACTATTGGGATTTTTAAACGGGAAAAGTATATTATCGAACATTTAAAGAAATAATATTTAAATTATTTGAATGGCACTAGTTTAGAAGTTTATCGTTAGAAGTTGAAAAAGTTTGCAATCATAAAAAGAGACAATTTTTAAATACTAAAGATAAAATTTTAAATGTAAACATAGTTTCAGTTATGTAAATGCGAAGATTAATGTCAGTTATGTTTCAACTTATGATGTTTTCTATACGAATTTTGATAGATGACTACAGAAGAAATCAGTGGACATAAATGCAGTTCAAACGGTGGTCCTTATACCTTTCTCAAGGAGAAAAAAAGGTGGTTTTTGAAGTCTAATTGATTAAAATTACTAAACTACTCGTATAACTCTCAGAATTGTGTAAAAATATTGATAACTTTGAATGAATGACTAGCCAGGCGGCAGGTATACTGGTATACTAGCCAGGCGGCAGGTATACTGGTATACTAGCCAGGCGCCTGACATAGCCAGGTGGCAGGTATACTGGTATAGTAGCCAGGCGGCAGGTATACTGGTATACTAGCCAGGCGGCAGGTATACTGGTATACTAGTCAGGCGGCAGGTATACTGGTATACTAGCCAGGTGCCTGACATAGCCAGGCGGCAGGTATACTGGTATACTAGCCAGGCGGCAAGTATACTGGTATACTAGCCGAGCGCCTGACATAGCCAGGCGGCAGGTACGAGGTGTGTAAATAAAGTAGTGAGACTGATTTTTTTTAAATTTTCTATTCAAATATAATTACAATGTGATATTGTCACCTTCAAAATAGTTCCCTTCGGAAGCCACACAGCGCTGGAGACGGTCCTTCCAATCATTGTAGCATTGCTGGAACTCGGATCCTGGAATGGCCTTCAGCTGGTCGGTTACAGCAGTTTGTATGTTTTGTAGTGTCCCGAAATGAGTTCCCTTGAGGTGATTTTTCAATCTAGGGAAGAGGAAAAAGTCACAAGGACTGAAGTCTGGTGAATAAGGAGGCTGAGGAGCAACAGGAATGTTTTTACTGGCCAAAAACTCGTTTATTGAGATGGCAGTGTGACAGGACGCGTTGTCGTGATGCAACACCCACTTGTCTTTGATGTTTGTCTTTGATGAACGGAGGTGTGATTCAAATTCAACTGTTCCCCGATCATTCTGACTGTCAAGCGTCGATCTGAACGCACAAGGTTCCGTACTCTGTTGACATTTTCATCGGTGTTTGCACTTGAAGGCCTTCCGCTTCGTGGTTCATCTTCAATCGACTCTCTTCCTTCTGAAAATTCCTTAAACCACCGAAAAATCTGTGCCCTTGATAAAACACGTTCTCCATAGGCCTCCTGAAGTTTTTCAAAAGTTTCGGTTGCATTATGTCCAAGTCTGAAGCAAAATTTGATTGCACACCGCTGCTCAACTTTGAGGTCACTCATTTTTAAAACGCTCAAGAAAAAACCATTTCACGAAAACCAACGCTACGGACAAACAAATGACTGTGGCGAGTTCAGATTCATACTGGAGGCGCATCACACGTGCACCTGACGCTACTCAAGGCCACGCGTCTCCAGCGTTGCCAGATCGAAAGCGACGTTGCCAGTCTCACTACTTTATTTACCCACCTCGTATACTGGTATACTAGCCAGGCGGCAGGTATACTGGTATACTAGCCAGGCGGCAGGTATACTGATATACTAGCCAGGTGGCAGGTATACTGGTATACTAGCCAGGCGGCAGGTATACTGGTATACTAGCCAGGCGCCTGACATAGCCAGGCGGCAGGTATACTGGTATACTAGCCAGGCGGCAGGTATACTGGTATACTAGCCAGGCGCCTGACATAGCCAGGTGGCAGGTAT
This sequence comes from Hermatobates lingyangjiaoensis, assembly GCA_026182355.1. Taxonomy (NCBI): domain Eukaryota; kingdom Metazoa; phylum Arthropoda; class Insecta; order Hemiptera; family Hermatobatidae; genus Hermatobates; species Hermatobates lingyangjiaoensis. Next base: position 35,605 of record JAPFBL010000531.1, on the reverse strand, counting down.
ACTGGTATAGTAGCCAGGCGGCAGGTATACTGGTATACTAGCCAGGCGGCAGGTATACTGGTATACTAGTCAGGCGGCAGGTATACTGACTGGTATACTAGCCAGGCGCCTGACATAGCCAGGCGGCAGGTATACTGGTTACTAGCCAGGCGGCAAGTATACTGGTATACTAGCCAGGCGCCTGACATAGCCAGGCGGCAGGTATACTGGTATACTAGCCAGGCGGCAGGTATACTGGTATACTAGCCAGGCGGCAGGTATACTGGTATACTAGCCAGGCGCCTGACATAGCCAGGTAGCAGGTATACTGGTATAGTAGCCAGGCGGCAGGTATACTGGTATACTAGCCAGGCGGCAGGTATACTGGTATACTAGCCAGGCGGCAGGTATACTGATATACTAGCCAGGTGGCAGGTATACTGGTATACTAGCCAGGCGGCAGGTATACTGGTATACTAGCCAGGCGCCTGACATAGCCAGGCGGCAGGTATACTGGTATACTAGCCAGGCGGCAGGTATACTGGTATACTAGCCAGGCGCCTGACATAGCCAGGTGGCAGGTATACTGGTATAGTAGCCAGGCGGCAGGTATACTGGTATACTAGCCAGGCGGCAGGTATACTGGTATACTAATCAGGCGGCAGGTATACTGGTATACTAGCCAGGCGCCTGACATAGCCAGGCGGCAGGTATACTGGTTACTAGCCAGGCGGCAAGTATACTGGTATACTAGCCAGGCGCCTGACATAGCCAGGCGGCAGGTATACTGGTATACTAGCCAGGCGGCAGGTATACTGGTATACTAGCCAGGCGGCAGGTATACTGGTATACTAGCCAGGCGCCTGACATAGCCAGGTAGCAGGTATACTGGTATAGTAGCCAGGCGGCAGGTATACTGGTATACTAGCCAGGCGGCAGGTATACTGGTATACTAGTCAGGCGGCAGGTATACTGGTATACTAGCCAGGCGCCTGACATAGCCAGGCGGCAGGTATACTGGTATACTAGCCAGGCGGCAAGTATACTGGTATACTAGCCAGGCGCCTGACATAGCCAGGTGGCAGGTATACTGGTATACTAGCCAGGCGCCTGACATAGCCAGGCGGCAGGTATACTGGTATACTAGCCAGGCGGCAGGTATACTGGTATACTAGCCAGGTGCCTGACATAGCCAGGCGGCAGGTATACTGGTATACTAGCCAGGCGGCAGGTATACTGGTATACTAGCCAGGCGCCTGACATAGCCAGGCGGCAGGTATACTGGTATACTAGCCAGGCGCCTGACATAGCCAGGCGGCAGATATACTGGCTAAGGAATCATAAAAATAATATTGGACTCTACAACATTCTTTGTTAGAACCTGAAATCATACTTCCGAATTTAAAATTGAGTTATCCAAAGTTGCTATTACTGTTGTGATGAACAAATGGTTTATATATTCATCAGTGTGAAATGTATAATACACACTTCTTCATAAAAAAAACGTTCTTAAAAGTGATGAGTAATGCAAGAATTTACTCATGATTGGAATAATTGGAAGACACAAAATATTTTGTCCAACGCCGTCAAGTTTTGAACACTTAGTCTTCATCGTCAGGTAACATCTGAACCAGTAAGGTGATGTTTAGTATTAAAGGGTTGATGGAACACTAATGCCCTATGCCTGTATATCTATTGGGAGTAAATAGTTTATAGCTATAGGAGTGTCATATAACTTCTTGAATACTCAATATCACCATACTAAGAAGATATAACCTGACGATGAAAACCGAGTGATCTACGCTTCTTGACGTTTTATAGCACTTTGAAGTCTTAGTGTTTCTTCTGATTATTCTAACCAAGACATTTTTAAAAGCGATTCTTCCACATGCATATTATTATCAGGAAAGGCAATTTATGTATAGTAAAAATGATATTATTGCCTCAAACGGATGTAAAATGTGTACATACTTAAATGTAAGTAGTTTCAACTATCTATTACCAGATGCTATATCCTTCACAGAATAATTCACAGGGGCAAAAAACTGATCAAAAATGAATTTCTTCGTAAAGTGAATATTTTTCAGGTACAATAACTAGTATAATAATTGGTATGCTACCTGATATACTAACTTTCATACCTTCTAGTATACTTATTAATAATTATAAATTGTCAATGATTTTAAAATTGTTATAACTGATGAAATAATACAGCCACAATAAAATATATCAAATTGTTAAATTGATTATATATAAGTTCAATTATGTTCTACTAGAAAGTTTGATTTTATGTCTAAGCAATATACACTTTGAAATGCTAATAATAATTAAATAAGAGAATAATAAATAAAATAATTAATCAAATTAATACTTCATTATTTATTAAAATTTATATATCATTTATAAAATAAATTATTTATTATATTTATATTTTATGTAAAAAGTAAACATAATAGACTTTTTTCATACTATATTTATTTAAAGTAAAGTTTAATGTAAAACACTTTAGATTATTAGAATATGTTTGTTTATATTGAAGATGATTCGTTGAGACTGCAGACATGTCCTATTTTTTTCTGTAAACACCTCCTTAGAGGCAACAACAATAATATTGATTGCTTAAGAGCATTGCCACACATATTAACATCATTATTACAATTATGTTTGTACTATTGTCAAAATCCAGGCATTCTATAGTTGGTCAAGTCACCAATAACAATAATTACTCTGATGAGAATTTTTTGTTGTAAGTTTAAAATCTTTGAATAAGCGTTTCATAGTATTTCCTACAGTCACAAAAAATCTAATTGCCACAAACAAACGTATTAATTAGAGTTTTTTTACTAAATTTATTCATGTTAATTCAAAGTTTTCATATCTCTACGACATATATTTCATAATATTTTTTTTCATGGAGTAGTGTAGTACTTAATTATTAAATTATTGATAATTTCAATGTATACTTACTGTATATATCAGTGATATAGTTTAATTGAATTACGATCCTCAAAATTAAATTTTTGAATTATACAAAAATATGTCTTTCAAATAAACAATTTATAAATGAGAACAAGTTTAGCAAGAAATATATATAATCATAAACCCAATATTTTTAGAGAATAATTGAAACATTAAAACATTGTTACAATTACTATTAATTAACATGTTTAATTGTGTCATATAATAAGCTTAAATTAATGAAACCTTATAGGAACAAAAAGTAATTTAAAACCTGCATCACGGACAAATGAAATACTGAAATGTAAATAACTAACTAACGTCATTTTGCACTTTTTTTTAATGATTTCCAGAGATTAGATAGTATCATAAGTAAGTATATTACCAATAAAAGTAGTAGGTGGTAAAAGTTTTATTATGTAAGGGATTTTTAAATTTTTTTCTGAAGTTATTTTCATATATATTGTAATATGCATTTTTTATTAGTTTTATTGATTATAACGTTAACAAAATTATACGTAGATTTCCTCAACGATACAAAAGTTATCCAAGTATTCTGTTCAATAATAACGATATCATTTTTATCCGTTAATGGTATGCACACTGGAAGAACGACTGGTTAAATAGTAAAAAATGCTAAGGAAAATTAATATTGTTTAAAACACCTGGCTTAAGACATCATTATTCAATAAATAAGTGTTAAGAATAACTGAAATAGACATTTGCATGTACCGTAGTTCAGGTATCTTTAGAATATGTGTAGTTATGAGAGAACATCTATAAAACCTTTGGAGAAGCTCAGGTGCCGTTTCTAATAATAAACAGACGGACATAATAATATAATAATATTTTAGAACTAAATAAATTTAAATGTAACAATACAGCATAAGAGAAAAAAATATGAGAGTAAAATTGTTTAAGATCCGAAATTACTAAGGGAAGTTTGGAAAATAGGTACAACTAATACACTAAATAACTGTTTTCAATGATACTAAAACACGCTTTTTGAATATTGTTATACAGAAAACCATTTTTATTCAGTTGATAAGTTCCCTGAGCCTTGAAAACGATTACAACGTGATTTTTTGCATGATAAATACGGTGGTAATTATATTAAATATTCTATTTTCCTGGTGAGGTGTAATGGTGACCAAATATACCATTACTAATAGTATATTACTATAAATAAAAGTTGAAAATTCTAAAGAAATATCAATCCAACTCGTAATATAGAAAAGAAAATTAATATAATATTTCCACTGACCGTAACTGTTATCAATATCTTGCGTATTCTTGCATTGTCGTTCAATCAACGTAAAAACTAATTGAAAACAGATGTATTAAACTAAATTTTTCAATCAGAACACATTAGAATTCATTAAAACTATTACAAATAAAAGTGACGCTATTAGAAATGAAAAGGACTTGGAAAAATGAGAGCTATGATTGGTTGAAATAATCATACGATATAAAAGACATGCGCATTATCTAACGTTGGCGGGAAATGACTAATTATATTCTGGCTGGACAGTAATTATTTATACACTAAATGCAGACCTATGAACCTGAATTGAATTCCATTCAACGTTTTAAAAGTCATTTCTAATCCATTTTATACTTTGATAAGAATAACTTGGCTTTACTAGCTTTATTGAATGTATAAACTCCATATTATAAAATTTACTTTTTTTCTTATAAGTGATCATAATAATGTCAAATATAAATAAGTTACTAGAGATATTGAATTTCATATTATTATAACAACTAAAAGTAACTTTGTTTTACTGGCATTATTTAATTTGATAAACTCTGTATTATGAGGTTTCCTTTTAATTTTTTATAAATAGTCACAATAGTGTAAAAATAAATACGTTAATAGAAATATTGAATTTGATATTATATTATCAAATAGCATAACAAATAACACTAACATTCTCTTACTGCATATGTAGATCCTATACATCCTTAAGTTCTACCTCTTGAATTTCATAATATTAAATACAATTTCTCGAAGGGCGATTATGCTTCATTATTATCCAATTTACCAGAATTTAGTTGAGCCACTATAATTTCATACTCGAGTGTAAATAAATGCACTAATTATTTCTTTATCATTTCACTCATCATAGTCCATTGTGTAGCTAATTAAAACAAATAATACTTCAACTTATCCAAAATGGTTCTCCTTGGAATTAATAGATAAAATCTGGAACTCAACATTACTATAAGTAAATTTAATATCAAACTTCTTGGGTATATAATAAATAATGTCACATTTAAACATCATGTAAACATCTAAATGGGAGATGTTTATTAGTCTTTCATTCCTAAGGTATTACAGATAGTGATTGATCGACTTATCAATATATAAGCTTATTTTTGTACATCACACAGCTGATGCAAATAATTTCCTTAGTATAACTACAGCAGTAATAACATTTTTGAAAAGCCAAAGTGAAAATTTCTTGATACGAAATAATCTCCTACAAGAGAACATAGCCTTTGTTCAAATAGCCAGTGGATTTCTTACATCGTTTACTTCACCTCCTTCTTCATTGAATATTTAAGTGCAATTTTCAAATTTAAAACAGGAAAACACTCTAATTTTCTCTGAAAAACATCACAAACATCGAAGAAAAAATGTTGTTTTAAGATAATTTATAATTAAGGATGTACGATAATTACATTTATTAATCTTCAAACAAAAGATTTCAATTCTGAATTATGTTGAACATTTGTGGTCTTTTATAGAATTATTATACAGGGAAATTTATGGCTCCTTAGTATTTAAAAAAATCATTTTCCTTCCCCTTTATCAAAAATCATATATACCAATTTTTTCTGAGCAAGTGTTATCTTTTTCCTGTCTGTTGTGCTCTGTTATAAGCTTGCTATGAATGTATATTGAGAAAAAATATATTAGTAATTAGCCAGTCTACATACTCAACTCAAAGTCGAAGTCAGCTATTCAATATAATATAAATCATTTATAAGCTGGGCGCTTCTAATTTTTGAAAATAATAAATATGAACTATTAGACTAGAATAGTCTAATTTTATCTCAGTGGTTTTGCTCAAAAAATTCCACTTTTTTTTTTCAAAACAGCGAAGAAAATGTTGTTTTAAGGTGATTTATAATTAAATTATCGTAAAGATGTACGATAATTACATTTATTAATCTCTAAACGAAAGATTTCAATTTTGAATTATCTTTTACATTTTTGTTTTTTTACAGAATTATTATACTGGGAATTTTATGGCCTCTTAGTATTTAATAAGATCATTTTCCTTCCTCTTTGTCAAATAACATGTATAGGAATTTTTCTGAGCGAGTGTTATCATTTTTCTGCACAATATTGTTCCTCTTACATCTCATATAAGTCAATAGACAATTTAAATTGTTCCTTTATAAATATCAATTTTGTCTCAGTGGATTCGCTCAAAAAATTTTGAAGTCAATATAAACATTGTAAACAATATCAAAAATTCGACAGGTATAGCAGGTGATCCCTTAGTCTAGGATAAACAAACAGTTTTTATAGCTTTATTGCTCTTTTCCCGTAATTGAAACTTCATGAATTTTTTTTTATGAATCGCTAATTTTTTGTTCCATTTTTGGTCAAATTTTTATTAATTTTTAATGAGCCGTTTAGCGTCAAAAAAAAACATTTTCTAAAAAGAGAAACCGTACTTTAACGCCACTTTGGTGAATGTAGTTTTGACAAAAATTATTTCAAATCATTTTCGATATAATATTCTATTTGTAAGCATAGTTTCATTTTGATACGTCAAACGGTATGGCTTGTATCGCTCTCACAAGCTTTGAGATTGAACTAAAAGTCAAAATTTTTACATTTTATTGAGAAAAAAAATATATCCCGTTGTTTTAAAATTCTGAATATATTTTTCGTTTGTTCCATTTGTAACCTCAAAGATAATGTCAAAATTTCAAAACCAAAGGGTTATGAGTTTAGGAGAAAATATGTTTTTTAAAAAACGGTTTTTGGCAAAAAAAGTGACTTTGCCATCATGCATAATTCTTCCCAAACAATAGGGATCTTTTTCCTTATGAGGCGCATTTTTGTGTAAAATATCAACTTGATCCATCAAAGATTCTGGACCGTAGCGTGGTAACAAGCAATGCTAACACACTCACCCACCCACCCTCCACCCACACACACGCATCATCGAAAAAACTTCATGAAACGTCCTTTGGGACCTCAAAACATATAATTCCGTCAAAATTTCGAGATCTATTTTTTTCACGATCACTATACTTTACTTATAATAAAGTAAAAATGACTAAATTGTCATTGTATCCTAATTGACATAATAGTTGACTCTACAGATGTTGTCCAGTAACCAAATTTGAATAAATACTGTTATTATAATTAGTGTTACATATATTAATTGGTGTTTGGGTTGGGCTTAAGAATAATGTCAGTTTTCTTTGTACGCTAACCATTTAATATGTAAACCGCGTTGAGACTAACAATAAATGATGTTATCATTCATTAATTTCATGCAGTAATATGTAATTAAAAGACAGAGGTATGCTATTATTTTGTAAAAGAGCGGATTAAGATGTGCTGTATGCTATCTAGCAAAGTGCAATGTAAAACCGATTAAGCAGCATCCTCGAGGTAAGGAAGCACATGTTCCCAGACAAGGCTATGTGTTTGGCCTCAGCTTGATTCATTACTCTCTAAGATACCAACACACTCTTTTTCTTCTTTTTCTCGCTTCAACCAATTTTATCTTGAACCCAGAAAAGCCTGTCCTCTTTTTAAGAAACACAATCGGTAACTTTTCACAAATTGCTTAATCTTCAGCCTTACCAGAAGCCATTTATCTGGGGTTAGCATTGTAGTAAATCTATTTATCTTATGTACAATTAAAGAGAATACGTCCACCTTTCTCTTTTTTCTTATTTTATTTATAATGACAGACTAAAGAATAATATTTTATAACATAAAAGTAGTTTCTAAGGATGCATGCGTGTCATTTCGAACTTGCAAATAATATCCACACCTATATGTATTAAGGTAAAAGGAAACTGTCACTTTTTTATACTAATTTATAATTTTTAGTTACATTTCTTAGTTTCTTTACAATATTAAACTTAACTCCAACCATCTGATCCTTCATACGATTTAAATCGTAAACTTTCCGCCATATTATGATTCATCATAGCTCTTAATATTTTATCTGTTATGGTCGAAGTCATACATCTGACTGTTCAGCCATATATCACTCACCACATGTCTAGTTGTAGCGTAGTATGATTTAATCGTATACCTTAACCATTGAGACGTACTATGATGTAAGTACCATTATGACTCATGAGACCTGTCCACCGACATACAACCTGTTATGACGTAAATCATACACGTAATTCTTACAGTAACCATGATTTATCATCATTGTAGGGTAAAAATCTAATGAAATGGTCTCCACTATAAAAATTTAATGATATAAACAACTCGTTTCGAACACGTAGTGTTCTTCCTCAGGCATTAACTAAAAAATACAATGACACCAGAGAGTTATCTATAGTACAAAGTAAATAAGTACAAAAATTAATATAAAATAAAATAAGGCAGAAAGTATGAACCTAAGGATGAGTGCCTCTGAATAAGACTGACTGGTAATGGAATGGACATGGGTGGGGGTATAGGGTACATCTGTTTCTTATTCGAAGGCAGGTACATTTCATTGTAATTTTTTTTTCTCTTAAAAGTTAGGCTGAGCCTTTACATTTTCTTATAGACTAAGTGTAAGAAACATATTGAAAATATAACACACAGAGCTATAACGAAATATATGCATAAGGAGAAAGAAGAACTTTTATTTATTTATTTTTTTTTATTATATAAATAAATTAAGAAAAGTTGTACATTTGGGAATTTGTTCATTGAGCCAAGTAGAAGAATTATCGCGCACTAGTTTGTTGATTTCATAGCCTTCTAAAATAGTTATTTCCCAGAATTTATTGTTTCTATGTAGTATTTGTTTATATTGGTCTGGGAAAAATTGGTGGTTATTGGTGACTAAATGTTTGGCAAAATGGGACATAAACTGTTTATTGTTGGGGGATTTGGTTTTCTGTTTGACTTCTTGTATATGTTAATCATCATTAACATAATTAATGATGATGATGTATAATTAATCAGCATTGACTGGTTTTAGCATGTTAACTCAATATCCAAAAAATTACTATACAGTACTCTGGCGTAATCAGATTTGTTGAACAGAGTACACATGAATGCATCCTCATTGTGAAGACAGATATGATTTGTTTAAAATAGACATGATAATAATAATAGACATAAAAATAAGAAGTAAATGTAAATATAATTTCGATGTGATCCATTCATATTGTTCCTGGATCATGATAAGAGGTAATTGAATGGTATAACATTTTGTACACACTCTATTTCATACATGGTGTTAAACTGTCAGTTCCAAGAACGTACAATATCAAGCAATGATTTAAAATAGTCTTTAATCTGTGAAAGGAGAAAATACTAATTTTAATCCCTTAAGAAGACATCTTGGAAACGTATCCGACCCACTTGCTAAAAAATAAACCGGGCAGCAAAGAAAATAATTAAAATAAGTCATTCTTTCTGCTAATAGATCAGCATTATACGAGTATATCAAGCATGGTAATGGGTTTACAGTATAGGTAGGAAAGTAGTATTGCGTGTGTAAAATCTAATTTGGTTATTATTTTTACAGCACATGATTAACAAAGAATGTACTTATATATCAGAACCTGGTAACACTGTACATTACTCTAGTAGTGCCACAAGGGAAGACGCAGGCCAAGCTTTGTGATACCACATATGAAAATTGTGATAATTGTGAAAATTGTGATAATTGTAAAAATTGTGAAAATTGTAAATTTGTGAAAATTGTAAAAATTGTGAAAATTGTGAGAATTTTAAAAATTGTGAAAATTGTGTTTCATTCACTTTGGTAGAAATCTGGCTACACAATTATGATCAAAATCAAAATTCAAAAAAAAATCAAAAAAAAGTATCAAAACGATTGTGACTTTTTAGTTGGCATTTAATAATTGCAGGGTAAGGTTCACGTAGATTTCATATACATGGTGAAGTTAAAAATTACTCTTCAATAGGACTACACTAACTCTTGGTTCTGATTGAGTGTAAGAGAAAACTTACATAAACAATAAATATTAAATATAATCAAAACTGATTAAGTTTAGTGTCAGAAATCAAATAGTTTTTCTTTTTTTGGTAGAAATAGTTTTATGTTTGGTTAGGTTACAGTGGCAAACCCACAAGAGAACACATATAGGCCTGTTATATTAGCCCTTTGTGAAACCACACAATGAAAAATCTCTACTACATTGGGAGTCCTAAATTTTGCCAAACTTAAGTGTATTTAGAATAGGGATATAAGTATTATGCAATTAGGGACACACTTGTGACAAAATTTTCATTTAAATAAATTGTGAATTTTGTTAATTTTGTGAAATTTGTGAATTTTCACAATTTTGAAAAAAGTGAAAATTGTAAAAATTCAAAGATTGTTTTTTCATTGGGAGTCCTAAATTTTGCCTAACTCAATTATATTTTGAATAGGAAGTCTTTAATGAATACCTGACATTGTATAGTCTCGAGACCGACGACTTAACTTTCTTAACTTAAAGAAAAAAAGCATGACATTAAATTTAATTGTATTTTTCCATAGTGAAAACATCTAATCTCATTTTGCTACCAGTTTGAAAGCTATGGCAAAACAAATAAAGTTTACACATCTTGAAAATATTATTCAAATATTAGACTAAATGTCTCCAAATTTACATTAGTAAGATTATAAATGTCGCAAAGAAGTTGAAACGCTCAATATTTCGGTTAAGAGATGGATTAACTTTTAACTTCAAAGATAATAAACCGTTATTAAAAGTTTAACTAATACTTGTATCATAGAACATTTTATCCACCCTCCAATTGCCTTATCTTTCTCATTCTAATAGTTTTTTGGTACATGCAAATCTTTATTTGAACTCCTATTTATAATTACATGATGTATTTTTTTTATTTAATAAAATTTATTTATATTTATTAAAATTAGAAAACATAATATGATAACCACACCTCAAAAAAATGATGATAAGATAAAGCATAGTATCATATTTGCAATAACATAGTATATATATATATGTCTTGTTGAATTGTATGCCTACTTTTAATCTCACAACTTTTCTACTGAATCTCTCGATTTCTGTAATACACTTTCTCCATTTTTGTGGTACAAGATAGATTAGTTGACCAAAGTTTTTATTTACATAGCCTGACATGTTTCGGTCCTCACTGACCATTATCAAGGATTATAGTTGTACAAAATCTTAAATAAACTATACATATCTAAACATAACTTAAAAACATTTATAATTAAATTAATACTACATATTACATTCAACGCCTTAATTTTTGTGATAACTAAAAATGGTTGGATGACAAGGAGAGGTTATACACAGGCAATGGTCACCAAGTGTAGAGTTCCTTGTGCAAATCACAGAGGGCAGGCAATCTCATCACATTTCTGGCTTTTCATCTTTCCTTCGTATATATATATATATTTGATCAAACCACATTAAGAAAATGGGAAAAATCCTAGTCTTGTTTTCCCATTTTCTTATTGTGGTTTGATCATTGATTGTTATTTCACGTGTTTATGTGAAATCTTTATATATATATATATATATATCATTCACGTCTCCTTTTTTTTTCTCCTTCCTGAAGACGGCAAGACAGCCAAAATGATATAGAAAATTGTGAGTTTTAGTCCTCTTTTTTGTCTTATAATTTTTAAAGTAAGTATAATTTTAAAAATGTCTTTAGTAATAATTTAGCTAAAGTATAGCAATCATGAATTAACTTGTTCTCAAGATTTTGACGGATTTATATGTTTTAACACCCCCAAAGTCCCTTTTTGATATTTTCTTCGTGTTTGATACATGTTTTGTTTGTATGTTGATGCATTGAACACTACGTGCCACACCGCTTAGTGGATTGCATTTATATTGTCTAAAAAATACGTCATTATACTGTTGATATGCTCGTAGATGTATTGGAAGTAATTTTAGAAGTACTATGACAATGTTTTTATAGGTTAAAATTAAACCATAACTATTATTTGTAATCTCATATTCCTTTAACGACTAAAATATATTTTAAATCAACAGAGCTCATATAAACCAATACAATCATATTTATATAAACTAAAAAGTTATACATTAACATACAAAAAAGGTAAAAATCATAAATATAATTTCAATTTGAATAAAATAGGAGAAGGTTGTTTTATACAATCTCAGCTTGAAATAGTATGAGATATTTTTTTTGCTCTCATATTAAATGAAGACGTAGTTGATAAGTCGTAGTGGGGGTTTTCTCAGTAAAGTGTAAGTGTACTTTGGAATCTCCAGCCTCAGTTTGTTGCTTGCAGGTACAAACCAGTCCGTTTTCGCACGTCATGTAATAAACAAGCCCTAAATTATATCTCTCATCCTACAAGGTAACATCTATTTGAATCTATATCATTATTTTCTATTTCAATAATTCTTTTATTATTATTGAAATAATAATAAAATATTTTATTATATAATTATTATTAAATAATAATATAATTTTAGAATTATTTTCTATTTAATAATTCTATTTCATAATGATAATGCAATTTAATACTATTTTTTATGCCTTTATTAATATGTACTGTACACAATATTTTATGCATAATACCTGTCTTAAAAGTTAAATAGAAGTTATTTTACATCTATTTGGTCCACTGGTATCAAACAATCATCGCGTTAGTTTGTACAGGTCTTTATTTTAATATAATAATCTTTATTTTAATTGATATAATTTGCAAAGCTATACGAAAATATAAATCTAGTGAATACTTTAATGAATCTGTTTGCTTAATGAAATGAACGAACATTTTTAAACTGATTTGTCCACTTTTTTTATATAATTAAAGTAAATGCAATGTGCCGATTTATCTTTCATGCATATTTTGTCCTAATTTCAACAACTCACTGGCTAGATATTTACTTCAAACCACTATAATATGTAACATTGTACAAAAGTTGCCTGAATTTTTTATTTTGAGTTCGACAGTTTGCTTTACATTACATAACATTATTCACAGTACAAATCTTGAAATAAGGATGATCAAAAAAGTTTTGAATAAATAGATATAAATAAATGTAAAATAATTATCTTAGTGAGTTGGTTATCACTTGCATTCTAATTCCCTCTCATTTTAATCAATTGGAATTGAGCGTAATTGGATTTTTGTCACCTTGTTTCCCTCTTCTCTATGGCCGGTTCGAATGAATTGTGTGTGTGTGTGTGTGTGTATGTGTGTGCGTGTGTGTGTGTGTTGTGTGTGTGTGTGTGTGTGTGTGTGTCATTCTATCTGTATTATACAAATAATGTTAATATAATATACAATATTATATTAACAATATAATATAATACAATATAATTATCAATGATCGAACCACAATAAGAAATGGGAAAACAAGACTAAGATCTTTCAACCGTAACAAGCGGTCTTCGTCAGAGTTAAAAACCCAACTGAAAACCCAGTTGGGTTTTTAACTCTGACGAAGACCGCTTGTTACGGTTGAAAGATCTTAGTCTTGTTTTCCCATTTCTTATTGTGGTTTGATCATTGATTGTTATTTCACGTGTTTATGCGAAATCTTTTTAACAATATAATTATATAATATTGAATATAATATTAGAAAAATATAATACACAATAGTTTTAATATAATACACAATGAGTAGAAAATAATACAGTTGATATGAATAATAGTGACACAAATTTAAAATGAATTAACTTGTCTTTAAAAAAATACAAGACAATCTCTAAATTGTGTTTTTGGGTGATTGCGTATTTTGCTAGAGTACATGTTATTATGTGATGTCTGTTTTATGTTATGATATCCTGTTTGATAAGTATAGTCTGGTTTGCTTTATGTTTTTCTAGTTGCAGTCCTTACATAGTTACAGCCGTTACTATTACTTTCACACAAAGTAATACAGTATATTTGTATTTCAGGAGAAGACCCTTATTCAAACATGTTTCAATAAAAGTTTCAAATTTACGTTTTAGTATTTAATAAAGGTCGGTAAGAAATCAGTAGAAAAGACTTAAGATTTTTGAGCTTCAATAACTAAACTTTGTCAGAGTTAAAATTTATGCAGATCAGTTTTGACTCTAACGGAAACCACTTGTTACGGTTAGATGATTTTGGTCTTTGTTCTATTTTATTCTGTGTTTTAGAATTTAATTTACTTTTACATGTTTATTTTGTAATATATATATATATATATATTATTAAAGTAGACGGCAGCTTTCGCATTTACTACCTTGTTGCTCGTGTTTTTTAGTTTTCTAACTAGTTTTTTCTGGTGGGATGATTTTGTGGAAGGAGTTGTCCCAGAACATCAAAAATAATGTTTACAAAGAGAATCTGCGCCAATATACACTAAATTTATATATAAAATAATTATATAAATTAAACTCCAAAATTGTTTTTGACCTCTTCTATTCTATTCACTGTTTTGTTATTGAGGGGGCTAGGTCATAATAAACAATAGTAAATCAATTGAACATGGAAGTAGTAGAAGAGTATAAGTTCTGGGGGACCACGCCCACTTTACCCCCACTCCCGACCCTTCACAGGGTGGCCACCCCCCTTTCCCTCTACCCCCGACCATGCTCAGCCAATATTGAAGACCCCCTCCCCCCACCCCACCCCTCATCAGCCAATCACCTTCTTCCCTAACCACCACCTCTCTCCTCATCCGCCTCTGGTCCCACCCGACATGCGCAGACTGACCTACCTCAAGGTTTGTTATGTTATGATAGGGGGGGTCACCCACCTTACACTTCCTTGTTTATGTTTTGATGCCACACTGACCTACTTTCAAGGTCATCGGCAAGGTCGACTGGAAGTTGTGGTTGTACCCACCAGGTGGCAGCACCCAACAGAGTCAATAGATGTCCCACCCTGGGATTACTCATCCTGCCAAGGTGTCGCCATCTTAGCCTTCTTCTAAGCCTGTCCGACTTGCCAACACAGCCGAGTCTACCACAGTTTATTAACCCGCATACCAGCTCAAAGTTTCCTTCCCCGTTCGAATCGGTTGTTGACGAATGAACCCAGCCAGCTGGTCAACTGCCGCTTCAACCTCATTACTATACGAACACGGGGCACAATCATTCCCGTTAGAACCAAGACGTACTTCCCCCACAATCTTGTGTATCCTACTAACCGCACCCACCCTCCTCACCCACATGTACCACCCGACTCCCTCACCTTCCTGTTTCAGTCAGTCGCCCGCTCATTAGATTCACCCCTTCTATACAGAGTTTATTTGATCATGTCATTTCGCTTTGAGTCCCTTCGAAGGGATCATAAGGGCTGAGTGTAGGTACATTGAGTTTGGTATCATTTCACTCAGCGTGGGAAAATAATTTGGCTCGGATGGCACTTCGTACTTTCCGAAATATCATTATTTTTTCGATATCTCTTACCGTTTACGAGTTACAGACCTTTTTTAGCCCTTAAAGCTATATTGTCAATAATGGGATGATATAGTAAAGTTTATTGATCATTACCTTGTTGTAAATAACGAGAAAAGAGAAATTTGTATTGATTTTAGAGTTTATTTCCTCATGTCATTTCGCTTTGAGTCCCTTCGAAGGGATCATAAGGGCTGAGTGTAGGTACATTGAGTTTGGTATCATTTCACTCAGCGTTGGAAAATAATTTGGCTCGGATGGCACTTCGTGCTTTCCGAAATTTCATTATTTTTTCGATATCTCTTACCGTTTACGAGTTACAGACCTTTTTTAGCCCTTAAAGCTATATTGTCAATAATGGGATAATATAGTAAAGTTTATTGATCATTACCTTGTTGTAAATAACGAGAAAAGAGAAATTTGTATTGATTTTAGAGTTTATTTCCTCATGTCATTTCGCTTTGAGTCCCTTCGAAGGGATCATAAGGGCTGAGTGTAGGTATATTGAGTTTGGTATCATTTCACTCAGCGTTGGAAAATAATTTGGCTCGGATGGCACTTCGTGCTTTCCGAAATTTCATTATTTTTTCGATATCTCTTACCGTTTACGAGTTACAGACCTTTTTTAGCCCTTAAAGCTATATTGTCAATAATGGGATAATATAGTAGAGTTTATTGATCATTACCTTGTTGTAAATAACGAGAAAAGAGAAATTTGTATTGATTTTAGAGTTTATTTCCTCATGTCATTTCGCTTTGAGTCCCTTCGAAGGGATCATAAGGGCTGAGTGTAGGTATATTGAGTTTGGTATCATTTCACTCAGCGTTGGGAAAATAATTTGGCTCGGATGGCACTTCGTGCTTTCCGAAATTTCATTATTTTTTCGATATCTCTTACCGTTTACGAGTTACAGACCTTTTTTAGCCCTTAAAGCTATATTGTCAATAATGGGATAATATAGTAGAGTTTATTGATCATTACCTTGTTGTAAATAACGAGAAAAGAGAAATTTGTATTGATTTTAGAGTTTATTTCCTCATGTCATTTCGCATTGAGTCCCTTCGAAGGGATCATAAGGGCTGAGTGTAGGTATATTGAGTTTGGTATCATTTCACTCAGCGTTGGAAAATAATTTGGCTCGGATGGCACTTCGTGCTTTCCGAAATTTCATTATTTTTTCGATATCTCTTACCGTTTACGAGTTACAGACCTTTTTTAGCCCTTAAAGCTATATTGTCAATAATGGGATGATATAGTAAAGTTTATTGATCATTTCCTTGTTGTAAATAACGAGAAAAGAGAAATTTGTATTGATTTTAGAATTTTTTCCTCATGTCATTTCGCTTTGAGTCCCTTCGAAGGGATCATAAGGGCTGAGTGTAGGTACATTGAGTTTGGTATCATTTCACTCAGCGTGGGAAAATAATTTGGCTCGGATGGCACTTCGTGCTTTCCGAAATTGCATTATTTTTTCGATATCTCTTACCGTTTACGAGTTACAGCCCTTTTTTTAGCCCTCAAAGCTATAATGTCAAGAATGGGTGTAATAGTAGAGTTTATTGATCATTACCTTGTCGTAAATAACGAGGTAAGAGAAATCTGTATTGATTTTAGAATTTATTTGCTCATGTCATTTCGCTTTTCGTCCCTTCGAAGGGATCATAAGGGCTGAGTGTAGGTCCATTGAGGTTGGTATCATTTCACTCAGCGTTGGAAAATAAGCTGGCTCGGATGGCACTTCGTGCATTATTTCATTATATTTTCGATATCTCTTACCGTTTTTGAGTTATAACCCTTTTTTTTTTTTTTTAGCCCTTAATGCTATGTTTTTACCAGTGTTAGTTTATAGTTGTCTTTTATCATTAATAATGATAAGGAGTAAATTTTTAATCAGTTTGGATTATTTGATGTTCATCTGATGGGAATATCTGTTCTTTACAAGGGCTCGGAAGGGCCGAGAGATTGTTATGGGTATGGACTTTGCAATAACTTAACACCACCTGTAAATTTTATAAGGAATGCTTTATGCTTTTTACGTCTGCTGTCTACGGACTGTCCTACTGTTGACCATAACTAGCTTGACGCTAGAGTGTTGACTTCATCTGAGAACAAGCCAGAGCAATATTCACACATCATATATGGTCCCACACTTATATCAAACGTCTTCACCTCCATATGCAAACTCTCACCATCTTTTCCTCTTCCTCAATGTTTTGATTCACAAGTGGACTAATAACTGAGTCATATCTAACTCATGGTTACCCTAATGACATTACTGTACCAAGTTAATGTTATAATGCACACAATGAAAAAAAAAAACTCATTGTTTTTGGTCTGGAGCTCAGTTGGACATGTTCACTTGTAGTTCAACATGTCTCGCAGACTCTTGTTAGTTTACACACTCGCTGTACACAGACATCAATATCCAGATGGTCAAATCCTAATTTATTATTGAATTTATGTTGATTTTTTTTTAACACAACATTACTCATTAAATTGAGTAAGTTCAAAGGGGGGGGTGAGGGAGGAGTGAATTGGATGCCAGCTCCTAACATGACCATTATTATTGTAAATAAAATTAGCGTTAATGACATGGATAATCGTCCCGATAAAGGCTCGCTCCACCCGTCCAGACACTACATGCTGGCTCCAGATGGAGGGGTCTGCGTGGAAAGAATAATTACAAGAGAGTGTTATTCAAGCATGACTCATCCGCCCAAGGTGAGCCGACCTTAGCCTATCCAGCCATATCTCCTAAACCTGTCGAAACATGCTCAAGGTTACCACCCGAGTCTACTGCAGTACATTAACCTTCTACATTAACGCTTAGACATGTCGCGTTGTATTTTTTCACATACACTCATAGTCAATGCAGTCCAATATCCACCTGTTTCATATTACTGTTAATACTAATTTGAGCAAAGTATGCGTAAAAGAGACAATTATGAGGGAGCAGATAGGCAATATGAGATAATATCACGTGTTTATGAGAGTGTATATTTAGATAAACACCACCTAGTATATGGTAGCTGTTATAATGGAGATAAAATTATCTCATGCGACAAGTGTCACTATGTGAGCGATATTGAGACAGATTAATATAAATAATTTTAATTTGAGTATGCTAGTCAGACATGACTATCAAATGTGAGGGGTCATTGACCTTAGTCCATGCAGGCTCAGGTGGGACTGTGTGGACTGAATAATTACACAAGAGTGTTAGTCAGGGATGATTCATCCAACCTTGGTGAGGAGGGCCTGTCCTCCTAAGCCTATCCTAGCAGGTATGTTTGAGTACATTATTAACCGTCTCCATTGCAAGTCGAGACAAGTGATGATGAGACAAGGTGAGTGAATCATTAGGAGTGTTCTGGTCCGATTGCAAGTGAGTAGTTCAAGGTCACACGACTGAACGATTGGAAATACATAATCTACATTATACCCTGCTTAGTCTTGAACACTACATTGTAGGAGAAGGACATGATGTTTTACATTTTGTTAGTCTCTATGTCAGTCATTCACTTATGCAGAGGAGTAGACTACATCGGATACTTGAAAACATATGGCTATTTGGAGGACGCAAGTAAAGAAGAAGGTGTTGCTTCAATATATAGCAACGGTGTTGTTAAAAATGCCATTCGTTTATTTCAAAATAATTTCAATATTGATACTAGTGGAGAATTAACGTCCGAGACTTTACATTTGATGGAAAGCCCAAGATGTGGGGTAAAAGATGATGTTTTATCTAGATATTCTACAAAAGGAACATTGGAAAATCTAAAATGGAAAGTAAACACGATAAAATGGTACACATACGACAGTGAAATACCTCACGATATTGTTGAAAAAGCCTTATTTCTTTGGGAAGAGCATGCTAACATAAGTTTTATTAAAAGCAAAGACAAACCAAACATCGTCATGAAATTCTCCGACGCAAATCATACAATGATTCAAAACAATGCCACATTATGTCAACCATTTGAGAAAGTCACGATAGCTCATGCATATTCTCCAAAAACTGGACTTTATGATGACACGCTTGAAATGCATTTTAACAATGAACATTATAACTGGGAAATGACAATGAAATTGCCTGAAGACGGAGACATATCATTTTTTCATACACTTGTACATGAAATTGGTCATACTTTGGGTTTGAACCATAATACAGTCAATAGAAACTCTATTATGCATCCAATTTATAGAATACCAGATGGTATACGAAACATGAGCGAGCTTGCTTTAGATCCCACCGACATTTCATCAATTGTAAAGTTATATGGGAAAAAACCTGTGAAATCAGCTGATACAACTTCTACTAATTCATTACCAGGAATGGAAGAAATGAACTACGTCACGGATCTTTGCTCCTACAGATATAAAATTGATCATGTTCTAATCACTCAAAAATCAGTTTATTTCTTTTACAAGAAATATGCATGGAGAGTGAGTTTAGTGGAGTCATTAAGAAGTAAATACCAAATGTCAGCTGCATATAGAATAAATCAATGGTTGGGCTTTTTTCTAAGAAACTTTAACGGAATAGATTCAATTTACCAAAATCGTAATGGAAACCTTGTAATGTTTGTTAATAATACAGTTTACACTGTTGATTTTCCCCGTCTCCGTTTGGTTAAGAAAGAACCATTGATGAATATTGTTCATCACGGAATGATGAAGACTATAACAGGATCATATGTTGACTACTTGGGAAGAGTTTATTTAATTGCAGACCACTATTACCTTCTAGAAGCGCTCGAAAATGAATTTGTTATAAAAGGTACATTGGAAGATCTATATCATGGCTTAAATGCAAGAAGTATTACATCAGTGTTTCGTCATATGAACGGTAAATTATATTTCAATTACAAAAAAGAAGGCTATTTTGTGGAATATGATGAATATTTACAAAGTGTTACAGGAAACATTGTAAATGTCTTAGAACTGTTTAACATAACCTGTGTAGAAGACAGCATCCTTAACGATATTCACGACCTAACTAACCAATTGATTCACTTACAACGAGAGAAAAAATGTTGATATAATAACAAAATTCGATGCATACAACATTTCACTGGCTTGTCACATCGGCTACAGTCAGTAGCCAATGACAATGATTTGTCAGGAATAGACAAAGGACAGGAATTGGTTCCTCTGTGCTACATGATCGATCAGTCAATCAGATCTGTTATTAGAAAATGTGTTAATATTCAAAGACATGTACACAATTAGTCAAAGTAATAAATATTTTGATTGAATTTTTTTTTTTTCCCCACCCCCCAGCTGTCATGTATTTATTGTAATTGAGTTAATAAAGAGACAAGATAGATCAATTGTTTAAAAATCAATGCTACTTTATATAAATATTATATTCAGCCTATAGGAACAATAGGATGTAATTCTTTCATCAATTGTTATTGTATAACTGCGTAAATAGTATACTCTGGTCAGTCTTGAACACTAGGTTCAGTCGTGTGACCTTGAACTACTCACTTGCGATCGGACCAGAACACTCTTAATGTTTCACACGCCTTGTCTCATCATTACTTGTCTCGACTTGCAATGGAGACGGTTAATAATGTACTCAAACATACCTGCCAGGATAGGCTTAGGAGGACAGGCCCTCCTCACCAAGGTTGGATGAATCATCCCTGACTAACACTCTTGTGTAATTATTCAGTCCACACAGTCCCACCTGAGCCTGCATGGGCTAAGGTCAATGATCCCATCACATTTGATAGTCATGTCTGACTAGCATTCTCAAATTAAAATTATTTATATTAATCTGTCTCAATATCACTCACATAGTGATACTTGTCGCATGAGATAATTTTATCTCCATTATTACATTTATATTAAAGTAAAATAAGTCACTTCATCATCTCAAGAATAAAACGCCTCGATCATCCATATCATTAGAGCCAATACTCTCTCTCTCTCTCTCTCTCTCTCTCTATCCAGAATATTTACATCTTTATACCATCAAACTAATAACATCTAGCAAACCAATTAAGTTGGATAGGTTCATAATGATTTAAAGAAAAAAAAAATATGGATATTGATGTGATTTTGAAGTAATTTTAGTATCACCTGTGCTTTTTTTTTTTTTTAACATCATTTCCATACACTTTATAACTACATGCTGTAAAAATATCACTAAGTCCACCAAAATAATAATAAGGAGTGTTTATCTAAATATACACTCTCCGTAAACATCTGACTATATTTCATAGTGTGTCTCTCTACACCTCATGATTGACTCTTTTACACAGACTTTGCTCAAATTATCATTAATAGTGATATGAAACAGGTGGATATTGGAATGATTTGGCTTGATTTAGTTGAATGACAAGAGAGAGAGAGAGAGAGAGAGAGCACACTTGCTAGTCTTTTGAACTAGCATATTATATCTTGTAGTAGATATAATAGGAGAGAGCTGTCACAGGGCTACTGAGCAGTTCAAGGTCACACGAAGGGACCATTAGGGACCAATTAGAGTAAGAACTATAATACATTTACCAAAACTATCTACAACTCACATAGAAAACTAACACAAATTATTGAGACCAACAGATACTTGAAAAAAGATTATTTTATAATCAGAGTTCTTAAGTACACATCTATTTCAAAGTAACAAACAAAAGGAAATTAGTTTTACCTTGGAAAGTGATATATGATAAGTTACATAATAACCCTTAGCACACTTTCCAAGGTAAAACTAATTTCCTTTTGTTTGTTACTTTGAAATAGATGTGTACTTAAGAACTCTGATTATAAAATAATCTTTTTTCAAGTATCTGTTGGTCTCAATAATTTGTGTTAGTTTTCTATGTGAGTTGTAGATAGTTTTGGTAAATGTATTATAGTTCTTACTCTAATTGGTCCCTAATGGTCCCTTCGTGTGACCTTGAACTGCTCAGTAGCCCTGTGACAGCTCTCTCCTATTATATCTACTACAAGATATAATATGCTAGTTCAAAAGACTAGCAAGTGTGCCTCTCTCTCTCTCTCTCTCTCTGTCATTCAACTAAATCAAGCCAAATCATTCCAATATCCACCTGTTTCATATCACTATTAATGATAATTTGAGCAAAGTCTGTGTAAAAGAGTCAATCATGAGGTGTAGAGAGACACACTATGAAATATAGTCAGATGTTTACGGAGAGTGTATATTTAGATAAACACTCCTTATTATTATTTTGGTGGACTTAGTGATATTTTTACAGCATGTAGTTATAAAGTGTATGGAAATGATGTTAAAAAAAAAAAAGCACAGGTGATACTAAAATTACTTCAAAATCACATCAATATCCATATTTTTTTTTTTTCTTTAAATC
The DNA here is from genome assembly GCA_026182355.1 of Hermatobates lingyangjiaoensis. NCBI lineage: Eukaryota > Metazoa > Arthropoda > Insecta > Hemiptera > Hermatobatidae > Hermatobates > Hermatobates lingyangjiaoensis. The sequence continues at coordinate 12,756 of JAPFBL010000531.1, read as the reverse complement.
ATTATGAACCTATCCAACTTAATTGGTTTGCTAGATGTTATTAGTTTGATGGTATAAAGATGTAAATATTCTGGATAGAGAGAGAGAGAGAGAGAGAGAGAGAGTATTGGCTCTAATGATATGGATGATCGAGGCGTTTTATTCTTGAGATGATGAAGTGACTTATTTTACTTTAATATAAATGTAATAATGGAGATAAAATTATCTCATGCGACAAGTATCACTATGTGAGTGATATTGAGACAGATTAATATAAATAATTTTAATTTGAGAATGCTAGTCAGACATGACTATCAAATGTGATGGGATCATTGACCTTAGCCCATGCAGGCTCAGGTGGGACTGTGTGGACTGAATAATTACACAAGAGTGTTAGTCAGGGATGATTCATCCAACCTTGGTGAGGAGGGCCTGTCCTCCTAAGCCTATCCTGGCAGGTATGTTTGAGTACATTATTAACCGTCTCCATTGCAAGTCGAGACAAGTAATGATGAGACAAGGCGTGTGAAACATTAAGAGTGTTCTGGTCCGATCGCAAGTGAGTAGTTCAAGGTCACACGACTGAACCTAGTGTTCAAGACTGACCAGAGTATACTATTTACGCAGTTATACAATAACAATTGATGAAAGAATTACATCCTATTGTTCCTATAGGCTGAATATAATATTTATATAAAGTAGCATTGATTTTTAAACAATTGATCTATCTTGTCTCTTTATTAACTCAATTACAATAAATACATGACAGCTGGGGGGTGGAAAAAAACAAAAAATTCAATCAAAATATTTATTACTTTGACTAATTGTGTACATGTCTTTGAATATTAACACATTTTCTAATAACAGATCTGATTGACTGATCGATCATGTAGCACAGAGGAACCAATTCCTGTCCTTTGTCTATTCCTGACAAATCATTGTCATTGGCTACTGACTGTAGCCGATGTGACAAGCCAGTGAAATGTTGTATGCATCGAATTTTGTTATTATATCAACATTTTTTTCTCTCGTTGTAAGTGAATCAATTGGTTAGTTAGGTCGTGAATATCGTTAAGGATGCTGTCTTCTACACAGGTTATGTTAAACAGTTCTAAGACATTTACAATGTTTCCTGTAACACTTTGTAAATATTCATCATATTCCACAAAATAGCCTTCTTTTTTGTAATTGAAATATAATTTACCGTTCATATGACGAAACACTGATGTAATACTTCTTGCATTTAAGCCATGATATAGATCTTCCAATGTACCTTTTATAACAAATTCATTTTCGAGCGCTTCTAGAAGGTAATAGTGGTCTGCAATTAAATAAACCTTCCCAAGTAGTCAACATATGATCCTGTTATAGTCTTCATCATTCCGTGATGAACAATATTCATCAATGGTTCTTTCTTAACCAAACGGAGACGGGGAAAATCAACAGTGTAAACTGTATTATTAACAAACATTACAAGGTTTCCATTACGATTTTGGTAAATTGAATCTATTCCGTTAAAGTTTCTTAGAAAAAAGCCCAACCATTGATTTATTCTATATGCAGCTGACATTTGGTATTTACTTCTTAATGACTCCACTAAACTCACTCTCCATGCATATTTCTTGTAAAAGAAATAAACTGATTTTTGAGTGATTAGAACATGATCAATTTTATATCTGTAGGAGCAAAGATCCGTGACGTAGTTCATTTCTTCCATTCCTGGTAATGAATTAGTAGAAGTTGTATCAGCTGATTTCACAGGTTTTTTCCCATATAACTTTACAATTGATGAAATGTCGGTGGGATCTAAAGCAAGCTCGCTCATGTTTCGTATACCATCTGGTATTCTATAAATTGGATGCATAATAGAGTTTCTATTGACTGTATTATGGTTCAAACCCAAAGTATGACCAATTTCATGTACAAGTGTATGAAAAAATGATATGTCTCCGTCTTCAGGCAATTTCATTGTCATTTCCCAGTTATAATGTTCATTGTTAAAATGCATTTCAAGCGTGTCATCATAAAGTCCAGTTTTTGGAGAATATGCATGAGCTATCGTGACTTTCTCAAATGGTTGACATAATGTGGCATTGTTTTGAATCATTGTATGATTTGCGTCGGAGAATTTCATGACGATGTTTGGTTTGTCTTTGCTTTTAATAAAACTTATGTTAGCATGCTCTTCCCAAAGAAATAAGGCTTTTTCAACAATATCGTGAGGTATTTCACTGTCGTATGTGTACCATTTTATCGTGTTTACTTTCCATTTTAGATTTTCCAATGTTCCTTTTGTAGAATATCTAGATAAAACATCATCTTTTACCCCACATCTTGGGCTTTCCATCAAATGTAAAGTCTCGGACGTTAATTCTCCACTAGTATCAATATTGAAATTATTTTGAAATAAACGAATGGCATTTTTAACAACACCGTTGCTATATATTGAAGCAACACCTTCTTCTTTACTTGCGTCCTCCAAATAGCCATATGTTTTCAAGTATCCGATGTAGTCTACTCCTCTGCATAAGTGAATGACTGACATAGAGACTAACAAAATGTAAAACATCATGTCCTTCTCCTACAATGTAGTGTTCAAGACTAAGCAGGGTATAATGTAGATTATGTATTTCCAATCGTTCAGTCGTGTGACCTTGAACTACTCACTTGCAATCGGACCAGAACACTCCTAATGATTCACTCACCTTGTCCCTTTCTCATCACTTGTCTCGACTTGCAAAACGGTTAATAATGTACTCAAACATACCTGCTAGGATAGGCTTAGGAGGACAGGCCCTCCTCACCAAGGTTGGATGAATCATCCCTGACTAACACTCTTGTGTAATTATTCAGTCCACACAGTCCCACCTGAGCCTGCATGGACTAAGGTCAATGACCCCTCACATTTGATAGTCATGTCTGACTAGCATACTCAAATTAAAATTATTTATATTAATCTGTCTCAATATCGCTCACATAGTGACACTTGTCGCATGAGATAATTTTATCTCCATTATAACAGCTACCATATACTAGGTGGTGTTTATCTAAATATACACTCTCATAAACACGTGATATTATCTCATATTGCCTATCTGCTCCCTCATAATTGTCTCTTTTACGCATACTTTGCTCAAATTAGTATTAACAGTAATATGAAACAGGTGGATATTGGACTGCATTGACTATGAGTGTATGTGAAAAAATACAACGCGACATGTCTAAGCGTTAATGTAGAAGGTTAATGTACTGCAGTAGACTCGGGTGGTAAACCTTGAGCATGTTTCGACAGGTTTAGGAGATATGGCTGGATAGGCTAAGGTCGGCTCACCTTGGGCGGATGAGTCATGCTTGAATAACACTCTCTTGTAATTATTCTTTCCACGCAGACCCCTCCATCTGGAGCCAGCATGTAGTGTCTGGACGGGTGGAGCGAGCCTTTATCGGGACGATTATCCATGTCATTAACGCTAATTTTATTTACAATAATAATGGTCATGTTAGGAGCTGGCATCCAATTCACTCCTCCCTCACCCACCCCCTTTGAACTTACTCAATTTAATGAGTAATGTTGTGTTAAAAAAAAATCAACATAAATTCAATAATAAATTAGGATTTGACCATCTGGATATTGATGTCTGTGTACAGCGAGTGTGTAAACTAACAAGAGTCTGCGAGACATGTTGAACTACAAGTGAACATGTCCAACTGAGCTCCAGACCAAAAACAATGAGTTTTTTTTTTTTCATTGTGTGCATTATAACATTAACTTGGTACAGTAATGTCATTAGGGTAACCATGAGTTAGATATGACTCAGTTATTAGTCCACTTGTGAATCAAAACATTGAGGAAGAGGAAAAGATGGTGAGAGTTTGCATATGGAGGTGAAGACGTTTGATATAAGTGTGGGACCATATATGATGTGTGAATATTGCTCTGGCTTGTTCTCAGATGAAGTCAACACTCTAGCGTCAAGCTAGTTATGGTCAACAGTAGGACAGTCCGTAGACAGCAGACGTAAAAAGCATAAAGCATTCCTTATAAAATTTACAGGTGGTGTTAAGTTATTGCAAAGTCCATACCCATAACAATCTCTCGGCCCTTCCGAGCCCTTGTAAAGAACAGATATTCCCATCAGATGAACATCAAATAATCCAAACTGATTAAAAATTACTCCTTATCATTATTAATGATAAAAGACAACTATAAACTAACACTGGTAAAAACATAGCATTAAGGGCTAAAAAAAAAAAAAAAAGGGTTATAACTCAAAAACGGTAAGAGATATCGAAAATATAATGAAATAATGCACGAAGTGCCATCCGAGCCAGCTTATTTTCCAACGCTGAGTGAAATGATACCAACCTCAATGGACCTACACTCAGCCCTTATGATCCCTTCGAAGGGACGAAAAGCGAAATGACATGAGCAAATAAATTCTAAAATCAATACAGATTTCTCTTACCTCGTTATTTACGACAAGGTAATGATCAATAAACTCTACTATATACACCCATTCTTGACATTATAGCTTTGAGGGCTAAAAAAAGGGCTGTAACTCGTAAACGGTAAGAGATATCGAAAAAATAATGCAATTTCGGAAAGCACGAAGTGCCATCCGAGCCAAATTATTTTCCCACGCTGAGTGAAATGATACCAAACTCAATGTACCTACACTCAGCCCTTATGATCCCTTCGAAGGGACTCAAAGCGAAATGACATGAGGAAATAAATTCTAAAATCAATACAAATTTCTCTTTTCTCGTTATTTACAACAAGGAAATGATCAATAAACTTTACTATATCATCCCATTATTGACAATATAGCTTTAAGGGCTAAAAAAGGTCTGTAACTCGTAAACGGTAAGAGATATCGAAAAAATAATGAAATTTCGGAAAGCACGAAGTGCCATCCGAGCCAAATTATTTTCCAACGCTGAGTGAAATGATACCAAACTCAATTATACACTCAGCCCTTATGATCCCTTCGAAGGGACTCAATGCGAAATGACATGAGGAAATAAACTCTAAAATCAATACAAATTTCTCTTTTCTCGTTATTTACAACAAGGTAATGATCAATAAACTCTACTATATTATCCCATTATTGACAATATAGCTTTAAGGGCTAAAAAAGGTCTGTAACTCGTAAACGGTAAGAGATATCGAAAAAATAATGAAATTTCGGAAAGCACGAAGTGCCATCCGAGCCAAATTATTTTCCAACGCTGAGTGAAATGATACCAAACTCAATATACCTACACTCAGCCCTTATGATCCCTTCGAAGGGACTCAAAGCGAAATGACATGAGGAAATAAACTCTAAAATCAATACAAATTTCTCTTTTCTCGTTATTTACAACAAGGTAATGATCAATAAACTTTACTATATTATCCCATTATTGACAATATAGCTTTAAGGGCTAAAAAAGGTCTGTAACTCGTAAACGGTAAGAGATATCGAAAAAATAATGAAATTTCGGAAAGCACGAAGTGCCATCCGAGCCAAATTATTTTCCAACGCTGAGTGAAATGATACCAAACTCAATGTACCTACACTCAGCCCTTATGATCCCTTCGAAGGGACTCAAAGCGAAATGACATGATCAAATAAACTCTGTATAGAAGGGGTGAATACTAATGAGCGGGCGACTGACTGAAACAGGAAGGTGAGGGAGTCGGGTGGTACATGTGGGTGAGGAGGGTGGGTGCGGTTAGTAGGATACACAAGATTGTGGGGGAAGTACGTCTTGGTTCTAACGGGAATGATTGTGCCCCGTGTTCGTATAGTAATGAGGTTGAAGCGGCAGTTGACCAGCTGGCTGGGTTCATTCGTCAACAACCGATTCGAACGGGGAAGGAAACTTTGAGCTGGTATGCGGGTTAATAAACTGTGGTAGACTCGGCTGTGTTGGCAAGTCTGGACAGGCTTAGAAGAAGGCTAAGATGGCGACACCTTGGCAGGATGAGTAATCCCAGGGTGGGACATCTATTGACTCTGTTGGGTGCTGCCACCTGGTGGGTACAACCACAACTTCCAGTCGACCTTGCCGATGACCTTGAAAGTAGGTCAGTGTGGCATCAAAACATAAACAAGGAAGTGTAAGGTGGGTGACCCCCCCTATCATAACATAACAAACCTTGAGGTAGGTCAGTCTGCGCATGTCGGGTGGGACCAGAGGCGGAGTGAGGAGAGAGGTGGTGGTTAGGGAAGAAGGTGATTGGCTGATGAGGGGTGGGGTGGGGGGAGGGGGTCTTCAATATTGGCTGAGCATGGTCGGGGTAGAGGGAAAGGGGGCGTGGCCACGCCTGTAAAGGGTCGGGAGTGGGGGTAAAGTGGGCGTGGTCCCCCAGAACTTATACTCTTCTACTACTCATGGATGATAACCTTAAGTCATAAACTAACCTTTCGTCATGTAACCTTCATATGTTCACCCGCCCTGTTTTGTGGAAATGATAGATGAATATAACGAGTAGTGTTTTTTTCGTATTTATAACCAATTAATTCTTATGTAACTTAAATAACCATCAGCACACTTTCCAAGGTAAAACTAATTTCCTTTTGTCTGATACTTTTAAATAGATGTGTACTCAACAACTCTGATTATAAAATAACCTTTTGTATGTATCTGTTGGTCTTAAAAAATGTGTGTTATTTCTCTATGTGAGTTGTAGATTGTTTTGATAAATGTATCTACAATACAAAACTACTACTACAATTGATTGTTTTGATAATTAGTCTTACTCTAATTTTAGCCCTGAAGATGATGTACAAATACATCGAAACGTCGGCCTAGAAAGGAGTTTATTTTCTTTTATTTGACCTAGCCCTCAATAACAAAACAGTGAATATATATATATATATATATATATATATATATATAAAGATTTCACATAAACACATGAAATAACAATCAATGATCAAACCACAATAAAAAATGGATAAACAAGACTAAGATCTTTCAACCGTAACAAGTGGTCTTCGTCAGAGTCAAAAACCCAACTGAAACACTAGATGATGCTCATCTATTCAGCTTCAATAACTAAATTTCGTCAGAGTTAAAATAGCTAATGCTCATCAAGTGTTTCAGTTGGGTTTTTGACTTTGACGAAGACCGCTTGTTACGGTTGAAAGATCTTAGTCTTGTTTTCCCATTTTCTTATTGTGGTTTGATCATTGTTTGTAACATATATATATATACAATATATATATATATATATATATATATATATATACTTTACAAAAAACAATAACGCAGTCGACATGCATGATATATAAATAAAGGAGGTTACAGTTAGGCTATGCTAACTTGAAGGTTACAGTTTAGACAAGTCCATAGACATTTGTGTCTAAGGCTAAGCTTAATATCAATTATCTTGAGCATTCCTACTCGCCGATTCATCTCCATGTAGCTTCAAAATTATATTAAAACTTGCGACTGCGATATTGTTTTTCGTAAAGTAATACTACATAGTTATTATATAATATATATATATATATATATATATATATATATATATATATTTGTGTATTTGGGGAGCAGGCCTTCTACTATAAAATTTTTATTAAAACTTATGCCTATTTCTAATTTCACACCATTACGAGTTAATTTTTCCCAACTTCTGACCTCTGACTTCCAAGAGTTCGGGACTAGATATATTAATTCTCGAAAATTTTTATTTTTATAAACCAACATGTTTCGGTCCACATCGACCATTTTCAAGTTTATTTTTATATACAGCTACTTTCGCAAAATTATACACACTACGTAACGATAACAACATAATGATACAAATATACTAGAATACTTTACTAAATAATTGTAATAAATTAATAAAATAAACAATGATAACAAAATAGACGCACAAGGTTAACAATCATAATAAGTGGAAGGTTGTAGAAAGGTATCAGCAAGGTGAGGTTTCCCCAGGGTTCTGGTTACCTTCCTACAGCCGTTTGTGTCAGGGAAGGTATTAGATTATCTTCATTCACTCTCAGTAACTGGTTTTTCTTCTGATTGTCGTCAAACAGCTTCAAGATTCTAGCAAATCCAATATATATATATATATATATATATATAAAGATTTCACATAAACACGTGAAACAACAATCAATGATCAAACCACAATAAGAAATGGGAAAACAAGACTAAGATCTTTCAACCGTAACAAGCGGTCTTCGTCAGAGTCAAAAACCCAACTTGGGTTTTTGACTCTGACGAAGACCGCTTGTTACGGTTGAAAGATCTTAGTCTTGTTTTCCCATTTCTTATTGTGGTTTGATCATTGATATATATATATATGTATATATACGAGTTCAAAATTCAAGAAGAGTAATACACAGAGTAAGGAAACACTTACAGACTCAATTTTTCGGGTAATCCGTCTCCCTTTATCTTTTCTCCTGAAGACGGATTACCCAAAAATTTGTGTCTGTAAGTGTGTTTCCTTACTCTGTGTGTTACTCTTCTTGAATTTTGAACTCGTATTGTGTCCAGTTTGGATCGTGTTTTGTTAAATTAAGTGATATATATATGCACTTTTCGAAGAAAATGCGAACCGAAATGGACAAATGCAGTTCAATGTGCATGAAGAAACATAGATAAATTAAAAGCACACACTTACAGTCTTTAATTTTCGGAGAGGTAAGAGAGGGAACTAAGCGCACTGGCACAGAGACGATTGGAGACTGTTTATATATATATATATATATATATATATATATAATATATATATATATTATTGAAAATGACACCAAATCTAGCTGATACCTGTTTCTTAACAAGTTTCTCAATTTTTTTAAAATAACACTCTCGTTATTTCGTCTACACAATAAAGTATATCTCCTATGGTCGACATGTTTTGAATGATCAACATTCATCATCAGGACGTGAATAAGATCTAAGGTGAAATATCTGGTTTATATATACATGGAGAAGGTAGAAGGGGTTGTTTTCCATAAAGTTTAAGAAATGGTGGGCGTTAATCCTGTGGGGTGAGTGGCCTCTCGGCCTGAGTCGCTACCTGCAGGGGTTTCTCGATGCCCTTGATGTGAACTAATTAGCTTCAATATACGGCTACTGTTTTCGACATGAATATTTAGGAGAGGCTTCAGTTTCTGAATTAATATAGCCTCTAAAATTTTTAGTTTATGGTGGTTACTTTCTTTTTTTATAATTTTAGTATTTGTAACCAGCATCTCTCGGGTTAATTTAACATTATGCTTGTCTTGCGTATGTTTTTTGGGTGCTCCGGCCATTAGGTGCATCGTGAGCCTCCTTGATAGGGAAGTGGTAGTCATACCAATGTACGAGTGTTTTTGGGTTTCACAGTCCCCATTAGTACATGTATACTCGTACACCAGATTTCTTTCCTTTAAATGTGAACTTTTGTCTTGATTATTATTTTTAATAAACAGGCTACTCACAGGTGGGCTTTTATAATAAGTGACCAGTGTTACTTCTTCATTCTCGTTTTTGCAACTGATATTATTCCATATAATGCCTTTCAATATTCTCTCATCAAGCTTGTGTTGCTCTAAATACTGGTTTTTATAATAATGCATAAAGTTTATTATAAAAACCAGTATTCAGAGCAACACAAGCTTGATGAGAGAATATTAAAAGGCATTGAAAGGAATAATAACAGTTGCAAAAACGAGAATGAAAAAGTAACACTGGTCACTTAATGGTTATAAGGATTTGTTGAAAGTGATTTTCCCGCATTTTTAGACTGTTATAAGAGGATTAGCTGGCTGAAAGTGAAGGAATTTTAGTTTGATGACGAGAGAGGTAAGTCAGCTGAGAACATGTGGTTTACACAAGAGAAAGCCGTTAAGGCTAAACAAAACCCGGCTAAATAGCCTTTGGACATAATATACTATAACTAATTTAAACAAATTTTCTCTCTCTCATGTTTAATTACAGATTGTAATACTTTTGTTTTGGTTAATTGTTTGGAAAATTTGTATAATTAAACATAGTGGAGAATACCTCAAATCCTTTACCTCTATTGTAAACATTAAAACTATTTTCTTTAATCAATCTCATATCAAACCACTACTTCACCACCATGCCCTCTCTTTCATACCAATCTAACCTCAGAAATATATATATATATGATCAAACCACAATAAGAAATGGGAAAACAAGACTAAGATCTTTCAACCGCTTGTTGCGGTTGAAAGATCTTAGTCTTGTTTTCCCATTTCTTATTGTGGTTTGATCATTTATTGTTATTTCACATGTTTATGTGAAATCTTTATATATATATATATATATATATATATAAACCCTTCTCTTTATTACACAACTCTAGTGTCTATCTTATACTATTATATTATTGCGTGTGTAATTCTTACCTCCTTATAATTTATGAACTATTTTTTTACTTTACTGTAAGTAAACTATAGTGATCATAAATGAATTTGATCTCGAGATTTTGACAAAATTACATGTTTTGTGGTCCCTAAAATCATTTTATGATGTTATTTCATGATGTCTGTGTGAGTGTGTGGTAGGTGGATGATTATGAAACAAAAAATTTGTCTAGACGCTACGTCTTTAATCTTTGATAGATTAAATTGATACTTTACACAAAAATGGCCCTCTTGTTGTAGATGTGCTCTATAGTTTGGCAGCAATTATATATAATAGAAGAATCACTTATTTAGCTAAAATGTGTTTTTAGACATTTTTTTTCCTCGTAAACTACTAATTCCAGAGTATTAACGATTTGGATTATCTTTGATGCTACAAATCTTTTTACAGTTATGTTTCAGTAACTGAAAAATATCCCCAGTTTTTTAAAACAACAGAAAAATTTTTTCTTAATAAAATATAAACAATTTGACTTATTTAATCTGAATGCTTGTGAGAGCGATACAAGCCATACCATTGAGGAATTAAAATAAAATTATAACTAAAACTATAGCATTATCTTTTGGATGAGCTGATGTAATTTTCATTAATAATTACATTACCAATCAAGCAATATAGGACATTTTTAGTCGTCAGAAAATGTTTTGTTGAAGCTGAACAGTTCATTAAATAACAATGAACTTTTGCCAAAAATTTTACAAAAAATACAGACATTTATAAAAAAATCTTAAAAACTTTAATTACTGTAAAGGGCACGAAAACTATAAAAACTGATTGTCTTTCCTGGACTAATGACTCACTCGCTATAATTGTCAGATTTGTTGACATTATTTACGTTGATCCCCAGATTTCGAGTCTTACTAATACAGATGCTTTACAAGTATTAATGTCTTGTAATACTTATAATGACTTTATAGATAACAACTAAAATGTTCTGTCCTAAAATAGTATATACATTTTATAATACTATATACTATAGTATATAGTATAATACTATAGTATTATACTTTAATACTTATAGTATTGCAGATACTATAACTATTATAGTATTTGCAATACTTATAATACTTTATAAGTTTTGCAGTGTATATCAGGCTTTTGTTCTGTAGATTCAAATTTAATATTTTGTATATTAACGTACATTTAATTTTTAATATTTACATTTTTTAAGTGTATGCACGGAAATAAAATTGATTTTTAAAGATTAAATAAAAAAATTGAAATGGTTGATTGACTTATTATGAGATTTGAAAGGAATACATTTTTTCTATGTAAAAAATCAACTCCAATCGAGCATATAATTTTCCACATTGTTAAACAAACTGATAATAAATTGTTTTGATTTTATTAATTAAAAAAATAAATATTTTTTTAAAAAATTACGTTTTTAAAAATAAATAAAAATTTTTGTTGCATTAAGTCGTTATATAATATAAAAAATGTAAATGTAATGTACTCATAAAATAAATTTAATAACCCACTTTTCTAAAAAAAGTAAGTAATCAACCGAAACGACATCAGGTACTCATACAAAAAATACCAACTTAAATACTCTTGAGCAATAAGAAATGGGAAAACAAGACTAAGATTTTTCAACCGTAACAAGTGGTCTTCGTCAGAGTCAAAAACCCAACATATTTCTTGTTGTGGTTTGATCATTGATTGTTATTTCACGTGTTTATGTGAAATCTTTATATATATATATATATATACTTTAACGCAGAGAAAAGAACACAGAAAAACACTATATAATATAATATTATATATATATTTATATAATATATATATATATAAATAAATACTATGTTCATGCACATAAGAAACAGTAATCATGAATGGAATGAAGCAAATGAAGTAATATTTGTGTCTTCGGAAAGAAGAAGAAATATTGTCGGAGTGCACACATAAAAGAACTTTTATGAGAAATTAATGAACAATAGCATAGGACTTTATAAATTGGATGAAGTTTTGATTAGCGGAATAATTAAACAGATGAAGACTTCTTCATTCAGGGCACATTCATTCAGGGTTACCAACCAGGTAATTGATAGAAACTTCAATCAACCAGGTTAACAAGTATTTATTATTTTTTAGTTCACTTGCTCTCTGACGATGTGTTGACGAAAGGCCTTAGAGTATTGTTCAAAATTGTTTCATTGAGTAAATTAATCATTATATAAATATATATATATATATATATAATATATATAATATATTTATATATATATATTTAAAATTCAATTTCAAAGGTTTAAAATACAAAACCACATCATAGCTAAAAACATTAATAAATAATATTAGTATCAAAATATGAAACTAATGAATGACAATAAAAATCATAAATACATCAATATATTTTTTTTGGCATATATATTTTATTGATGGAAGTTTTAGTAA